>CM060882.1:65500199-66100199 GCA_030762935.1 Hymenopus coronatus
AGTAGTTGTAGTAGTAGTAGTAGTAGTAATTTCAGTAGAAGTAGTAATAGCAGCAGCAATAATAATAATAATAATAATAATAATAATAATAATAATAATAATAATAATAATAATAATAATTATAGAGGTTACACAAAGCTATGTAAGCTCGCCTCGGAGTGTGGGGGTAGCTATTGAGCCTTCAAAAGGTCGCGAATTCGAATCTTGCTTAGGGTGAGTTACCCGGACAAGGTATCTTTCGGAGTTTTTCCGTATCGTGAGAAGACGAATGAATACCTGTAAACTCAATTGACCCCGAGATTATTTGAGACTACCTATTTCAATCATCATCTGATATGACCAGCCAGGTTAAAGTACCCTAAGGTACAAACACAAACAAAAACAAATAAAAAATAAAAAAAGCTGTATGACTGTTCTAAATAAGAACTTTATGTATTAAACGTGATAGGTTTTGCATCTATGAACGATGTATTGCTCAAGATTCTATGACAACAAATACAACGAAAAAACTAATCGAAAATACTATAGAAAATAACTAAGCCGCTATGGATTTTCAACGCGGCCGCTTCATGTTTAGTAAAGCGTAATTCGTCATCGATAACTTGCAATAATATTTTTGGCTAAATATTAGCTACTTACCGATATCAGAAGAGCATAAGCTTTGCAACGCTTAGGTTAAAGGATGCCAGAAAATGGTGCCAAAATACAATTTAACTACGCCAGTGGTTAAAGTACGCCAGAAAATGGTGCAATGATATGCGAGCGCCCTCAGAACGCTATACGGAGCATGTATTTTGGTGCCGGTATGTGGGAGTAAGATAGCCACATGGCTATGCTATTTCAAAGCCCGATATGTTTCGTTAATATGGAGAACACTCGACCCAGTGTGTTTTCATTAAACGATACAAGTGTTAGATCGTGCTTGCGGACGGCTGGTATTTCCATGTTGGCTTTAAATACCAAACCACAGGCAACAAAAAACCACTCGGACATTAGCGGTGTAAACACTGGGACACTGCAGTAGCAGCCTGGTTTCATCATCTTCAGAACTGCGTAATTCTCCACACTAGACAACCTCCTCTAAAATTCCAATATCTGCATTTCTGTATATGTAGATAGTATGTTCATATATTATATTATCTATTCAAGTATAATAATTCTATATTTTATATATTCATGCAATAAAGATGCAATCAAAATAGTTATATGCAATCAACATATTATATTATCTGTTCAAGTGCAATTAATATATACGTACACATAACAAAACTGCTATCAAAATAGTTATTTATGATATAAGTGTTAAAAGTGGAGTCATTTTACTCGTAGGAATGTTTGCGGGAACGAGAAAGCTGAGGTAGCATCCAACAAACAAAATAAAATTACTTTGAACTTGTGCTGTTATATACGGTTTTAGACTGCCCTTAATATTAATTTATATTGTCATTAATTGTTTTAACACAGCTTTCTGTATATACAAGATGCCACTATGAACAACCCGTACTTGTCATAACCGACCAAAAATTGAAGTATATTATACAAAGAAACGCGTGCAATGATGAAGAATAAGCCTGAATTACAAAGTGCACATTAAACATATCAAAAAGCGCCCACCTGAGTAGTGTGGTGGTAGCGTGTTTGCCTCATATCCAACAGGTTCAAATCTCCTTAGGGTGAGTTACCTGGGTAAGGTTTTTTCGGGGTTTTCTCTTATCCTGAGAAGACGAATGTCGAGTAACTTTGAGCTCCATGGACCCCGAGATCATTTGGACATCATTTCACCAATTTCATTCATCGTCCGATATGATCAACCAGGTTAAAGGATGTTAAGCTACAAAAAAATATATCACACTCGCAATGGTGATCTCTAGTCGTTAGTTCTTTGACCTTCACAGTATCAGTGTTCATAACGCGATCATTTACATAACCAGAACATTCAGAGAGCTGAGCTAAATGAAACGGATTTCTTATTTCATGTATATAAAATATATAAAATATTAAACTATTGTTTTTTTTTATCATACACCATTGAAGAAAATTATGGTGTATGCAATTTCGTACTCTTTGTTCGACTTTTATTACCATAATTCGAACGTTATCATCCCATTGCATTCAAAATTCCACTGGCTCTACCATTTCCGAGTCATTCAAATGATCCACCATTACATTAATTGATACAAGAGGGGTAACTGAGGTAGCCTTTAGAGGTTTCTCTCTTGTATTTTTAGCGAATTTTACAAGAAATTTAGGTTGCTGGTGGATGTCACTGTGAAGGCAATTGGGAGCTCTAGATCACGTATTTTAGGTTCAGCAATAGGTGTTTGGAGAGCTTTTAGAGATTTCAGGACACTTTAATGACATTTAGGAAGATAAAACAAGTATAATAATATTTTGCAGCATTTCTATTTTGATTTTAGCAGTTTTTCTAATTTTTTTCAATATTATGGAGTGTTGTGTTGCGATTTTGCAAAAGGAAGAATGAGAAAATATATTTTAACTGTTTAGTATCATTAATTCATCAAAAAGTACATCTTGGTCATATTGGTAAAACATGAGATAAAGTTGTTAACTTATTACTATATCATTTACATCATGCTGAAGTATTTAGGGCTATGAAAAATATTACGTTAAGGCTCTTTTAAGGTACTTCATATCAAGAACTACTGCACTGTTTGAATATTTAAAACATAAATTATTATTGTATACTTATTTTTTATTTTCCTATCTCCATGTAGGTGTGTCATCTTATTTTTATATTTCCAAGTGACACAAAATCATCTTTCATCTCTGGCTTGTGGATAAAAGAGAATTGATAGGGAAGAAGAAAATAGCAGAAATCACCTGATTACTGTGCAGCAATACGATATTTCTCACAAAGTGCAATTCTGCTCTTGTAAGTCACATGTATATACTAGTGGGACGAACATTCAAGATATCACTGTCTTTCCTAGAGATTTGCAAAACTACTTCACTAAAACTGCAAATGGCTGTGACATTACGACACATGAATTGTGTGTAAAACCAGTATTACCTTCTATAAGCTTGTATGTTAAATTCCGGATCATTTACAACGAATGAACTAGTACAGAAATGTCATATCCGTTACTCTGAGTAACACTGCTCATGATGAGTCTCAGAATCGGATAGTTCTCCGATTTTAAATGTTATAGCAAGAGTCACTGGTCGGGCGATACCAGCGCCAATCGGGAAGCGATAGAACTATTTATCTATAAAATGAGAGGGTATTAATGGGCTATGCTATAGGAAAATCGTCACTCTGAATGCAGAACACGAAAATGCCGATCCCGGTGGCCGAGCTCGCTAAAGTGTCTCGCTTTGGCGCTTCGTGGTGCAAAGGATCGTGGGTTCGAGTCTCGCCATGGGCATGGGTGTTTCTGTGTATGTAAATGTGTCTATGTTTGTGTATGTATATGTAAAAGGAAAACGTTAAGAATAATGCCTACTTAGGAAATATAGGAAACTGGAAAAATGGAGAAAAAAAAAGGGGGGGGAAGCACTTATCCTTTCAATTTTATTTTCTCTAATGCTTTCCTACAGTAAGTAGAGGAAATATTACATTCCGCCCAAGAAACGGATTACAAGATTTCACACCTTTTGAGACTCCATAATCCAAGAAAAAGAGTCTTGGTTGTGAGTGTTCCCATGTATACGAGATCTATGAAAAGCATAACTCAAAAACGAAAAGTGGATTAAATACCAAATTAGTATTTCAAGTTCAATATCTTTAAATAATGCGACATAAGAGTTTCAATAAAAGCCTTCACCATAAAACTACGCTTTATATGAAACAATTCTAGAAATTTTAAATTTTCTCAAAGATTTCTCTAATGATTTTGCTTAAGATACCATGCATTTGATAGAGATATTTACATGGAAACTAAAATATACACTTGAGTTTTCTGGGAAGAGCCTGTAAAGTCCTGTTCTTTAGAAGTTTTGCATAATGCTGTGTAACAGGTAAACGTTAAGCAATATAGAAAATGTAAAACAAAACAAACTTGGATCTGCTTAAAACAACCAATTTATTCCAAATAACTTCTTGTGCCATAAATACTTTCCGAATTATAGAGTTGATTTCTGCAATGGTTTGTCATTATTTTAAGGTGATTGATTCATTTGTGAAATTTGACCAAAATTGTGTAAAACCAAAAAACTTTTTTGTTTAATAATAATGAAAATATTAATTCTAAACTTTAATAAAAAATATCGTTTTCCTCACTTGACACAGTTTAACTATCAATTAATTTAAATTATAGATGGGTAGGCGCATTCTTATTAATAGGTACCCCCAAATTTAAACCTTATTTTATGCTAACGTTTTTTCAATACTTCTCCATATTCATAATGTTCATACGATGCATCTTTGCACTAATTTGTTTCAAAAATTTTATACTGCCTCTCAAAAACATATTAAAGAAATTAGTCATTACTTTTAGGAAATATTACTCCAATTTACTAAATTTTGAAAAGTCAAGAAATCTGGAGAGTAAGAAATGTAATGATGTTATACACTAATAAGGTCTAATATAATATAACAGTCTTATTTGTAAACTCATTTTCTGCAAAACTGGAATCTTTCATGCAATTTTTTTTAAAAATATTCACATGGCTCATTTTTATTAGACCAGTGAAATTAGACAGAAAAAATATTATTTATATAACTATACAGGCTAGAATTTTTATACAGAGCAGTTCAAAAACATTTACACAAAATTTGGGGACAGATTGCTTACATCAAAACAAGAAAAAACTTTCATTTAAACACATGTCCCAAAACCCTTCGTTCTCGTTTTATTAAGGCTCAAAATGCTATTAAACAAAATACTTTACAGTGACACAATATGCTATTTTTGAGTTGTCAACTTATTAGCTGTTCCACACGAATACCACGGTCGTCTCCTTAGCGCGGTGGTAGCGCAGCTGCTTACCAAGCGGGAGACCTGGGTTCGATCCCCAGTACCGGCGTGGGTATTTTTCCCCCGCTGGAAGACCTGGCCCGGGGTGCACTCAGCCTCGTAAGGTCCCTGGGGGGCCAATTGAGGAGCTACTTGATGGAGAAGTAGCGGCTCCAGGTCATGAGGACCGCATTAAGCGGCCGGGAGGGACTCGAGGCGCTGACCACGTCTCACCCTCCAATACTGCACCCCATCCATGACGTCTGTAGTGGACCGAGATGGGGGACGCAGCGGCCGGGCGGTAGGCCAAGGTTCCCCGTGAGCTGTCGTGCAAAGGAGTTAAAACACGAATACCACTTGTAGCAAATGATCCAAATGCCCTCCTCTTACACACCCATCGAATCATGGAATGTTAAATACTCCCATATGATCATATACATCATATGATTTCGCAGGCTTCCATGAAACATAAACTAAGAGCTTTTTTCGTCCGGGATTTCTACTGCATAAACCAGTGTATTCAGATGCCCCCAAAAATAAAATTCCAAAGGATTGAGGTCAGGGGAACGTGCAGACCATGGAATTGGTCTCCCTCTACCTGCCCATTTGTTATGCTAGATACCAACCAGTGCATCTCGAACAATGAGACTAAAATTGCTAGAGCATCATGCATAAATCAAATCTTATTTTCAAAGACATATTTTGCAATAAATCTGGGAGAGTGTGCAGAATGAAGTCCCTGTAGACAGGATTTGTAAGGCGTGCTGGGGAAATGAATTACACATCTGTAGCACAAGGCCAACTCTACACAGTATAATGAGTCAAAGCTTTCTATGAATGAGGGCACAATCAAAGCCTTTGAAGATGGCTTTCATTAATAAATTGATAACGCGAAAACAAAGTGTTTTAGATCACGTTTATATGAACACATTTTGTTGTTTTGATGTCAGGAATCTATTCCTAAACGTTGTAAAATTATTTTTGAATCACCACGCGCATAGCCAAAATATCACTATTATTGTTTTTGATAACTGCTATAAATTTAATTAAGTAAATACATAATGTGAATTTTTAAAACGTAAAGTTCTTTCGACCGCCTCTGCGGTCAGCATTCTGACTTTTCAACTCAGAGGTCGGAGTTGATTCCCGGCCGGGGCGGGGCATTTTTCTATAATTAGAATTATTCTTTGTGCCCCACATAGCCTGTAACTATGAAAATGGGTGTGAATATGTATGTGTGGGCGTGTTGATTTGTGTGTATGTTATAACATAAAAGTGAAAAAAACCGTTAGGAAAATTTACACTTCAGCGAGCAAAACAACAGCAGTTGTTTCTAAAACAAAGCAGCAATACGACCATAGAAATTAATTGGGCTATTTTGAATCAACTGAAAAATAAATTTGTTTCGATAATTAGTTATCCCACGATTTCTAGAAGCAGTTATGGAATTTTATGGCAGTATACAGCGTTCACTTCTTAAACAGTTTAGAAAGAAACGTTCTTCCCTTTTAAACGAACTATGTAATGTAACCATTTCTGCAAGGGTTTATCTCATTAAAATGCAGGAGAGAGAGAGAGAGAGAGAGAGAGAAATAAAACTTGCGTAAGAATAGTTTGTATACCCACTAATAAAAAGGGGGGTAGAGAAAGCCGTGTAAATTAACAAACAAATGTTTTTTCCTAAATCCTAATTCATAAATTAAATATATTAATCATCAGCGTAAGACGTTAAAACTTCGGTTTGCAATCGTTTCTTTTTTTATTACACTATTATTAAAATGGAAAATCTGCTCTTCAGAGAAAATTTCATTCATATAAATCAATGAGATTTCATTCTTAGTTTGTTATACACCTTTGCTGAGAATTAAGTGCAATGCGCATTATTAAACAGATTACTAATAATAAACTTGATTTCTTCTGTGAAAAAATCTGATAGGCTACATTCACGTAACTTTCACTAGCTTTTCCATATAAAAACGATTCTCACTAAAGATTATTTTATCTGCATCATGCTAATCGAGATTAAACATTAGGAGAATTGGTCTTATTATTTGATTCCTTGTAGGTAGAAGCGAAATAAGTGGATATATTAGGCTAAAGCGATAGTCAAATCCTTTAAAAGCTGGTCGCTATGTGAAACTCTTTAGGATCGATTTGCTTTGCATGATGCCTATGAAAAATGTTAGGGATTTAAAACTGAAATCAATAACAAGGAATGCCTCAAAAACGGTTACCTCTACAAGAAACACGTATATGCCATAAGTGATGTGTTTTAATGACATCTGCATGTTTATGTAATAGGTTTTTGTCTATCTCTTACAGCTTGCAGGTATAAAAAATTCCAAATCTCATCCAGAATAAAGAGGTCTTATGACGCTATTCCCCACATTTTAGTTATTATCTGAATATATTTAAAATACGGTATTTTAATCAAAATAGTTAGAGCCATTTTTCAGGAAAACGAAATTTTCAAAAATGTTTATTTACATATAAAGGTTAGTTTGTGGTGAGCGTATTTCCTTGAAAATCTTCGTGTCATATCCTTGGAAGATACTAAATCTAAATGCCAAGTTTGGTATGTTTGGTATGTTTTCGTTTTTGAGCTATGCTGTCCACAGACACACACGCGCGCGCGCGCATAGAATTTTTGGGTGGATTATAATAACTTTTCTATCTACTATGTACATTGTACATACGGGCCAGAGAAAGTAAACCGTTATTGTATTTATTAATTTGGCAAAAATACTAAATAGGTTCAGTAAGAGAGAGAGAGAGAGAGAAACTTTAGAGACTGAAATTGAGAATGAGGACAAATTCTAAATGGATATTAAGACATTTCGGATTCTTTTAACGTGCGAAAAAAATACCCCTAACATGTGAATCAATTGTTTCTTTCACATCGGCCGTGTGTAGAACAGATTTTGGAGAGGTAGAGTCAGACCGAAAAATTCCATGTCATAGTCGGCATGTTGCCATGGTAGCTCAATGGTCAGAGCAACGGACAAAAACCAGGAAATTCTTGCCTCAAATCCCGGCTATGGAATTGAATTCTTTGGTTTGACTCTATTTCTCCATACACCTAAATGTTTTATTTGTTATTATTATTATTATTATTATTATTATTATTATTATTATTATTATTATTATTATTATTATTACGTGCCACATTGAGGTAGTGAGAAGACACAATGTCCTGTAACTTCATCTAACGCTCTCGATGAAAATTCTTGCATTCCGTTGCTGATTTAGTTAAATAAACTGGAAGTAACAATGAGAGCCAGTATTCATAAATGCCGTTGTTATGTTTGCATTAAAATAATGGCTGGGTAAATGTTTCAATATGCGGTTAGTGTAGTTACCATTTCAAAGTGTAATAAATGTGTAATGAGCATCTGCGACGCAATGGCAGAGCTGATGCTTATGTCCAATAATAATGGACAACTCCAAGCACTATTAGTTGCATCACAGAAAAAATCTTATGTGCTCCATTCACATGACTTTCTCTACATCTCTGCAACAAATTATTGTTAAAAAGCTTATACTTAATTCAAAATCTTCTCTAACCAGGTAAGAAGCCCGAGAAGATTTTGAATTAATACGTCGCCAGGAAAGCTTCAGTTCATATTTTAAGCTTATACTTCTATATACTTCATGCTAATCATGCTAATCGAGAAACATGTTAATAGTCTTATTATCTACTTTCTTGTAAGTAGAAGGGATATAAGGGAGTACCATAGGGTAAAGTGATAGTCAAAAGCTGGCTGCTATGTTACTGAAGTTCCTTTGTTTGTATGGACACGAGTTGACAAATTCCTGAATGAGAAAAGTATAAGCTTTTCAAAGCTGAAACCAAAAACAAGGAATATCTCAAAAACGATAAACTCCACGAAAACAATGTACATAACATAAATTGTGTGTTTTAACGAGCTCTACATTTTTGTGTGGTAGGTTTTTGTCCATCTATTAGGGATTAGCAGTTATGCAAAATTCCCTAAAATTCATCCAGAATAAAGTAGTCTTCAGAGGCTATTCCTAGAAAATTCAAGATATACATTTTATTTGTCTGGTAAATATCTTTTATATAGAATATTATAATCAAAAGTGTTAGAGTCATTTTTGAGAAAATCAAAATTTTCGAAAAGTGTTCCATGTAAATGGTAGTTAACGGTTGGGGGATTTTCTTGAAAATCTTCGTGTCGCATCCTTGGAAGATACCAAACTGAAATACCAAGTTTGGTTTTAAATGGTTTTTTCGTTTTTGAGCTATGCTGTCCATAGATAGACACACGAACCTTTTTCCAAAAAATGCTTTATTTGGTATCAGGGGACCTAAAGCATGTATTTCCGGTGAAATCTCGGTATCGAATTTTTGGGTGCATTACAATACCTTCGCTATACACTATGTATATCGTACGTGTAGAGAAAGTAAAAGAGAAACCTTTCACTTTAAGATAAGCACCTTTGTAATTTGGAAAATCCACAGAATGTGAGATTACTTATGGAAAGTATACCAGTTATTATGCATTATTGCCATGTATCAAAATTATAGTTTGCATGGTTATTTCATTAGTGGTTTGTTATTGTCTAAACTTTGTTCTAATAAAAACGAGGCACGTGATGAAGTTTTAAAAATATTCACATAAAAATTCAAGTTTTACAATTAAAGAATTTACAAATAAACTTAGCATGTCATATTTTCTATATTAACGCTAATTAATGTATAAAATTATTTTTCATATTCTCAAAAACCCTTGATTTTCAAAGTTTCAGGATTTGTTTCTCAAAAATTGGGGAATTATTTTAAAAAACTATGACAGTTTTATTTTAAACTTTTTAAACAAATTAGTAATAAATTACATCACGTGGAGCATTTTGAGTATAGTAAGTGTTGGAAAAAAGTTAAAAAAGATATATAGTTGGGCACGCCTATTAATAAGCATGCGCCTGTCTACATAGCTTTAGTTAATTGCTATTTAAGGTGTACCGTATGTCAAAAACATATATTGTCTTAGTTTAGAAATAATATAATTTTTTACGAAAAAAACTTACTTTTTAATTTTTAAAAATGTTTGGTGAAATGTCACAGATGCATCACACTATAATTACTTTCTCTAGCACTTAATTATAGCAGAAAGATTAGGGTGGAATCCCCAAAAATATTTATTTTGAGATCTCCTAACCAAAAAGTTAGTGAAGGGTACTCTCTCGAGCGCGCGTTTGTGTGTGTGTGTGTGTGCGCGCGCGCGCGTGCGTGGTGCGTCTGTTTCTGCGAACAATATAAATCAAAAACAAAAAGCCTTATAAATACCAAACTTGGAATCTAAATTGAGTATCTTTCAAGGTTGCGAAGCAAACATTTTCAGAAAAATCCTTCTATTCCAAACTACTCTCCACATGGGAATATTGCTCTTATAATTTTCTCAAAATGAATCTAACTATTTTGATTAACGTAGCATATGCTTACATATTTCCATAGGTTATAGTGATAAGGTTGAATCATGGGACAGACCAAACCCGATTGCGTCTTCTAGGCAGACCATGTTGTTAATCAATGTCTTCCTCACTGATTCCGTTGTTTATCAGGTGTGGAGGGAAGAGACGCAACCCACAGACCTGGCAAGCATGGGGAAAAATCCTCTTTGCATTTTCCTTACCCCCACCAGAAATCCAGTTGGTTACCCCAAACCTAAGGCAAGCTATAATACGTATACTTTAAATATTCTGTGAATAGTCTGCAAATGTGCAGAGATAAACAAAACTTAACATCTGAAAAAATAAATCTTGTAAAACACGCCATTTATACCAACTAACTTTTTTGGCATTAAACATTTATGGGATATTAATTCCTTCTTTTTAAAAATTTCATTAGTTCCTCGGCAAACTGTTGCACCCTACAACAATGAAATATGCAATACAACTATTTTTCCAAACGTTTATCTTGATTAACATGAAGTAGACAGAAAAATAAGCTTTTGTAAGAATAATTTGTAGAATAGAAATATAACAATTGCGGTGTGTTACATTCGTATGACTTTTTCTTCTCATTCAACAAATTATTCTTATTTATTATTATTCTTTCATTTATTTCAAGCTAATTAATCGCAGATATGTTTTTATTATCTACACATTTCCCTGTAGATCCAATGTGAATATGGAAATGCATATATTAGGCTTAATCAATAATCATATATTCAGAGAGGTGTTCGCTATGTAAGGTTTTGAATCACGTAACCAACATAAACTTTATGATTTGTGGACTTCAACATCTTTTTAAGATTTTGTCTACCTCTGGCGGTTTACCAGTTATGCAAAAGTAATCTAGAATGAATAGAATTTCAGAGGCTATTCCCAGAAAATTCAAGATATACATTTTATTTGTCATAAAAATATCTTAAACATATTTATTTTAATCAAAATCGTTAGAGCATTTTTAAGAAAATCAACATTTTCAAAAAAAGTGCCCTTGTAAGGGTTCGCTTAGGGTAGGGGGACTTTCTTAAAATATCCGTGTCCCATTCTTGAAAACTTCTGAGCTTAAATACCAAGTTTGGTTCATATACACACACAAACGCGGACATTTTTCTAAAAGTGTTTTTTTTTATTTAGACCTCAAAATATATATTTCCGGTGAAGTCTGCACATAGAATTTCTGGATGAGATGCAATACCTTCCCTACCTGCTATGTATATAGTACGTGGTAGAGAAATTAATAAAGAAATTTCAGAGAAAAGTATGTGCAAATAACATCAGAGTTTTGTGTTACCAAAGCCAAATTTATAACGTTTGAATGCTATTAGAATATTTATTTATTTTATCTCAGATGAATGAAAAGGCAGCTTGTGAATTTTTCAATATTTTAGATTTTTCCACCAGAGCACACTTTTATATTTTATGCATCATATTAGTCCCAAAGGAAATAAATGATATATTTTTCAGCGGTAGAAACGCGTTTTAAACCTTCGTTTAGCCAGCCACATTTCCCATTATTGCCATGCGTGTAAAGACTGTGGTAATAATAATCTTGTACTGTTGTCAAAGGAAAATCGCGGTATTTATAGGTGACGTGTATATGTTTGTTTTATGTTTATTAAATTAGATGTGTCTTCCAGTAGTGACAATTATGACGAAGAGCATGTATATAACAAGAAAAAGCAACGAACCCATCACGTTCTTACTGGAGAAAAACTTGAACGAACGCAGTCCTATGAAATCTTTGAGGGGTTTAGGTCAGCAGACAGGAATTTCGAGGGCATCAGCTCAAAGCGCAACGAAATTACTCAAATTAAAGCCCTGCATAAGTACATTATCTCACCAGTTACAGGCCTCAGCGCGATGGTTGCTCGAAATGTGAAAATCTTAAAATGTAAAAACACCCATGTTCCAATTAAACTTTCAAACGAGCTGTAGCTTTTCACGCAAAAAAGAAAAGCAAAGACGTTTTTCTCAAATGCGTGATAAACTAGACAATATGTCAAGAGAAAGAATTCACTGGCAACATTTGGTACATACAAAATCTTCCACTTCCTCAAATACAGGATATATGTTGTTATAGGAGCTCTAGAATTTTGAATTTTGCATTCATTATATGAATGATAGTAAAGCATTTGTATTCATTCAAGAAACGAGCGCTCAAAGGCCAGATGAATGTATGCTTTGCTAAATTTCTTAATAGTCACGACTCGTCACATTTAATTGAGTAATTCCTTTTCTCAGATAAATGTCCTAGCCAGAATAAGAATAACACTGTTGTAAGATTTCTATTAGCACTGGCAGCAAAAGATTGATTAAAACTCATAATCCTTTGTTTTCCTTAAAATGACTGTGACAGAAATGTCTACACTATAAGATAAAACTAGACAACATTTTATAATATATATTTCATAATAATTAGTCATTTTCATCAAGGCTTCATAAATAAATGGACTATTCACAAATTTTAAATAATCGATATAAAAATGGTGGTCCGAATATTGTAAACAGCAAGATCTGGTCACAAATATTTACGAAAGGCAGATACCTAAAGACAAAAAGATAAGTTACATGTGGCAGTTAAGATATTCTAAGGGAAAACTTGGGAAATAACTGCATTGACATTTATTGATGGATTGGCTTCTGATTGATTTTCAATAACACGAGCACCAGGCAGCACAGCGGAATGGTCAAAATCTACTTTATTCCCTGCTTATTCATGCCAAATTGCAATTAAGTCCTGGAAAACTGAAGATTTGAGAAACTGATTGCAGTATATTTTATCCGATCGAAGAAAAATGCAGACCTGAAGTTTTTAACTGGCAAAATGTAGAGCAAAATAAATGTAAAGAAAAATTTTAGTAGTATAACTGTGTATACATTTTATGCAGTTTAAAGTTATGTATTCTATTTGAGAATGACCAAATGACTGATGTTCTAACGTCCAAAAACACTCGAGAACGATATGTTTAAATACATATTTCTATCTATAGGAAACACTCTCAAACCATTTCTCTCTAGTAGAAAAGAAATCAGTAACTTCAGAAGCCAATAACATTTAATATAAAATTTAAAACGTTATCACAAATATCCAGCAGAAAAGGGGCTTGTGATCAGGGCTGCCACTACAGGCCATTTATCACCACAGGATTTCACCTTAAAGTTGGGGTCCTCGAGAGATAAGTATTCCAGACGGCGTCCCGACGCAAAATCCCAAATTCATTCTATGGACTGCTGGCACTTTTCCAGCTCAGGCTTACCAACCCAACTTCATCATCCTTCCCTTCAGTGGAGTGGTAGCACGTGCAGCTTACACACTTTTTGTTTTGTTGCTCGGACAAATTGAAAGCCCAACACTAGCTTTGTCAGCCTACTTTCCCACGACCATTTCCCATGGCTATAAATGTGTTGACCTCCGAGAACATTGACATTTGAACTTTCCACCCTTTTCGAATTGGAACTACGAACATAATTGTATAAAATGTTAAAGCATTTTATTTAATTATGCTGTAGTACTTTTTAATCCTTAAGATCCTACGTTCAAAGCACTTTGGATTCATTGCTTATGAAGAATGACGTTGATATATAATAATGTGTATTTTTGTTATACCTTACAACGAGAATTATAAATATACATCACTTTGGTGTCAAACTTTTAACTAGTCACTATATTCCTATTTACAGTTAATGAATTAAGATCAATCAAAAAGGTTCTATTCATCTTGTAAAATTTTTCAGAATAACTATCACATAAGAGCTTTTGGATACTCCAATAAGTTTTACATATTTATAATGATGCAACATATAACACATTGCTATTAACCTCAATGCAAACTTATAACTTGAAATCTGAGTTAAAACAAAATCTGGTCGAAGAAGAATATTTGGAGTACACCATTTATAGTGATTTAACCGAAGTTTCTTCGGGGAATCCATAAAATAAATCTTAATGGCCTGTACAACGGAACATTCATGCAACCTATGCTGTGCTGTGGCTTCCCCGTTGCATTTTGGGCACTTAGTAGAATCAGTGAGATGAATTTGATGTAATCTATTACGATTGGGCAAGATATCATGCACAACTTGAAACCATAAGGATCGAATTCTAGCTGGAAAATTTTTCAAGGAGATATTGGGAAATAAATACGAAAAATGAGTGTCCGGAGGCAAAACCTTCATTATTCTCATCTGAGGCGCATTACAGTAAAGCGTGGGCGTATAAGAGGTTGTCTTCGCTGTGCAACATTGTTCCAGAGGTAGATAGCTTCTTTCTTAAATATAAAGGCGCATGTAATTTAAAGTTGTATGTATTCTTCTAATGTCTACAGGAGCATATATTCCTACAACATCAATCCAGTGTTGTAACCACTTACTAGAAAACACACCATCACTATTTTGTAATTTCCAGCTGATGAAAATCGTTTTGCATTTTATCTCTATGTTCCAAGGATCTATATTATCTTCTTGGGATTGAAAATAAAGGGTTGTTATAGGCACTTTCAATATATTTACCTGCCAAAATACTAACAGTTGTAACTTGACGATGATGTTGCTTCATAATGGAAAGTATTTGTGCTACATACCACAGCTTAGAAAGAACATGAACAAGTATAACCCATATTCTTTCATACAAACAAAGTGTTCGATGATACATGTCTTTACTGCTGGATTTTATTTGCTGTACTATAAGAGCCCAATTTACAGACTGAATTTCATTTGCATATGAAGTATAATTTATTCCCAAAATGTTAAGCTTTTTCACAGTCTTCAAAGGCTGTATTTCGGTTGAAGTGATGCCATTATACATTCAATAAAAGGTATAAAATGATCACTAAATCAATGAGACTTAAGACCCGAACAGGTATCGATGATATAATGTGTCAAAGGTATTCTTAAAGCCTAGAGAAGCGATAGCTGCTTGTTTCCCACTATAACCACGATATGCCATAGCATCACGTAAAGAACACGTAAGGTCATATATAGAGCGACCCGAAGGACCACATTCTTGTGCTGGATGAAATACTCCACTTAGCGAGAGTTTAATTCGGTTATCTAATGTCCACGCTAATAATTTAAAATTATAGTTTAACAATGAAATAGGTCTATAATTTGTAGCTTGATGTTTGTCGCGTTGCTTATTTATCTTCACAATAACAGCCCTCCTTTGTGACATAGTCTGTTGTTTATTTTGTAATATATAATTGAAAATGTTGATAAATCATCTCCAATAACCTTCCAAAAATGCCTGTAGAATTCACGCCGAATGCCATCACGTCCTGACGTCTTTTCTTATATCAATGCTTCAAGCAATTCAGCCTTTGAAATAGATTGCTCCAAGGCACTGTTCTCTTCCAAAGTTACTCTAGGCGGAAATGTTCAATTCAAACTTAACTAATGAAATCTCTTCCTTACTTGGCTCACTGAACAAGGTAGAATAGTGAAAAAGAAGACATTACTAATTTCTCTCTGTGACGTCATTCCAGTTGTCCTTTTTGACATCAATCAGTAAGTACTTTTAAAATCAGATTCCTCCTACGTCTCATATGCAATTTCATGAGATGATATACTCTTATCCTCTCATTTGCATTTATATTTTATCTCCACTTCTAAGTTTGAGTCCTTCCATTCTTTTACAATAAATGGTGATAAGTTTAGCTTTTAGTTAATCTCATTTTTCTTGCTGCCGTTGTTTGATAATTTGTTTACAATTCGCGAATGCAGCGAAAATAAAACTGCACTAATTGATCATCTTTTCGCTTTTTATTTGATACTGTTTAAAAAATAATTTAATTTTAGGCTTGACTAAGCCCTCCCACCATTCTGTGTAATTTTAGTACCATTTTAAACGCAGTTTCCAAATCATCCGCTCTACTTCAAATTTGTCAATCCCATCACAATCATTCCATAAATTAGTATTCATTTTCCAATATGAGCGTCCATCTGGAATTAAGTATAAATTTAATGCTATATAGACTAATCGCTTCATGATCACTAAATGCTACAGGTAGATGTTCAACCGCTTGAATCTTGTTTTGTAAGATTTCCGGAATGTATATGCGATCTAGTCTGGCAGCAGAATTTCCTGTAAAATGTGTAAAACGCACCACTGAAGTGTTTGGATCCATACGTCACACATTTTCATCGACGTTACTAGATCTGTTAACGATTTAGTAGGTCAATATTGCCCAGTGCTGTCTGCTTCCCTCAATACACAATTAAAATCCCCAGCCAGGATTAAAACCACGATAAAATTCGTAAACGATATGCAAGATGAAATTGAAAAAAAAAAATCTTACCTTGTGCTTGTTTGAGCCTGATGACGCATATATATTAATACAAAGAACATGATTATATATATATATATATATATCACTTGTCACTTATTCCTCTTCTTGAGGGCAATTTTTCAATTGAAGCGAATTCAATTCCTGATTTTAATATGGCATTGCCTAACGATTTACTTCCCATGTTAACATATGCATTATAATTAATGATTTAAGAAAAGTTGGTAGCTTTTATCTCCTGAAGAAAGAGCACATCTATGTCACGTACGTTTAAAAAGCATTCAAGCATTGTCATTTTCTCGGGGAGTAATTGCCATTGAAATTTAACGTTGACACCAAATATTTGTGAGCTCCTTCAATAAAAAGCAAAAAACAAAAGAAACTGGAAAACAAATTTATAAATAAGTGTAATTACTTTTCTATTTTTGTACTCAATCTTTCTTTTTATGTAGTGGAAACCCTAATTTGCTGTCCTTAGCACTATAAGGAAGCAGCTTTTCTTGCGCTGAGTCTCCATGTTGCCCAGGTTGTATGGGCCATCTGCTTCTCTTGTGTGCTGATGCACGGTTTCCAGGCCAAGTGTTGATTCAACTTCGTCATACCAAGTCTTATTTTCTGATGAAACTTTCTTTAGTATCATAGGATCACGTGTAATTTCAGCGTTGTCAACACTTTTACTCCTGCGGGTCGTTTGTTTCTGTTCAAGTTGGTCTTTATGCGTGCCTTTTTCTTACAAGTTGCGGCCATTTCACTCCTACGCTTAACTTTCTTCTCCTTCTTTCGCGGTGGTTTGTTTGCATTCGTGCTCCCTCCGCCATGGTTCTGGGTTTGGTCTTCTGACATGAAGCTTCTTCTTCTTCAGCTGTTTCTGTTTAAGTCCACTGGAATGTCTGTTTCTCCTTTCTGTGTGGTTTGTATAGTTTTTGTAGCTGCAACTGTTGCAATACATTCCATTTCTGAATCAGAATCATCTAAATTAACATCCTCCTTTGCATTGCTAGTGCATATTTTCTCACCCATTTCTGAAGACTGAAATTCTTCCTGTTGTTCAGTAGTTCCCATCTACACGGTACTAGTTTCCGTAATGATATTATATGGTAAACCCCCATTCTGCTCAGTGCTGTTGGCAACAGCAGACAGCAGGTCACTAAACTTCCTTACAGCAGATGCAGGTTTGTCAGACATTATTTGCTGTGGACAAATATGTCTCACACGGGCAGAACTTCCACGTTTAAAAGAGGTTTGTTCCTGTCCAAAGTAAGTAACAAGTACCTCACATTTCCCAATAATTACCATACGCCATTGAATTATGCGTATACGAGTTTCCACCATAGCAAATTTTCATTCAACATTCCAGTTGTCCTTTTTGACAAGATGTACATTTCCATAATTTTGTAGAACATTTCTAATTCGTTCATCGGACATTTCCGGAGCAATTTTATAAAGCATCACAGTCGTAAATTCCTGATCTGTTGGGGCTATTACCACATCTACCTTTTCCCCGTCTATTAAGGTTGCATTTGCGTTACCTGCATGGCGGCGCAAATGAAGTTCATAGCTTACACTGGTTTTATACTTTAAATATACTGCATTTTCTTTTCCTACAAGCTGCAATATTTGTAATTCATCAACGCATACCTTTAATTCTTCTTACACCCAATCGTTTATAGCCAGAACACTAGGTCTCTGTTGTGTTGGATTAAATGTTGCTTTCAGTGTATTTACAGGAACTACTTTTGTTTCCTTTGTAAACAAAGAATTATAAAAGTATTAAACAGCACTAAAGCTACACCCTCAAAGTTTATAACTCTCTCTAACAGAAAACTACTCAGAACAAACTGAGACCTAACCGTCAAATACACATATTCAAAGCAAGATACGAACTGCACCAGTTGCATACACATTAAATTATGCTCCATATATTGGATAGAGCTGTACGTACATATTTGTGCCAAACTGGAGCGGGAACGTAATCTTGGTTTAGACTAGCAGTTTGTAGGAAAAACTGTTATAGAAAGTAGTAGAACCGATCCATTCTAAACGTGGTTTGGCAGACAAGTTATATATCGTATTTAACAGAGAGCTGGACCAGTGAGTTTATTTTGGTGTTTCGATGTAAAGTTAAAAACTTGATAATAACAAACTGGTTGGATATAGACAACAAATTGAAAAATTAGAGTTTTTGTCAAAATTAAAAACTAAATTGTTTTTGCTACTGAAAAGTGTGTATAATTTATAAAAGAACATTTTAGTATTCATTTTACTGTTTTCGTAATATCACACTGTATAAATCATTATGTTACACCACTGTAGGCCGAAAGAGCAGTTACCTTCAGAAAAACTCTGATGTGTTCTATTCACATAACTTTCCGTAGCGGTTCCAAATATAAACTATTCCTACAAAAGAGTACTCTTTTATCTGCATCATGCTAGTTGAGATAAAAATTAGCAGTATTGATCCTATTACTTGCATATTTGTAAGCACAAGGGAAATAAGGGAATACGCTATGCTAAGGCGATTGTCAAACATTTTACAAACTGGTTGTTATGAGAAACAATTGAGGTTCGTTTCTCTTTTTCAGTTAAAAACTGTAGGAGGAATATCTCAAAAACGGTCCTCTCTCTTTAAAAACATATATGACATAAATTATGTTTTAACGAGATCTGTATTTTTCGTTTATTAAGCTTTTGTCTATCTCTTACGTTTAACTGCTATATAAAATTCTCCAAAATTAATCCAGATTAAAGAGGCCTTCAGAAGCTATTCCCAGAAAACCCAAAATATATTTTATTTGTGTTGTAAATATCTTTAATATGCGGTATTTTAATCAAAAGCGTTAAGAGCTATTTTTGAGAAAATCAAAATTTTCAAAAATGTTCCATGTAAAGGTATTGGGAGTGGGAGGGATTTTCTTGAAAATCATGGCGTCGTATCCTTGGAATATAATGAAATTTAGTGCCAAATTTGATGTTTAACCGAATTTTCGTTTTTGAGCTATGATGACCTTTTTCTAAAAATACATTTTTCGGACTCAGGGCACATCAAACAACATATTTCCGGTGAAATCTCGGTATCGAATTTTAGGGTGGAATACAATATCTTTTCTATCCACTATATAATGTACATATGGGCTAGAGAAAATAAAAATGAATTATATTGGCATTTTAACTTCGCTCCTTTATAACAGTTATCTTAGGATTGAAAAGTTATAACTTTTAGCACTGGTTGTAGTAACACACCTCACGGTACTATCCGCACAGATGAATAGCTACATTCCTAATTAATTGTATTTCATACTACTATTAATAAGTAACTTTTATTGCATAGCGGGACATATACATGTATCCGGAAACCTTAACTAAACTTTCAATATAACTTTTGACTTTATTTGCCTTTACTACTATATTTTCGGGCATTTGTTACATTTTTCTAATAGTAGACTTACATGGAAGTGTTAAGGTGCGCAATCACATCACTTTCTCAGTATATCTTCGAAAAACTATTCCATAAACTGTATTCTTATACTTAATCGGCACAAACGTTCATTATACATTTGTGCCTTTTCTACAGAGAAAACTACCGCAGACTAAAGCTATGCTGAGATTTTTAAAAAGTTGCAACTTGATGGCTAATTCGATGCTCTTGCGTGACGACGAGGAAATAACGAATAGTAGTTTATCGCTTAAAAAGAATAAAAGGTTTTGAAAATTCAAAGCAATAACAAATAACACCTGGGAAATGATTGATGCCAAAAAATTAACTTCATCAAAAACTTTCATTTTATATATACATTTCTGTATATTAAGTATATTTGTCTATCTATTACGGTTTAATAGTTCTACAAAATTAATTCAGGATCAAAAGGATTTCACGAGCTACTGGTGGAAAATTCAAGGTACCTATACACATTTTGTCACCCTAACACATTAAAAATGAGGAGTTTTAATAAATTTCGTTAGAGTCATTCTTGATAAAATTATGCTCCCTCATAAAGGATAGTGTACGACGGTACATTTTCTTTTAAATCTTCCTGTCGTAACCTTGGAAGATGCGGGGTTTAATTACAAAGTTTGGAATTCATTTAACTTTTCATTTACAAGTTCTTTTATAGTGTTTAAAGCCCGTTTTTACTACAAATGACACCGCAGGCGATGACACCGATGATATATGGAATGAAGATTGAGTACCAGTGCAATGAGATGGCGGGAGAACCGGAGAACTCGCAGAACTCGAAGAAAACCGCCTCTGCCCCGCTTTGTCATCCACAAATCTCACATGCAGTCGCTTGGGATCGAACCCGGGCCGTCTAGGTGAGAGGTGATTTATGAGTTATTCACACACATTCACTTATAAGCACGTGCACGTACACCGTTTTGTAAAAATGCTTTGTTCATACCTTAAAACTTTATCTGGCGAAATGTCGAAGTCGAATTTTTGGATTTAATTTAGTAGCTCATACAAAACAAAACAAAATTCAAATTAAAAGTATATAACCCTCCCGTGGATGGATATCTTAATCTAATGACCTCTCATTCAATAAAATAAATCCTATTATTCATACCTAATACAATATATACGTGCGACTATACGCAGTAAGAGTAAAGAAGGTAAAAGAAAAATAAAATAGTTTTGACACCTAATAACGCCATTCTGGTATACTTATGCTTTCCACCACACTGCTACCAAAGTAGCAAATGCCCTATAATTTAAGTTCGTCCTTTATCAAAAATTTACCACATAGAAGCTTCCAATTTAGGAAACCTGGACACCATAATCCTGCCAGCAAGTTCACTGCTAAGCTATGAATCAGCTAGCAATAGTTTCTAAAAACACAAGAAACCCCTTTTAAAATTAGGAACCTAAAATATTAAGAAGCAAATTAACTATTAAAAAAACTACATTGATTACCTTTAAAGTATTCATTTTATAAAGAGATTTTTACTAACGTTATTTTAAATTTTGCGATTTGATTTCTCCGATTTTCAAAATGGTTTAAGTCGGAAATATTTGAAAGGAAAGGGGTTTATTTACGTAATACCGTCGCTTGGTTTTTGCCAAGATTTTGTTTTAGGTTTTGACTCTCAATTTTGCAATAAGATGTTAAACGTACGAAGGAGGAAAGTTTGTAAACTCACCACCTAGAAACCAATTAACTATCCTGTAATCCGTTTCTGACAGTAATCGTCTGTAAGCTGGCTGACTGACTCAACAACAAACATTTCGAGCTGAATTCTCTGCTTTGCTTGCTAGAACTAAATCAATGAACCACCTCCCGATCTTAGACTTTGAGAATCTCCTTCCTGTTCTCGTTCTAGCCTACTTCCCTTACATTTTGCTGCTTATCAGAGATTCTAGTTACTACGATTCATATGTTTTTTTACACGCTCTTAAGGGGACACTAAATGGTCAAAATTTCCAAAAAGTAACATTTTTGGGTGTTTCTACAGTCTTAATAATTGATATTTACTTTTAAATACAAATTATCAATGTAGTACAATATAAACTAAATATCGTTTAAAATATGTGTTACATTCACATGACATTCTCTATCTGTTCTGTCGATCTGGATGGCTCAGTTGGTTAGGCGCTGACCCAAGTGGGTTCAAACGTGGCCCAGACCGATGCTTTATTATGTATGCTTAAAAGCGACAGCCTCTTTCAATATGTACTGGCATGTAAACCAACTCCCGCAGGTCGAAATCACGGTACACTGGCGGAGCTGATATGATCATGGTACTTGACATCGTCGTTAAAAATGAAATAGTTTGTAACGTTTTTCCCTATTCTGCAACAACTATTCTTACAAAAACTTGTGGGATAAATCGTCTTATCACTTATCTTCTATTAGCTAAATCCAAGGAAAATAAGAAAATATACTACACGAAAGCGATAGTTAAATCCTTTAAGAGGTGGTCGTTAAGTGATAGCCAGGAGTTAAAAAAGACTGACGACTTTCCATTTAAGAAAAGTATAAATATTGGGAAATATTGAAAAACCTTGACTAATAATAAGGAATATCTCGGAAATGGTTAATTCCACAAAAAATGTGTTTAACATAAATTGTGGATTTAACGATATCTTATATTTTTTGTGTATTAAGATTTTGTTTATCTCTTACGGTTTAGCAGTTATTTAAAAGTGATTCGGAATGAAGAGAACTTCAGATGTTATTACCATAAATTCTAACATAAACTTTTGGTCACAAAACATCGTAAACATATGGCATTTTAATAGAACTCGTTAGAGCCAGAATCAGTTAGTTCGACCAATCTTAGGACACATATTTGTATTCGGTTTTGCGTTTGTTTATTTTTTCTTATTGTATACATTCTGTCAAGAAAGTAACGGGAAAAGATCATTTAAAAATTCTGTTTAAAAGGGGATTTTAAATGATTGTTGTCGCTAAGTTGGTACACTTTCTTCTATACCTACGCGGAGTTTGATCGTCATCTGTCATCTAGTTTGTTTACAGTACGCCATTTTGTTAGTTCATCTCAAAGGTGATTTGCAATTTTACGATGGATTCAAATATTGAACAAAGAATCTGTCTCAAATTTTGCATTGCAAATGGTATTTCGTGAGCCGAATCGCTGAAAATGTTACAGAGGGCTTACGGTGAATCGACTTTATCAAAAATACGTGCATATGAGTGGTACAGTGCATTCAAAAGTGGTCGAGATGTAGTGGAAGATTTGCCTCGCTCTGTTCAGTTTCAACTGAACTGAACATCGCTAAAGTGAAGAAAATGGTGTCTGAAAATCGTCATTTAAGTCTGAGCGAGATTTGCCGCTGAACTTTCTGTCTCTCACGAATCGATTCGTACCATTTTAAACGATTGTTTGGGCATGACACGCGTTGCCTCTCGGTTAGTTCCGAAAGATTTGAATTTTCTACAAAAACTCAATCGCGTAAGGATTGCTGAAGACATGCTAGAACGAGCCAGTTCCGACCCCACATTCATGAAGCGCATTGTAACTGGTGATGAGACGTGGGCTTACGAGTTTGACACTCAAACCAGTCAACAAGCTTCCGAATGGCGCCTTCCAATTGAACCGAAACCTAAAAGGGCACGTCAACTCAATCAAAACTGAAGGTCATGTTGACAGTTTTTTTCGATTATCGCGATGTCGTGCACTCAAGAGTTCTTGCCAGAAGGTCAGATGATAACTAAAGACTATTATCTGAGCGTTATGCGGTGTTTGAGAGATCAAATACGGAGAAAAAGGCTAGATTTGTGGAACGACAAATCATGGATTCTGCACCACGATAACGCACCAGCTCACAAGGCTATTATTGTGAACGGATTTCTGGCCAAAAACTCAACAAATTCATCGAACAACCACCGTATTCAATTGATCGGGCTTTTGCTGATTTCTTTCTGTTTCCAAAACTCAAGTTACCACTTCGGGGCACCCGTTTTCAGTCGATAAAGACATAAAGGAAAAATCGCGGCGACAATTGACATCGATTCCTAAAAGTGCCTACAAAACATGTTTTGATGATTGGATTATTCGTTGGCATAAATGTATTTCAGAAGGGGCCTACTTTGAAGGCGATAAAATAAAATTGGATGAATAATTCATTTTTGTGTGTGTGTGTGTGTGTGTGTGTGTGTTTTATTGGCATATTCCCGGAACTTTCTTCACACAGTAGTATCTTGCTATTTTCGTACTTAGCTGCGTCATATTTTACTATTTTCCTCATTGTATTATTATTATTATTATTATTATTATTATTACGATAAATACAAAATGCATTCAGTAAAACATCAATTGCTATATAAAACTCCTTCCCATAAGCTGTAATAGCGCAATGCCCAATAAAACTGTGATATAGCATACCGCTGTGGTTAACAAATTCAAAATCCTGTAATATGAAAAGAGGAAACGAAAAGCTCTTCTTCAAAAATATAAAAATTGCAAACAGCATTACCTCGCCACTACGACAAAAAAAAATGGCTTTTATTCTGTCCCCGTGCTGATTTTGAAAGGGATTTGCGTAAGACGATACGATTTTCCACCGTGCGCCACTAGCGACATCTCCAAGAACGTCAGTCCGTCTGAAATATTCAGAGCGTTATCAAATTCCATTACAATGCTCTTTGTTCTTTCATGAATCAAATTACATTATAACAGAGGGAGGAAGGGATGGGAGGGGACGCGTGCGCTGTGCGATCCAGATGAATGATCAACTCTCTGATCAAAGAGGACATTTATCAAACCGAATTACGTGGGTAGAGAAAGCCTTCCTCACACTGGGCGCATGCCGGTAAGGCTTACCTTTAAGCTCCGTTCACAAGATGTGGAATCTCGATATGAGGCATAAATATTCTATGCGGTAGGGCTTTCATCTACAACCAGTTGCCACGACTATTCTCGCAAGGATGAATTTCAGTATTTGGGATATAACTAAAATACAGGATGTTTCAAAACGACACCGAACCAAGATGTAGACGTTGTTTCTCAGATCCTACGAAAACAGAGTTTTCAACGCCATAAAGGAACATCAACAAAACGGATCATGGTCGTAGATTGGACAGTTAACCAAGAAGAAAGCCGCGCGCCTAATCCACGCTAGCGGAAGTAAGTTGGGAAACGCCGAGTCATGTGCTTTCGCAATGTTTTCTTAAACATATCGACATGCTAATGATTAGCCAGCTTTGTGATTCCTCGGCTTAAAAACCTTATCTAAAGAACCTATACCTCTAGTTATTTCTTTATTCTTAAAACATACATTTTCAACGTAACCGACAATGAATGAAAGAAAATTACTGAGAAAATAAGCTACAATAAAAACGTCGCTAACACCATCTTTTAGAGGCAGTTTAACATTAGCTATCAAAGATCTGCGAAAGGCAATACAGACAAAAATATTATCAGAGCATTAATAAAGAATTGTAGTTAAAGTTAACAAAAAATAAATCCTTTTTGCAGTTAGACAAGAAGGTTATTTAACTGGCTTTGACCGTAACACAAAATGAAATCTGTGTGCATTTAGCATAAGTTATTTTTACTTTCTCTATACGTAGTATGTACATAGTGTACAGAGGAGATATTGTATTGCACCCAACAATTCGATACCGAGATTTCCCCGAAAATAGATGCCTTAGAATCCTCTGTATCCAAATAAACAATTTTTAGAAAAAGGTCCGTGTGAGTCGGTGAACACGATAACTCAAAAATAAAATGCCGATAAAAAACTAAACTTGGTATATAAGTTTAGTATCGTCCAGGGATTCGACACTAGATTTTGAGGAAATCCCCCCAAACCCAAAATACCCTTACATGGAAAAAAATTCCAATTTTTTATTTTCTCAAAAATGACTATAACGATTTTGATTAAAATGCTGTATACTAAAGATATTTACAAGTAAAATAAAGTGTACATTTTGAATTTTCTGGGAATAGCCTCTGAATACTTCTTTACTCTGGATGAATTGCTGATTTTGCCTAGCTAATAAGCCGTAAGAGATAGACAAAAAAATATTACACAAATAATGTAGATCTGGTTGAAACACACAATTTATACATTTTTTCGTGGAGTTGACCATTTTTTTTTTTTTAGATATTCCTTGTTGTTTGTGTCAGTTTTAAAAAATACTTAAATTGTTCACATATACGGGAATCTGTCAACTGGCCCTGCACAGAAACAAATTTTATCCATACGGCAACCAGATGTTAAAAGATTTGACTATCGTTTTAGCCTAGTGAATTTCATTATTTCCGTTCTACTTACAATAAAGTATTTCTACCAATGTTTATCTCGATTAGCGTGATGTAATTAGAATAATAAGCCTTTTAACAATAATTTGTTACAGAGATGTAGAGAAAGTTATGCGAATGGAAGACATCATATTTTTTTATATCTACACTGAGCTATTGCTAATTTACTATTGTTTTGTATTGAAAAACAACCTCAAAACTGTCATTGTCATAAGTAGTCATGAGTTGCACATTTGCTTGAAAGCTAGAACAGTTATGTGATAATAACAAGGAGAAACCTTTTGTTTTCATGACATGTGGTTGTAAAGAACATCCTCTGAGGCGGGAATAAATGGGAATCACACACTAGTGCTTCGCCTGCAGCTTAATTTCAAAATGGTGTATTTTTAATGTGACATTAAAACATAGATATCTAAAAGAGTTTCGCAGCTGCGACATGAAACTTCGGACTAGTATAAGCTATAAGACTGTCTTTTTTTCTTTTTTTTTTTTTTTGTCGTTTCAAAACAGCCTGTATAAATGAACACTTTAAAAATAAACAATCTTATGTGTTCCATTCACATGACTTTTTCTCCATCTCTGTAACAATTTTTAATAGCTTTAATGTCGTTAACCTTTGGCCATATCGGATGATGAATGAAATCGGTGAAATGATGCTCAACTGATCTCGGGGTACATGGAGCCTTAAGTTACTCGACATTCGTCTTCTCAAGATAACGGTAAACCCCTAAAAACACTTATCCGGGTAACTCACTTGAATGTGAGGCAGACATATTACCTCCAGGATATACTCTTCATTCTGTACTCAAATTATTGTTAAAAACCACATTATCCTATCTACTTCAGGTTATTCCAGATAAACTTCAGCAGAAATGCTCTTATGACTTGCTTCCTTCTAAGTAAAAGGAAAGTAAGAGAATGCATTAAGCTAAAGTGATAGTCAAATCTTTTAAAAGCTCGTTGCCATTTGATTGAAAATTGTTTCTTTGCTTGACCAGGAGTTGACAATTCCCGTATGAGAAAAGTTTAAATATTTTAAAAATGAAGCTAATAACAATGAATAACTCGGAAATAGTCAACTCAACGAAAAACTGTATATCAAATCAACTGTGTATTTTGAATAGATCTACATTTCCTGTAGCAAGCTTTTGTGTATCTCTTACGGTTTACCAGTTATACAAAATTCATTCAGAATAAAGAAGACTTAGGGGGCTATTCCCAGAAATGTACATTTTATTTGTCATGTAAATATCCTTAATATGCGGTATTTTGATCAAAATCGTTATGATCATTTTTGAGGAAATCAAAAATGTTGAAATCTTTTCCATGTAAAGGTAGTTTGGGGTGGATGGATTTTCGTCAAAATCTTCGTGTCCTATTCTTGAAAGTTACTAAACTTAAATAGGTACTAAGTTTGGTATTTTATCAACAGTTCACAAACACACACAAAATCACGCGCGGATCTTTTTTTTTTTTTTTGTAATTAGATAGTCTAAAATGTGTATTTCAAAATACGCATTTTAAGTGAAATCTCGGTACCGAATTTTTTGATGGAATGTAATATCTTCTCTACCTATACACTAAGTATAAGTAGAGAAATTAAACATCAGAAGGAAACATACCTTTCGTTAGAGAAATTCTTTGTAAATAGAATGTATGGATTTTAAACATGTTGCCATAATTATTACAGAACTTATTTTGTTTCTATCCAAGATTGTTGTTTTTCCTTATAACTACTGTGATCATTACAGCGGCTGGGGCTAAAAGGGACAATTGTTTATTTAGTTTGTTCTGAAATGTTCAGCTATAATTAATTTTTCTTACAGAAATACAGTGAGGTATAGGGAAATACTGAAACAAAAATATAATTATCTTCCCGGCTTCAAATCGAATATGAATTCGAATCCTTGTTGAGAAGCCAACACATACTTTACAACTTCAGAAGGGGCCTTTCACATTCTATACTACGTACAGAAAGTTTGCTGAGAATGGTCTCTGAAGTCCTCTTCATTCTGAACTACTTTTGCATAATTGGTTAACTATAAGAGTTAGACAAAAACTTAGTGAACAAAAAATGTAAATATCGTCGCAGTACACAATTTGTGTCATATACATGTTTGTAGAGTAAAACATTTCTAAGATATTCCTCGTTAATGTTTTAAATTTTAAAATACGTAAACTTTTTTCAAACAGGAAGTCGCCATCCGTTTTTTTTTCATTTGTTTTACTCCTGGCTATGCAAAGAGAACCTAATTTAAAAGTCAACCGCATAGCGATAGCTTTTAAACACTTTGACTATCTCTTTAGCTTTGTGTAGTCTCTGTTTCCCTTCTACTTATAAGGAACTAAGTAATAAAACGATTTCTGCAAATGTTCTCGATTAGCATGAAGTATACAGAAGAATACTCGTTTGTAAAAATAAAGTAGAGAAACGCATGTGCCTGGAACAAATGATATATATTTTTTAATTCAGGGCGTCCAGGTGAAATCTCAGTGTTTTATTTTGTGTGGAATGAAATACTTCCTATACTTCTCTCAAGGCAAATAGAATAATTTGGTAGACAAGTATAGTACGAGTATACTGAAGACCAGCTTACACTGTATGATTGTCAGTCGTAGATCTCAAGAAAGCAGTGAAAGTTCTTCCTACAAATGTTCAATGCAGTTGTTAGTCTCCACTGAGACAAATGCACATTTAGCAGGGATATACAGATAACTGAAGAAGCTGATCATCAGTTTTTTTCGCTTCGGAAGGAAACCATGTTATGGATTTGTATATCCCTCTGCCGGGTCTGATTTCGAGCCTGGAGAACTAGCTCTAAACCAGCTCTGGGAGGTAATAAACGGAGGTGAGGTGTGACGGCTCCGCGTTTCACCTGGAGTTTATCAAGACTCTCTCACCCTGTAAAGTACAACAGTGACGGAACTTAAAGGCGAGTAGCCGAGTACCAAACTACAACAAATCTTGAACCAAACACAGAATCTGCAGTTTTCCATACTGATAATTTCTGTCTGTGAAACGTCGCTCTCTGCCCATTGTCTGTTGTTATTCGTCATGTAACCGCTAAGCAGGCATAGTGGAAGGGTGACAATGTTTGTGCTCCATGTGCAAGCTCTCCAGGTCTACCCTTGCCTACAGAGGACGCATAAGTATGATGGAGCTCTAGTTCATGTCGGGTTACTCTTAAGTATCTTATTTAGATTTTCGCTGAAAAAAGGATACAAGCAAGTGCTTCTGTTTGTTGGCCAATTCGTTTGTCTGACATGAATCATTCCATTAGTTTCTTTTTGTGGAGTGAAGTAAAAGACCTCGACAAGGCACCATATACCAAAGAAATAAAGTCACCTTGCCTCCACATAAACTTCTCTTGGTACTATACCTGTGGAACATATATACAACGATTCAGATATATAAATGTTCACTTAGGATGTTTTAGGATAAAGTTTCCTCGTTTTAAAACTCCACTAGTTATAATTTCCAATGCCATGATGAAAGCAACTTCCGTGGATTGTTCAACTCTAGAAACGTTCTCATGGATGTGAGTGGATTTGTTCAACTTTATTATATAAAGACACAACAAAATACGTATAAGCAATTTAAGTCAATGAAACCTCTTTTAATTAAAAATAATGTTATAAAAAACCACTATCCTCCTGTATGCAATCAGTTCTGGTAATAACATCCATACGCTTTGTAAATCTTCATACGAGCTCGTTCAAGCTTCTTCCCGAACTCAGTTTTTAAGCTTCTGTATCGTGAGTGGCAGTAGAACATTGAAACTTTATATTTTAAATATCCCTGGGAAATAAATCACAAACTGAGAAATCGGTGGACCTGGTCCTTCATCCGATATTCCCTTGTCTAGTGATAACGTGGCTAAGAAATAAATTCCTCACGGATGTCATGGACATCTTTGGCGGTTGGGACGTAGCTCAATCTTGTTGGATGAACATGTTCAGGAAATGGACAGGTGCAGGAGCGAAGAAGTTCTAAAGCTTACGTTCATGTAGCGTTGCGCTGTTACAATTACAACTCTTTCCCCCTCATTTTCAAAGAAGTTCGAAACAAAAATTACAAACATATCGTGCGCATTTTCAGACTGTGAAGTGGTTTCTCTAGAATTTATTGTAGTTTTATGGCACACCAACCGTGGAATTACATTTTAAAAAAATTATAAATCCACGTTTTAAAGCTATGAGTTGATGAAACAGCAATTGCAATTAATCTCGACCTCCCTCCGATATTCACGCTGAACATCATGTATTCTTTAGTCAGAGTCTTTGGAGGCAATTGAAAAGGGACACACATAGCCGATCTTGCCATAAGCAACTAGTTTTTATATGTTTGTCCTTTGTACTGCATCAAAGACTCTAGAATATGTCAAGTTATTGTAAAACGTTTTACAATATAAGCACGTTATACTTCACATCATACCGTTATGGCAATTATAAAGCTTTCAAATGGTTTAAAAGATGGCGGTAGCCGCATTTCACCCACTCACGCCAAATCCAAATATGTGATGTTCCAAAATCTCCCGATTTATAGCCGCACCTGTGCAGTAACTCGTTTAAATAAATAAGAAAACATGTTCTGTGCGCCATAAGCATGCAGAACAGTCTGCAACCTTCAACACCTCTCTACTTTTGGATTCATGCGAGTACACAATATCCGTGTAACCGATACAGAACTTTCGTGAAGTTAGAAGTGGCGCTGTAGTTGTTCTGAGAACGTTCAAAACCACCGGAGAATGGTGATATTCATCTCTTGTGAACTAAGCGATACGTTGCTGGTACAGCAGCGGGTGGTACACATTGAGGCATCTACCATACAGACCAGATTTAACTTTTCCCTAAAGCTGAAAAGAGAGGTCGAAAATCTTGAGAAGTTATTTTCAAACACTGACCAAAAGGAAGCACTCTCACGTCCGTCGCCTTTCACAAGTTTCTCTGCGGGTTGTCCAGAAAAATACCAGGAAAAAAGAAAATCGGTATTACAGCATTCTCCTACAAACGTGTCAAAGACATGAGAAAAAGTCCCAACTAATGAAAAAGATTAAGAGTGATAATGTATAAACGGGAAGAAAGGCGTGTGAAAAAATATAAAGATAGACCAGGAAGCCAGCCACACGGAAAAGAAAGGGGCAGAGAAACAAAACAACAAACGAGGGCAGTAAACTAAAACAAAGGACGAACAACCAACAGCAATTGTCGGGATATTCTCCAACAAATTATGTGAAGGGGCGGGGCAAATAATCTTACAGAGAGAGAAGAATAAGCAACAAAAAGGGAAAGCAGACACAAAGAGAAATCCTTTTGTCAGAGTATATTGGATTCCCAAACCAATTCCCTTACTTGAGTCGTTATGAATAGTCCAGTTAATCCAATAACAGCGACCAGACCAAAATCCCGTAAATTGCTGCCTTTATACGCGCATAAAGAAATATCCCGTTCGGCTGATTGCGCCTGGTTCCAAAGAGGAATGTATAACGTGCAGTGGCGGCTTGTATCCACGAGTAACATAGTAATACAAAAATATGCATGTGCACATAAAATAAATATCCAGTTCGGTTAATTTCACCTGTTTCTAAAGAGGAATGCACAACGTACAGTGGTAGCTGATATCCAGCACAACAATAATATTACAAAGATATTTATATCCACATAAAGTAGTGTCGAATTTTGTTGATTGCATCTAGCTCCAGAGATGAATGTATAAGGTTCAGTGGCGGATTGCCACCGACAATAGTTACACAAAAATGATTATATGCACATAAAAGCAATAATTCCCTCGGCTGATTGCACCTGGTTGCAAAAGAAATGAATATCATACAGCGGTGGCTTGCTATCCACTACAATCACAGTCATACAAGATTCGCGATAAAACAGTATAAAGCTCCGATAACTGTATCTGATTCTAATTAGTAATATTTAATATGCAGTGGCGGATTACCAGAATATACATACGTTATGTGCCCATAAAGCAATATCCCATTCGGTTGATTGCACCGACTGCTATACAGAAACACATAACGTGCTTGATATCTACCAGAACATGGTCACACAAAATTATTTATATTCACATAAAGCGAAGCAATATCCAGTTCTGCTGATTACGCCTGATTCCAAAGTTATGTACATTGGCGTCTTGCACACTTATTTGCGTGCACTTAAAGCAATATCAAATCCAGCTTTTGGACTTTCCTTTCAAAGAGAAATGTATAATGCACAGTGGCTGTTTTCTAACCACCAAAACTAGACATATAAAACTATTTATATTCACATCGAGAAAGTGTTCAACTGATGGAACTAATTCCAAAAATAAATGTGTAGCTTGCAGTGGTGGTGTGCTATCCAATTATTTTTGTGCACATAAAGCTATATATATCCTATTCGACTGATTGCGCCTGATTTCCAAGAGAAAGGTAGGTATAATGTACCGTGACGGTTTGTCTCCCGCTAGAACAAATTTCCATATGGATGTTTAATGCATGTGTAAAGAAATATCTTTCCTTGTTACTTGGGTTCACCTCCGCAATTATTCTATTTGGTTAAGATGTGAGGATCGGTAGTATATACTTCGTTTTAAAGTATTACTTTCTCTAACACGTATGTATGTGCATTGTAGGTAGAGAAGGTATTTGTTCCACCCAAAATTTAGAAACCCAGATTTCACCGGAAATACTGTTTTGAATAATTACTGAATAAAACATTTTAGAAAAACCTGGAGTGTGTGTGTGTGTGTGTGTGTGTGTGTGTGTGTGTGTGAATGATATAACTCAAAAACAAAAACTCGTTTAAATATCAAACTTGGTATTTAACTTCAATATCTTCCAGGAATGTGACACAAAGATTTTCAGGAAAATTCCCCACCCCAAACTGCTCCTTACATGGTATTTTTTTCGAAATTGTCGATTGTCTTAAAATGGATCCAATGATTTTAATTGAAATGCTATATTTTAAGATATTTACAGGTCAAATAAAATGAATATACCGAATTTCTTTGGAATATCCTCTGAAGTCCTCTTCATTCTGAATAACTTTTGCTTAACTGATAAACCATAAAATATATACAAAAACTTACTGTTCAAAAAATGTAGATGACATTAAAACACACAATCTATGTCACATACAGTTGTTTTTGCAGAGTTCACAATTTTAGCCTAGTGTATTCCCTTATTTCCCTTCTACCTATAATAAACTAAGTTTTAAGACCATTTCTGCTAAAGTTTCTCTTGATCAACATAAATAGATAGAAGACTAAGCTTTTGTAAGAATAGTTTATTACAAAATAGGTATAAAAAGACATGCAAATGTAACACATCATATTTTTACTTTCTCCATACGCACTATGTACATAGTGTATAGAGGAAGTATTGCACTCCACCAAAAATTCGATACCGAGATTTCACCGGAAATATATGTTTTAGGGTCCCCAATATCCAAAAAAAAGCATTTTTCACAAAAAGGTCCGTGTGTGTGTGTGTGTGTGTGTGTGTGTCCGTGTGTCTGTGAACACGATAACTCAAAAACGAAAAGTCGGTAAAATACCGAACTTGGTATTTAAGTTTAGTATCTTCCAGGGATGCGACACGAATATTTTGAGAAAAATCCCCCCACCCTTTACATGGAACGTTTTTCGAAAATTTTGATTTTCTCTAAAATGTTTCCAACGATTTTGATTAAAATTTCGGATATTAAACATATTTACCTGACAAATGAAATGTATATCTTGAATTTTCTGGGAATAGCCTCTGAAGAGTAGTTTATTCTGGATGAATTTTACTAAATGTTGAATAACTGCTAAACCGTAAGAGATGGACAAAAACTTACTACACAAAAAAAAAAAAAAAAAAATGTAGAGCACATTAAAACACACAATTTATGTTATATACATTTTTTTCGTGGAGTTCGTCGTTTTTGTGACATTACTTATTTTTGGTTTCTGCTATGAAAAACGTATATTTTTCTCATACTGGAACTTGTCAACTCCTATCCATATAAACAAAGAAGCTTCATTGACATAGCAACCAGCTATTGACTATCACTTTAACCTACGGTTGTCCCTTATTTCGCTTCTACTTACAAGGATGCGAGTAATAAGACTATTTCTGCTAATTTTTTCTGATTAGCATAAAGTAAATAGAAGTATAAGCTTTTTAAGAATTATTTGTTGCAGGGATATGGAGAAAGTCATCTGAATGGTACACATCAGATTTTTTTATTAGAGCGTTTCAATATATTAAGTGTCGTGATGGTGACTGCTGTTTGTCGTTAATTGTTAACCTCAGTGGAAAATCAGGTTTCATTTGTGATTGTTTAGGTCAGAATGTGTGATAACGCTCAGAATTTTAAGAGCTCTGGAGCTATGAAATCTCTGTCTCCAGGGGTGTAAGTTGCAGCCAGTACAATTATTGACTCTCAATTTTATTGTCACGTGTAGCTTGTCACTCACGGCCCCATCGACTTCCACTCGCTCATTCTAGCCGTCTTATTTATCAGACCAATCAGGCTTGAATCGGCTAACGCGAGGAGCCTTTAGCGGTAATTTGCCATTCACCGCGTTTTCGGGAAATATCCTGCACATGCCATCAACACAAAGATGTATTTCTCAACTTCTCTCCTCCCCGAGAATAGGAGGCATTTCTAAGTCTGCCTATTTTCTATAGCACTCTGACTTTAATGTTTAGCCAACCTGTATCTTGTTGGGATATTTTGTGTTTTGAAAAATAATAAGATTAGTTCCGCCCCGTTTTTTCTTTCTCTAGAAAATAATTTCCAGCTATTGCGCATTCTGTGCTTTCAGGTTAAACTCTTTTAAGGGAACAAGATAGTCTGAACATAAGGAAATTACACTTTAAGTGAGTTAAATTACTACTGCTCTTAAAGTTCTCAAATGTTTCTTCCTGGCGGTTTTATATATTATTCTATACATCATTAAAATTATTTCAAGTGGTTGTCTGCATTGATAACTTATGTAAATGAGTCAAAATGCCTTTAATTTAGCAGGAAAATAATAAATATCTTAAAACACGTGAATTCATGTACCTTTTTCCGCAATACAGAATTACAACTTAGCATGCTTGTTCTTAATATAACTATCTCCTGAACCTCAATTATTTAGTTATGTATATCAGTTCAATAAAGATTAAAGAAAAAAATAGGTCAAAGTCAAAAAGGTAAAAATCTGATGTTTTCCATTCCCATTACTTTCTCTACATCTCTACAACAAATTATTGTTAAAAAGCTAATACTTCTATTTACCTCATGCTAATCGAAAAAAAGAAATAGCAGAAATAGTCTTATTTATGCCTCCTTGTAAGTAGAAGCGAAATAAGGGAGTACCATAAGTTAAAGTGAAAGTCAAAAGCTGGTTGCTGGTGAAATTGTTTGCCAACGTAATTTAATCAAAGATTGAAGGACCCGGAACAAGGGCTCGGCCCGTATCCAGGAATGACAGTGAGGAAATTACTCGTAGATGTTATGAAATGAAGACGAAATGGATGATAGAAAAGGTGATAATGCAGCAGTTGGTGAAATAAATGGCCGGGAAATCGGAGAACCCGAGAAAATCCTACGAGTCTACTACAAACTCCACGTGCAATCCCAGGGATTGAACCCTGTGAGAGGCGAGCGATTTAACCGCTAGGCCAGGGTGCCACCACACTTAGCGTACCTAAAGTAAAATAAAAAATATAAGCATCGTTAAAACACTAAAAAGTGTACATAAAAGACATTTTTCTCGTATGGCTTATTTTATCAGGTTACTTTTGACTATGAATGTACAGAAATTTGTAAAATTCAGCCAAATTTAAAATGAGCTGTAGATATATATCCTCTTGGATATGGGGATGGAACACATGTAGATTACAGTCGAGTGCATGGAATCGTGGCGATAAAATGGGCAGTGGTTTATGGTGATAAGGAACATGTCCACTCCTGAACCTTTACCTGGTTCTAATGTTAGTCTTACTTACCATTTTCCTCGATTTTAGAGCCTGAAACTGGTCTCTATACATCTAAATGATAAGCAGATGATAAGCACCTTCTGCCAGCATTAAATACAAGAAACACTATACGAAATCAAAAGCAATGGAACTTTTCTATGCAATCGACTGCGCTGATACGAAAAGAGCAATTGACACGTAAGTGTAACTTTTGCACTCAGAAATACTTCAAGAATTCGATTTTAACAATGCCAAAGACGGGATTTCAATTTTCGTGGCCGAACTCTACCGCTGAGCTTCCGTGGCGAGATCGTACTCGAATTTCTCTCACTTACCCTAGCCAACATCTACCTCAATCAACAAATTTGATGACGCAACATATCATAAATATTACTTGCAACACACAAAATTAGATTACAGATTGAGCTGTATGTCCTCAGCACGTAGAGCAGAATATGCTTCGAATGTTAGTCTGGAACTTATGATTGAATTTTTCTACCTCATACAGGTATATGCTGCAATTATAAATTACCATTTTGAATAGTAATAACTGGTAGCTTTATATGCCTAACCAATATTAAATATGATAGCTCCTTAATTAATTTATGCCTCCTTAAATATGAGAGAGGTTTTTCTTATTTTATGACAATATTGAACAAAACGGATATGTGGGAGTTTCACAAGGACCACGACAAATCAGTTATCTCATTTTAGACATTAGCTATTAATCTCAAAACATCAGATTAACGCCCTCCCTCCGATAATCAAATATATAAAACTCACAAAATGCGAAGCCCTCTATACGAAATAAACATTAATTTATTCAATTGGTATGTTCAGACGGTCATAAACTCACAATTTTCATTTTTCTCTACAAACATTTACGCTAAAAATAAATCTATCAAAAATATTGTAAAATATACGCTATTCCAAAATTATTACGTTGTATACAATTTATAGACAAATATAAATATAACAAAGATTATTTTCAAGTGTTTTACTAAAGAACTATCCTATAAATACTAACAAAACAGGGCCTACCTTTCAGCTCAGCTGATAAAACTATTATGCCAGCTTCCATAGAGAAACGTCCTGCGGAACCTACAATAAAATTGTAAACAGAACATATTATTTATGGAAATTGTCACAGAAGAAGAAACTGGTGGCTTTAGTTTGAATTTTTTATAACTTTTAACGCCCATTCTTACTACATACGACACAATAGTCGGTGGACACTGATAATATATTAATTAAATTGTTAAAATGGAAGGGAAATTTAGGAGGACATATTCTATATCTATATTTAGGGTATCTCCCTGGCATTCGCCAGTTATAAGCACTCTGGAAAAGATTTCAGTCACAGAAGATAGTCCGGGCAGTATTTGAAATAAGAATATTCCTTTACGAACCCGTGTCTTAACGACCTTGGCTACTCGTACAAGTTTTCCATAGAAATAGCAACATTCGCATTAAGAACATTCAATCTTCACTTCTAAGATTACTTGAATAGTAAAGTAGCGAATACAGAGTTAAAAGAGTTCACGAAAGTCTTAGGATCACATTCAAGAGGACACAAGTTGGAACCTCGGTTAGGATGAGGTATTAGAATAACATTTTTTCTAACTATTCCTTAGGCTTTCTTCTAAACTCTGTAGACAGCCTCTCATCAGCTCTTCTATTCATCCAACTCTCGATATGACCTAGCGAGTTAAATAACATTAAACTAAAATATATATATAATATATTAAAAAAATGTATGTGTTGTCCTCACATGAATTTCTCTAGCTGCTCTACAAACTTCTTACTAAAGGCTATTCTTCCTACACAATGCTACTCGAGATTAACATTAGCAGAATGTTCTTATTACTTAGTTCCTTACAAGTATATGTAGAAGGGAGCTACGGGAATGCACCAGACTAAAGTGATAGTCAAATGTTCTAAAAGCTATCGTTATGCGATTGACATTGCAAATCGCTTCCCTGCTTGGCCAGGAGTAGAAAAACGGACACTTCCTGTCTGAGAAGAATATAAGTACTTTACAATTGAAACCAATAACAAGGGAAACGGTTACCTCCACAACAAAAATGTAAAGGACATAAATTGTGTTTTTTGACGAGATCTACATTTTTATGCTGTACGTTTTAATCTATCGCTTACGGTTTAGCAGTTAAGCAAATTTTGGCAAAACTCATCCAGAATAAAGAGGTATTTAGAGGCTATTCCTAGAAAATTCAAGATATATATGTAAATAGCTTTAATATACGGGATTTTAATCAAAATTGTTACAGCCATTTTGCGAAACTACAAATTTTCGAAAAAGTTTTCATTTAAGGGTAGTTTGTTGTGGGAGGATTTTCTTGAAAATCTTTGTATCGCATTCTTGGAAGATACGAAACACAAATATCAAGTTTGGTATTTAACGGTCTTTTAGTTTTTGAGCTGTGCTGTCCAAAGACACACACAGACCTTTTTCTAAAATGCTTTTTTCCGACTCAGGGGACTCCAAAACATATATATCCGGCATCGAATTTTTGGGTGCAACACAATACCTTCGCTATACACTATATACGTTGTACATGCAGACTAGGGAAAGTAAAAATCTGATAATCTGCATCCTCAACCTTACTTTTCCTAATTCTTTTAAAACCTAATAAAATTAGGACTAACAACTACAAAAATTATTTCCCCTACTCAATTTGATAAAATTTTGAGCTAATATATAGCATTATAAGACTTTGCATTTTGATAATAACTAACTAAACAACAAGATACTAATCCTGAACCAGCTCAACAATCATATGACTTTCTCTGCATTCTGAAACAAATTATTGTTGAAAAGCTTATTCTTCTATCAACTTCATGCTAATCAAGATTCACATTAGCAGAAATGGTGTCACCTTGCTTCCTTGTAAGTAGATGGAAAATAAGAGTATACACTAGAGTAAAGCGACAATCAAATCTTTTAAAAGTTGTTTGCTATGTGATTGAAATCCATTTCTTTTCATGACCAGGAGTTGAAACCAATAACAAGGAATATCTCAAAAATAGTCAACTCCACGAAAAAATGTATATGACAAACTGTGTGTTTTAACTTGATATATATGTTTTGTGTAGTAAGTTTTTATCTATTTAATACGTTTTACCAGTTATGAAAAATTGAGCAAAATTCTTTTAGAATGAAGAGGCTATTCCAAGGAAATTAAAAATATACACTTTATTTGTCGTGTAAGTATCTTTAATATACAGTATTTTAATTAAAATCGTTAGTCATTTTTGAGAAAATAAAAATTATTGAAAATTGTTTCGTATAAAGGGTAGTTTGGGGTGTGGGGATTTTCCTCAAAATATTCATGTCGCATCCTTGGAAGATATTAAACTTAAAATATCCAGTTTGGTAATTTACTGACTTTTGTTTTCGAGTTATCATGTTCACAGACACACTGATACAGTCACACACTGACACACACTGGCCTTTTCGTAATTTTGTTGATACAGGGGACCCTAAAACGTGTATTTCCGGTGAAATCTGGGTATCAAATTTTAGCTGAAGTGAAATATATTCTCTACCTAAGTACCATGAACTATGTAGAGAAACTAAAAATTGATTTTTGGAAAAAGATTGTATGTGTATATGAAAAGCATGCTTAACTCAAAAATGAAAAATTGGTGAAACACAGCATATTCCAAGGACGCGATGCAAAGATTTTCGAGAAATTTATCCCACCTCATTCCAACTATACATTTAAAATATTCAAGACTACTTTTTCTAAAACGTATAGTAAGTAGGGGAAGTATTCCATTCCACCCTAAAATTCAACAGCGATGTTTCATCGGAAATATATTACCTAAATTAAAAAAAGGAATTTTTAGAAAAAGGTGTGTGTATGTGTTTCTGTTTGTCAAGAAAGCCAGTTAAACCTTAACTTGTTATTTAAATTCAGCATCTTCCAAGGTAGCGACACGAAGATTTTGAGGAAAATCCCCTAACTACCAAATTACCATTTATATGAAAAGTTTTTATTCTCTCAAAAATGGATCTAATGATTTTTTTTCAAATACCACATGTTTAAGATATTTTACGTATTGGTAAGTGAAATGTTATCTGAAATATATGGGAATAGCCTCTGAAGACCTCTTCATTTTTGTATCAGTAGTTCACCGTAAGAAGTAGGCAAATTCGTTATACACAACAAAATAAACACCTTTATAATGTTCGCAAATTATGTCATAAATTGCTCTGTGAAGTTATGCATTTCCGAGAGACATTCTTTGTTATTGGTTTTAATTTTCAAATACTTGTCCTTTTCTCCAACTAGAAGTATTTCTTTTTTTCTTTCTCTACATATATTTAAGCAGAAGATGTATTGTACTCCACCCAAACTTTCATTGGGATCACTCTAGTCCCCTAAAACCAAATAATAATCTAAGAAAATATTAAAAGCCGTTTGTGTCTTTGTGATCAGCACAATTCAAAAGCGAAAAGTCTCTTAAAATCAAACCTGGTATTTAAATTCAGGATCTTCCAAGGATGAAAATTAGCTCACTGCAAAACTCTTTAAATGGAACACGTTTTGAACATTTTATTTTTTTCAACAATAGCTCTAGAGATTTTTATTAAATATTACCATATAGTTAAGGTATTGCCATGGCAAATTAAATGTATATCTTGGATGTCCTGGTTGAAGCCCCTGAAGTCCTCTGAATTCTGAAAGTTTTCCATTAACTTGTAAACCGTAACATATGCACAAAATCTTATTGTACAAAAGATATAGACTTCGTTAAAGCACACAATCTATGTCAAATACATTCTTTTTGGGTTAACAATTTCTGAGATATTCTTTGTTGTTATTTTACAGTTTAAAATACTTAGGATCTTTCTCAAATGAGAGGTAGTTCATCTTTTCCTTCTCCATCCCCTTTTTTTTTCTCTCTTAGCCAAGCAAAGAAGGCGGATTTCAAGGCCGTTCGTAAGGGGGCGTTACACGAGAAAATGTTGAAAACTTTGAAATTTACTATATTTTGTGGATTTCTGTTCAAAAGACAACTATGTTCTTGTCATTTGTCCATACAAAACTTAGCTCTAACCGTTTGTTTCATACATTTTAAGTACATTACATTTATTCTTTACAATTTCAGTGCTTTTGTTGTTCGCTATTCCGATTGTTTAAATGTTGTTAACAGAATGTACCTTTTCTCTTAATCTATTGGCCCTAATGCTGTGTGTTTCTTTTATCTATTCAAGCTTTAATGCTTTAAAAATAATGTGAATCATTTACGTTTTTTATATTTATTCCTTAATTGTTGTAAAACTTACTTTCCAGTTCGTTCACATTTTCTATAATTGTTAAAATATAAGTATTTTATTAGATTAAATAGATATCGTTAATTCATCAATGGCAATTATTAATTCATATTGTCCCTTTATGCTTAAATGAATTTGAATAAAAATAAATAAGCAAGTATAAGTATTTTTTCAAGAAAGGCACATTTAAATAATACGGAAAAATTGGCTTAATTGTTTTTTTCAAACAAGCCATATGTAGGACAGGAGTTGGATAAGTAGAGTCAGGCTGAAAAATTCAATGCCATAGCCCGGATTTGAACCACGGGATCTCCCGGTCTCTAGTCGGTTGCTCTTGCACTGAGCTACCATGGCAGTATGCCGGCATAGCATTGAATTTCTCAACTGACTCTCATGTTTCCCGGTAAAACACAAGATGTTCTCAAAGATGGTCCCAAAGGCGACTTACAATGTTGTAAGTACTTAAGTTCCAGGATGTTGTATTTCCCAATCTCCTTGTACATAAAAAGAAAATTGTCACAAGACAACTTATATGAATGTTTATGTAGATTAACATGAACTACACCTTAGAGGAAGCGCGCGCGCGGGTGAGTGTGTGTGTGTGTGTGTGTGTGTGTGTGTGTGTGTAAACAGAAAACTCAAAAGCCAAAAGTCGCTTAAATATCCTTTGACATTTAAGTACATCATCTTCCAAGGATGCGAGATGAAGATTTTCAAGAAAAATCCCTAACCCAAACTACCCTTTATATGGAAAAATTTCCAAAAATTTGGATTTTCTCAAAGATTATGTTAACGATTTTGATTAAAACACTATGTGTAAGTTAGTTTCATGATAAATAAGATGCATATCTTCTATTTAATGGCATTACCTTTGAAGTTCCTCCATTCTAGATGCATTTTGCATACCTAGCAAACCGTTTCAGATAAACAAAAACTTACCACACAAAAATTTTAGATCTCATTAAAACACACAATTTAAGAAAAATAGTTTTGTCTTTGAATTAAGCATTTCAAAGATCTTTGTTATTAGTTAAACCTTCCAAATCTTATACTTTTCTCAAATGGAAAGACATTATTGTTTGTTTGTTTTTTTCTCCTGTCAAGCAAAAGAACTGAATTTCAAAACCAATGCATAGCGAGTCACTCTTAAAAGATTTGACTACCGCTTTAGCTTAATGCATTCCATTATTCCCTTTGTGCCTATAAGGAAGGATATAAGTAAAATACTTTTCTGCTAATGTTTATTTCAATTCGCATTATGTAGGTAAAGTAATGTTTTAAGAGAATAGTTTGTGGCCAAATACGTAGAGAGAATCAGTGAACAGATACCGTATCAGATTTTGGGGGGCGTTGTCTATTACACATAACAAATACAGAAAGTAGTGCATTCCACTCAAAAATTCCATACCGACTTTTCGCGGAAATACACGTTTCGAGACTCCCTGAACCGCTTCCAAAATGAAGGGTATGTGTGTGTGTGTGTGTGTGTGTGTATCTTTGTACAGCATGACTTACGAAAAGTTGATTAAATACCAAACCTGGTATTTAAGTTCGTCAACTTCCAAGAATGCAGCCAACATTTTCAAGGAAATATAGTCACCCAAAACTATCCTTTATATGGAACATTTTTCGAAAGTTTTTATTTCCTAAAATATTTTTCTACAGATTTTACTTAAAATATTAAGGATACTTATATAAAGTATATCATGAGTTTTGGGAGTGATCTACTTCATTCGGAGAAATTTATATGATCTTGATTAACTGGTAAACATTAAACGATAGGTGAAAACGTACTGCACAATAAATGTTTAAAACACATAATTATTCCAAACATACCGTTTTGACATTAGTTATTTAATAGTTAGCCATTCTTAATGATTCAATTGTTTTAAATTGTTCTAATTATACCCCGCCTTTAACTGCAACGATGATATCGGCGGCCTTTTATCTCTATAACATGTTGCCTATTTGTAATGATGTTAATTCATGCAAAATTGTCTTTGTATTGCTGTGTTTTTTTTTCTTTTTCTTTTTATACAATATATCACAGACACACATACACGTATTCATATTTTCTTACATACTGCAAGCTCTAGGTATAAATAATTTGGGCTAGAGAACAATTCGTACCCTGCAGCCCGGGTTCCGACTGAGCTAGGGGTTTAAATTTTCAGTAATTTGTCACTGTTTTATTTAATTCGTAATTTGTTTCTCGCAATTGCATTCAAACAGTATTGAATTTCATAGCCAGTATAAACCGTGTAGGCAGTTCTTAAACATTTTATATGTGACATTTGACTATGCCCTTTGAATCTATATGGAAATATCTAATATAGCCATTTCTGCATGAAACATATTGCAAAACTTAATTCCATAACACAACTCTAAAAATTCCAATGTAAACATCAGCCTACTCAATGACTATTCCTCCAGGACCTTCATTTTTAAATACATAATTTATGTATAATATTAATAAATACGGCCGCAATTTTGACTTCTATGATTATATGTTTAAAACGTGATTGCATATTTTTCAGAATTCCTGCTCCGTTATAAATTATCTCCACACATTATTTTCTCTTTAACAAGCACAATATGAATACTAGCCATCTAATGGATTGTCTCTTATGCTATAATTCTCTGGTTCCCCTAGTAAAGTTTTTATGTTAACATGTTTAATGTTTTGGAGAAATCAAAAGAAATTAACTACCACTAACTCCTTACGGTCTATTGCTCGAATAATTATATAATTGTCTTTGCTAGTTGACTACTTTGTACATCTATTTTTCGAAACCCAAAGTAATTGTTTTAAACAATTTTTAATTTATTATAGAAGCTAGAAGTCGATCTAGGAAAAGAACTTGCATGAATATGAGAAAACTGAATATAGCGATATAGAGCGCTTAATTAGGGCCCTTTTATATATTTTTTAAACGGCATTAGCTGACAGGATCATATGAGCACCGCCGGTGTGCCGAAATTTCGCTCCGCAGTTCTTTTACATGTAAATCTACTGGCATAGGACTTTCGCTTTTAAGCACACTTAAAAAACTATCGGTCTGACCCAGTTTTGAACCCACAATCTTGGGATCAGAAAGCCAGCGCCTAACCAAGCGCCTAACAGCCACCTAGACTGACAATTGGAGCAGTTATTTATAGATTGACCTATTCACCTGTTTTAGTTTGCTTAGAAAGATTTTTAAGTTTTTCGTTTATTAAAAATGTAATTGTGTCAGCTATTTCATATCTGCAATTTTTTTACTATTTTAAAGAATGCGGCTACCGTCGCAAAGCGATAGTGGTCAAAGAGACCCACACAACACGCCATACTTCACAAATGAGAGTAGTCAAAAAGAGAGCTGGGTCCATTTTCTAATAAGACTTTACATTCTGTTGCATTGATTAAAGACATTGTTGACCATAATACGTTTTTTATAAATGCTGGAAAATTTCAAACACCAACACTGGATTCGTCAGAAATTATGTACGCTACAAATTTAGTTCTTTGGTCTAAACTTCACATTTTAAAAATATTTATTTACGTGCTTTCTGTAATTTTAATGTCTTAATGATATAACAAAAAACAAAACTATACAACTAATTTTTTAAAGAAATTAATAATGAAATGATTTTCAAAGTGAAACTGATTTTTATTTACAGACGCTCCTTCATTACTGTGGTTATCAGCGTCCAATTCTATATTGGGCAGGAAAATATGCTTAGAAGCCTCTAAAGGCTTGAGGTTCTTTAGCTTTACCTCCCTTCCAAAAAAAAAAAAAAAAGCCATGCTAAGTAGGTTTATGTCCAAAAAAATTCCATCACCGAGCTTAAACCTGAGACTAGAGGTCTCCTAGACCACTGAAGAAGACAAATATTTCCCCGTGTAATAAGTATTTGACGTCGGGTGAATTTCCTGAAAACATGATCCTTGAAGTTTTAAAAGGAACCGGCGCTATAGAATGTTGGTATTTATGCGAATTTTCATTATTTTTTAATGTTGTTCACCGATAAATTGGCATATATACTGATAATTTATTTTATAAAAATGTTTTAAGGAGACTTCAAAGTATGATTCATATACTAGTCCTCACTATGCAAGCTGTTCTTGAGTGCAAGTGGAACAAGAATTCTACCTTTAGGCTGTATTGTGGTGAAAATGTATTATGAAGTACATGATTTTATCGTGACACACTTCACAATACCGAAATTTTCTTGACGTTAGATAAGTTTGTCTGCAGCTGCATTGATTGTTCACATGTCTGCAAGAAAATTTGCGGACGAAGCCATTGAGAAAAACAACAGATCTTATCCTATAATAGTACAGGAGCATGTCAGAAGCTTTCTGACCTTTTCGAAAATATGCATTCAAATTTCCTAGAATGCAGGGTTGTATTTTAAAGAAGCTTACCTCAACAGCCAAACTACGAGAGAATAACATGAAATACGAATTAGATACAGCTTCATATATCTGGATCTAAACAACTAACTTCTTTCATCCAAGTCTGGGAGTATCTTCTAGAATCTCACGATTAAAGAAATGCTTTAACAACAAATGATAGTGCGATATACTTATTGTATTATGATTTCCTGAGGCTTACGTCCAGGCTTATGACAATTGTGCTAACGTAACTGCTGCCAATCATATGCTGACTGGTTACTCTGTCTGAAATGTTTAAAATAATGTTAAGACACGATGAGTCGTCAAATAATAAAGATTGCTCTTTCGCATTTAATGAAAAATCCGGAAATACTATTTAAGTTTTAATATTATAGAACTAAAACGTTAAAATATGAAATCAATAATGACCTGGTACTAAATAAATATTAAATGAAGAACGATATGATGAAAACCTGGATGAATGAGCTAATATTAGCTTTTATATCTGAAACGATGTATTTCGTAAAAACAAAAATGAATGGCTGAAGTTATTGTAACAAAGTCATAACCTTATTTTACAGGATCTATAAATAAATTTTAAAATGTATAAGATAACTAAGTGTACTTGTTTATTATTAACACCACTTCCCACACGTAAGACTTTTTCCAGAAAATGAAATATGCAAAGTGAGAGAATATACATACCTCCTTAGCCTACTTATTACAGTTTCTTTTATTTTATTCGTATGTTGTAAATTCATTAAATGAAGTTAAAAGTATTATTTATACTACTTTTATATAACAGAGATTGTGTCTAAATTCTCATAAATAATCAATCGCTGCAAAACAATTCAGATATACTTAGCAACAGTTTTATTCGACCAATCCGACCAACTCTACTTAGCGATTTATGTGACATCTTAGCAATGTTAAATTTTACACCTTTCATGTACTTCTTCTAAACAACTATTATTTACAGAGGATTTGTGAACAGTTAAAGCGGAAATATTTTATATTGAACAATGAAATATAATGTTTATTAACTTTTAGTTTTACAAGAAAAAAATTAAATGATTTAGTCGTAACTTTCTAACAACTTACAAATATTTAAGAGGAACATTTTAAACTTTTTTTCAAATTGTACACATATGGGAAAACCCACATTTTTAGCCTTTTAATTTTTTTACTATTTCTAAGTGCAATTATTTCTTTCTTTCTGTTTGAAAATATACTACTGATGTATATCCTACAAAATTTAGTTCAAAAGTATATGTGAATTCTAAAATTCATTTAGCCACCCACCAGAAATGAAAGCACTTTTCGAAACGTGCTGTCTATGCACAGTTATCATGTTACTAGTATAGTAGACACGGAGTGGCCAAAGTCATCAGGTCACGGACTCGTGAATAGGATGTTCGCGTTCAAATCCCACCAAGAGCGTCCTCCCTGACAGAAATTTTTTGAAGGTTCTCATACCTGGAAGATGTTCTGGAAATTTTCCTTCCAAAAATTCCATTTCCAAATATTTCATTGCATGTATCTTCAGTGTCTCTCACCTGTGCTGCCCTATATACTAAAACCAGCGTTCAACACTACTAAGATTATTACTTGCTAATTATGTATACAAAAACTAGACACTAGACACGTTGCATCAAAGTGAAGGTTCTCTTCGGCTTTTTTTTTTTTTTTCATTTTCAATTCAGTTTTGTTTAAAACTTCCAATTTTCTCTGAGAATGTTATACAAGGACAATGAACAAACCCTCTCCCAACGCTCCTTATAATACTACCAACACTGCAACTTTTAAATGGCAGAGCTTTGTTTTTCTGAAACTCGGGAATAGAATTTTGTTAATAGAGTAAAGGAAAAAGCAGGAAAAGCTGCAATACATAAAAATATACCGAAGCAATGCAAATCTTCTAATGAGAAGCACTTGCCACTTTTCGACCTAGTTAGATAAACTTTGTTTTTTGTATTTCATTTGCATTGGAAACATTAACTGTTGCCGCTCTAATGAAGCAGAGAATTACTCTAACCTTTTTACTCATTTACCCTGGAAATGTATTATATGATTTTATATTTCGACCGCGCTCGGGAAAAACTAGTGAATTTTCCGTCAGAAGGATGCCCGGCTGACTATATTAGTTAACAGAAACGAATAGCAAAAACCAACAAACATTCGGAGTATGGGAAAATGGCATGAATAACCAGTACGGGATAGATATGCTTTACAATTAGACAAATCACAGCTGTCTATCCCACCAATTTTATTGCTCTCATTTTACCACCTTCACTTAATTACTTTGAGGTACAATTGGTTTTTGTTTTTAGAGTGGTGATAGTAAATGAATGCAATTGCAAATATTTCTATTGGCTTCAAGATAACGTACTGAGACTCGCATTTGGTTCAAATCCCGCCATGATTGTTCCCATCTATCAGATTTTCCTCAGGACATATAATGACAAATGCGGGGAGCTAACCTGAATTTCAATCTAGAACGTTTCCTTCCCAACATTCCTTCCCGTAATGTCATTTTATTGTATATGGTGCCGTATGCAGAAAGAACATGCCATAAAACGAAGCCGTTTCAACTTTCATCTATTCAATAACCGAATCTATTCCGATCGGAATTTGCCAATTTTGGCTACACTTATGGCTAGTTTAATTTTATAAACAAATTTTATGAGTGCAATATTTGTCTCATTTACATTGGTGAAGCAGCCTAAGTACAACTCGATTTACATATTTTCTCAAAATAAATTCTGTAGAATTTATCAGGTCATCACAGATAATCTCCAAATACAAAGAATCAGCATTGATAAACTAAAGTGTTATGTGCTTTCCATAAATAAATTTAAATTCCACGTTTTTATTAAGACTCGGCAGACTCGGTGATAAAGGTATTAAATCAAGTTTCCTGATCTAAGCTGATTTAATTAATTATAGTAGGTCATATTTGTTTACCATCATATTTGACTAAGGCTTTTTTCCCATTTGTACCCAACCTTTAACTGCACTTTCATAATGGCGGCATTTCTCTTTGGAACATATTGCCTATCGGCAATTGTGCTAATTCGTTTATTGTTGTCATTGGGTGTCTATATTTTTTTAATTTTTTTACTTATTACATCTCACACATACACACTCTCACTTCCAAACTCTGGGGAGGATAAAGAATAATTTTGGCAGGAGAAAAAGTGCACCCCCAGTCGAGAATCGAACCTGGAACTTGACCCACAGGTGCTGACTGAGCTACGGGGTCAGTTGACCAAGTTTTAAACGTTTTATCGACTTGTAATATTTCCATTAAAGTACTTGAAGTATACAACAAATAACAGAATTGAAATGTCTCTTTTTATTTTCTCTGGGTCTTATCAAAAATAGGTAGAGGTGGTCTGGGTGGCTAATCCCAAAGTCTCAAACTCCAACCAGACTGTGCTTAAAAGCGACAGTCCCATGTCATTAGATTTACTGTCGCGTAAAAGAATTCCGGCGGGACGAAATTGCGGCACACCAATGGAGGTGATATGATTCTGGCAATTTACAGGTAATTAAAAAACAAATAATGTTTACGGTAGGTAAAAGAAGTATTGAATTCCACCTAAACATTCATATTGAGATTTGAAGTACATGCTATGAGACCCCATAAACCCAAAAAACATGTGTTAGAGAGAGAAGGAGAGCCGCGTGACTAAAAGTCCAAAAAATCCGATCAATCTTCATGTTTAAGTCCAGTAACTTCTAAGGTTTCGTCATGAAGATTTTCAGAATAATCTTCCACCTCGCTCCCCAAACTATCTATTGTAGAAAGAAATTTTTTTCTTTACTTTTATTATCTATAACTTGCTCTAAGGTTTGATGAAATAACATGCATTGACCATAATCACATGACTAATACGTTTACACAAGTATCTCAAATACTCTTGAAAACAGCGTGGAATTTCAAAGCCAATATATAAGAACCAGCTTTATCCTCTTGTATCTACGATGCAATATGTAATGAAACTATTGCTGTAAAAGTTTATCTCAACTTTCAGGAAATAGATCGAAAAGTAAGCTTTTTTAGGAATAATTTTAGAAGATATATAAAAATAATTGATAATGTGTTGAACAGGTCATGTATATGTAACACATTAGAATCGCCATATCTTAGAGCTTAGTAAAAATCTGCTATAGCTACTCGCGTTTGGGAAGTTTTGTGGTTCAAACCGGAGATGAACAACCACCTTGGCTTTTTGTGGGCTTTCTGTTCGCTATTACAAATTCTCCCATTCCTCATTCTCACCGATTCAATTTACTTCATCATTATTCAGGGTTGTACGTGCACTAGTAATTTAAGTGTGTAGCCTAACTGCAAATACCCAGAAGTGTTCTAAAGTATAAAATCTTATTACACGCCTAATCAAGAAAAGACTTTCTATATAGTAAGCAGAAACAAAAGTTGTTATACGTTGTTGATAATGAACTGATTTTAAATACAATACTTAACGTTTCTCTTCTTTATCTGCAAAAACAGTGAACAAACAATTAAGTGAAGTTTCATACTCGTTATATTTATATTGTAGGTCTTTACAATTGACAGTACTGGCAATTTGCTTGATAGTTGTACAATTTTAATCATTTCAACACATGAAAGATTCTCTCGAATGACTCTAGGCAAGAATTTCAGCTTACCAAATGTGTATTCCCCATTTTTGCTCCGCCATATTTACCCACAATTGCGTTTCCTGGTTGATGCTGGTGAGTACTTGCCCAGCAGGAGCTAAGCCAGGTCGCCGTGCCTGTAGAATTCCCCTGTGTCTGTTTGGCGAGTCAAGGCATCCCTTCGCTCGAAGAGCATGTCTTACCATTTGTACCACCAGAGGGCAGCACACTCGTAGACTATAACTTTCCTTTACGGAGATGATGTCTGGTTAGTCGGCATACGATCTAAGAGGTGTCTCTTCATTTTGTTGGTTAACATTGTAAGAAAGGGTAAAATTGGTGCAAGTGGAAAGTGTTGTGTCGTGGAGAAAATGCTTTCAGAAATACCTTTGCCTTAGCATTGGGTCTCTTTACTCACACCAAACGCTGAGAATAAAGGGTAACCGGAAAGGCATTCTGACGATCTGTACAGTCGAAAAATTAGGGTCCCACTGTGTTGTACCGGCTGCCAGCAGATGTCGATCTTTGTTAATTCCTTCCTTCCTTCCTTCCTTCCAGGGGTCACAGCTCAGTATTCCGAATGCTGCCATCTTTGACCATATAGCAAACCACTCAAGGAAATAATTGAATTTATTTCGAAATAACTATTAAATTATTGGAGGTTTCCATATTTTCTGAAATAGAATGGCGCGCTTAAAATAATTATGCATATCTATATTTTTTAATAAAGCTTAAAGATACAATTCTGCAACTACAGCTTTATGAAAAATAAATATACTAGAGAACTTTTAAATTGCACCTGCTCTGTGCTTGTTAATCACGGACACTCAAGTTGTGTATTACAAAATAAAGATTTTCAAAATCATTTGTAAGAACACAGTCCATAAAACTGAGAGTTGCATATAGACTTCTAATATGCTGAAAACTAAAATCATGTTTTCTATTCACAATCCAACAACTTAAATTTAAAATACTGCGATAAGGTCAAAATTAATAAATTAATGGCAAGTTTAAGAGAGAGAGAGAGAGAGAGAGAGAGAGAGAGAGAGAGAGTCGGATGGAAAGATAGCCAGGAAGTGAAAGAGATAATATTTACAAAAAATCTAATATGTTCCATTCACATGACTTTCTCTACATCTCTGCAACAAATTATTGTTAAAAAGTTTATGCTTCTATGTACTTCAAGCTAATCGAGAGAAAAATTAGTCTTATTACTTGCTTACTTGTAAGTAGAAGCGAAATAAGGGAGCACCATAGGTTAAAGTGATAATCAAAAGCTGATTGCTATGTGACTGAAGTTGCTTTGTTTGTATGGACAGGAGTTGACAAATTCCTGTATGAGAAAATTATGTTATTTAAAGCGGACAAAAATAACAAGGAATGCTCCAAAAACGATCAGCTCCACGAAAAAAATATATATATATTACATAAATTGAGTGTTTAATCGTGATCTACATTTTTTGTTTAGTAATTTTTGTGTATCTCTTACGGTTTACTAGTTATGTAAAATTCAATAGGTAAGGGCTATTCCCAGAAAATCCAATATATACATATTATTTGTCAGGTAAATATCTTAAATATCAGTGATTTTAATCAAAATCGTTAGAGCCATTTTTGAGAAAAGCAAAATTTTCGAATTTTTTTTCATACGGTGGGTGGATTTTCTTGAAAATCTTCGCCTCGTATCCTTGGAAGATACCAAACTTGCTATTTAACGGTCTTTTCGGTTTTGAGGTATGCTGTCGACTGACACACACACACATACACACAGACCTTTTTCCAAAAATACTTTTTTGGGATTCATGGGACCCAAAACATGATTTCCAGTGAAATATCGATATAGATTTTCTGGGTGAAATGCAATACCTTCTCTATACACTATGTACATAGTACGTGTAGAGAAAAAATAGTGCCCAAGCTCGACTTCTTACACCAGCGAGAGGTAAGACACTGCTGAACAATAAATTATTAAATAATTTATGTATTGCACATAAGTTTACAGCATATTAGGAATTAGCTTGTTCGAGATATAATTATTTTCTCAGCACACGGTTAAAATTGTATTTATTCTATTAATTCTCAAGATATAATATTTTAATCTATATGCACTTTACTTTTACTTTCTCTAATGCTTACCTAGGAAGTATAGCAGAGGAAGTATTTGATTTCACACAAAAACTCAGTACCGAAATGTCACCTGAAATGAAAGTTTTGGGCCTAACTGAATAAACAGAGTTCGATGTGTTCCACTCACATGACTTTCTCTAAATCTCTGCAGTAAATTATTGTTAAAAAGCTTCTGCTTCTATTTAATTCATGCTAGTTAAGAAACATTATCAGAAATAGTCTTATTACTTGCTTCCTTATGAATAGAAGCGAAATAAGGGAATACCATAGGTTAAAGTGATAGTCAAAAGCTGGTTTCTATGTGACTTAAGTCTCTTTGTTTGTATGGATAGGATTTGACAAATTTTAGTATGAGAAAAGTAAGTTTTTCAAAGCTGAAACAAAAAACAAGGAATATCTCAAAGACGATCAACTCCACGAAGAAAATGTATATGACATAAACTCTGTGTTTTATCGTGATCTACATTTTTGTGTGGAAAGTTTTTGTCTATCTCTTACGGTTTACCAGTTATGCAAAATTCAATAAAAATCATCCAGAATAAAGAGGTCTTTAGAGGTTTTTCCTATGGGTACAAGGGAGGGAGGGAGGGAGGGAGGGAGGGAGGGAGGGAGGGATGGATGGATGGATGAATGGACGGACGGACGGACGGACGGATGGATGGATGAATGGATGGATGGATGGATGGATGGATGGATGGATGGATGGATGGATGGATGGATGGATGGATGGATGGATTTATTTGCCATAGCAATACAAGTATTCATTACATCGTCAAAAGCTGTACAATATATCAACAATCAAGTAAATTTTACACTATTCATTTAAACTATATAGAACATTTGCCCTTAATGTGGTACTGACCCTACTCTTAAAAATTTGAAATGAAAGTTGTCTTTTGTGCAAAGGTATGCTATTGTAAAGCTTAAGAGTGTGAGTGTGCGTGCGTGCGTGTGTGTGTGTGTGTGTGTGTGTGTGTGTGTGTGTGTGTGTGTGTGTGTTAGAATTACTTCGAGTAATTCTGAGCTTCTGTACTGTGTACTGCTGTAAATTCATAATGTTCCTTTACATAAAAAAGACAGGCCAGAACATACATCGAGGCAGAATACGCATACCAGATTTAATAATAAAAGAAATGGATTACAATGAGACTTAGATGAAACTCCATAAATTAATCTCAAAGCTTTCTTTTGTAATATAAACACCCTAAAAGCAGAAGGATGGTTACCCCAAAGTAAAAGACCATAGTTAAGATGATTATGAAAGAAATCATAATATGGTGTAATTAATGATTCAGTAGTCATATTATTTTAATCATCTTAACATAAATGAGCCCTTGCTTACTTTCTTAGCAACATATTCAGTATGAGTTAGCGAGTACAAATTAGAATCAAGATGCAATTAGAATCATGAATTTTAACTGAATTTTAACTGATTTTTTTCTCATCAATACTAACTCTCCTTAAACTAAAATGCAGTGTTTCATTTTTTGTACTTTTAAAATATATTTTTTTTGTTTTACAACACAGTTGAACTAGTTTAGTTAACTCGTTGCGTTTAGCGTTTATTGTGTTTGTGTTATAAATTATATTTAAAGCCAGATCATCAGCGAACATAAATTTCTCACAGCCAGGACTGCAAATAAAATTGGGAAGGTCATTAATATATATTAAGAACAACGCCGGTCCCAATACTGAACCTTGGGGTACACCATATCTCAAAAGTTTAAAAGATGACATTTTACTATATACACAATATATTTACACTATGCCTTAAAAACACTGCCTGGTATCTATTACTAAGATATGAGGATTAAAAATTACCACTGTAGTCATTAAATCCATAATTTTATTATTTAAAAAGAAGAGTTGCATGAGATACAGTGTCAAAAGCTTTCGTAAAATCAAAGAATCGAGCACACACTAGATTTCTGGATTCAATACCTAAAAGGCAATGTTTATAAAATGATATTATTGCATTTGTGGTGCCTAGAAAGTTCCGAAATCCAAATTGGTAGTTATTTAATAAGGATTTCTCTTCAAAATATGTGTATATTTGTTTATTAATTGAGACCTCAAAAACATTTGACACCGTCGGTAATATACTTATTGGCCTATAATTCCCATAATCTGCTCTATTGTCCTTCTTAAAAGTTGGAACTACTTTGACATACTTGAAGTCATCAGGAAACTGGGCAGTATCAATACAAAAATTAAAAATATGTGTTAAAGGTTCTGATATATAAATGACTGGCGTTTTGATTAATTTAGACTTTATACCATACACATGAAGAGAAGAATTACTACTTAAATTTAATATAGCAGAATATACGTCTTCTACACTAACATGTCCAAAGGTAAATTCAGTATCAGGTTTAAACATCATTTCCAAGATAACTTTGGGAACACTGTCAGATACACTACTTACAAGTTCGTCAACTTTGTCAATAGAATATGAATTAAATATCTCAGGATCAAATTTGAAGATGATACTTTAGAGCTATTATTTACAATACCATTAATGACAGACCAGGTTGCTTTAGATTTATTTTGTGAACCACTGATAAGTTTAGAAAAATAATCAATTTTTGTATTTCTTAGACTACTCTGATATAATTTCTTATCGTTATTATACATATCTTTAACTTCTGGGATCCCATGATGCACATAAGGATTAAAATATTTCAAACAATTCATTTTAATTATGGAGATCACCCGCGTACCACTCTTTATTAGTTGATCCTCTATTTCCTTTAAATAAGTCTAAAGGAAACGTCAAGTCAGTTACTTCTAAGAAAACAGAAATAAAATAATTAACTTTGGCATCTAACTCAGTAATGTTATATAAAGAAAACCAACGCGCTTAACGTAACAAAAAAGTAAAATAATAATAATAATAATAATAATAATAATAATAATAACAATTTTGTTCATTTATGATACGTTTTAATATTAGAATATTATGATTATCACCTTTTTATTATCATCACCATTTCTAAGTTTATTGGCATCTTAACCAAACTGTATAGCGTCGTGATCTGACAATAATTTTCAATATTGACCACATTATCAATACATGATCCAATGTCATGTTTTGTACCAGGACGAGTAGGGTTATTAATTACATGTCTGAGACCAAAATTTGTAAATAAATTAATAAGGTCACGTACTTCAACGGTGCTAGAACAAAAGTCATATTTAAGCCACCACTTAAAATCCTGTTAACCGAGTTACCATATTAATGAAACAACATTGTAAAAAAGGTCATTGAGATAAGTTAAGAAATGGTAAAATTGGTTTTGGTGAAAATTTATACACATAAGATTCAGATTTCGAATATGTATCGAACAAGTTTCAAACTGAAATTGTCTAACAAAGCTTTTAAGATTAATTCCCTTGCTAGCTACAATTCCATTGCGTATAAATATTTCAGAACCGCCATGCATATTACTAGAGGGCCTGCAATAACAATCAACCAACATAAAATCAGGAATGATCAATAAAACCAGTTCATCATAACATAACCAGTGTTCAATAATGCACAAAATATGTACGTTTAGTTCATTCCTAAGAATAGAAACATAGTCAAGCTTATTCATTAAACTTTGAGAATTCCAGTATAATATATTTGTGTTGGACTCAAATATAAAAATGTAATCTACATTATTAAAACTGAATTAAGCTTTCGCAGTATTTGCAGTTTCCTGTTGCTCAGCATGCTGGTCCAGTCTATTTTTACCATAAAGCTGAGGAATTAAAAATGCAATGAGCTAAAGCGATCGCCAAATCGTTTAAGAGTGGGTCGCTTTGTGCTTGGTCAAGAAAAAATAATATTTTAAAATGAAAAACATTTTTAGTATTTTAAAATATATCTTGGAAATGGTTAACTCTACAAAACAAAGTTATTTTAGATAGATTGTGTGCTTTAACGACATCTACATCTTTAATGCAGTAAGATTAGTCTACATCTACAGTTCACCAAATATGCAAAACCCATTCACAATGATGAACATTTCAGTAATATTCCCAGAAAATTCAAGATATTCATTTCATTTGCCATCAAAATATCTTAATCACATGGTATTTGAATCCATATCGTTGCAGCTATTTATAATCAAAATTTTCGAAAATTTTGCTATGAAAATAGTAACTTATGGTGGGAGGATTTGGGAGTTTTAACATAATGTGAAGACCTTTAATCTTTCGTTAAGCCGTAATTTTTTTAATTCCTGTGTGGACAACAGAAAAGCCAAATAGACATCTTTAGTTCATATGAAAAGCAATCAAAAATTTTAAAAAATCAAGACAAAATTAAAAATAACTTATCATATTTTTAAAGAATAGGAAAATAAAAGAACACATTTATGGAAAAGAAAGACGCAGAGCATACTTTTTCTAAAAGAGGAACAAAAAGTTACGGAAGAAGAAAGGGAAAAATAATAAAATAAATTAAATAAAAATAAGAATATTAAATAAAGTGCACGAAAATGAAGCAAGAAAATGAGCACTAGAAAAAGGGAAGTTGAGCGTAAGAAAATCTAGAATACCTATCGAGAATCGAACAGTCATTGTAAAACATGAAAGCAAGGGAAGGGAGGAGAGGGGATGTAAGAAGGGCGATTGCAGAAGTTGGCATTACTGTCTCAAGTATGCGGCGAGCTGAAGTTATGATGTGCGGCGGGGGACTTGGTTCGAACTGTTGGCCGCCATATTGGAAATTAAGTTACACAAGATGCCTGAGGTTTACCGCTTCTGAAACTCCTGGTAATTAGGACTGTGTGATGGCATTCCCTTCAGGGCATACAACATTCCTGCAAAAGTGTGTCTAATGTTTTATTGCTTTACATCCATATCTTCAAAACCGCTTTCTTAATATTTATCAACGCACAAGACTTTACATTACTCTTTCTGGTAGCACATTTCTATATACAATTAAATTTTAGTTATTCAATTTTTTCTTGCAACTTAAAGCCTATTTTTTTACTATTGTTTGATGTTTAACTTTCCACCTTTATCATTGAGACTAGGGAAGTGAGATCCTGTTCACAATGAAAATTAAGTGTAAGCATTGCGTAGGTTTAAAAATTATACGTATTGTAATGTAAACATTCACAATTAATCACGTGAATATAAAACTAAACACTGAATTAACGTAAACATAGATACTTGTAATTTTTTTTTTTTAATGTTTTCTTTATTATTATTATTATTATTATTACTATTGCGAATTTGACATTCTTTAACCCGTTTTGATTCACGTATATAATCTCTTTTGTCTTGATCGTTTCGCACGCCATATTAGCTTAGATGTTTAACGCTCTATATGCTTGGTTGCGGCTCAAGTTTGCATTTGTTGTGAATTTAAGTTTATGTCTTAAGTTTTACTTCATTATCTTACGACCCATAGGTGTTACCAACTAAAATATCGCTATCTATATCGCTATTTTATCAAATGCATATTTTCAGGCACTCTGAATCCAATAAGAAAAACACCTGATGCAACAGAAATCTGATTTACCTGCCTATTTGACATTAATTTGCTACCGTTCTACCGATGTTTGATTATAAAATATTATGTTTCTACATGTTTTCAGTTAATCTTGATAAATTTTACTAACAAAATAGTAACTGCAAATTATAATACAAAACAAATAGACAAATTTAAAATATTTAGAATGCACATGTATCAAATCAGATCAAACAGAGAAACTTACAAAGTGTACCCTCCTCGTAATTGGCGGATCAGAAACCTGTCAATGAGCAGCAAACTGAATCAGAATGTAGAGCCCGGAAGGGGGATCCGCCCATAGCCAGGTAGGTTCAAGAAGAAGATGGTATGAAATAAAAGCGATATGAATGAAAGGAAAGGTAATGATGGAGCCTTTCGTGGAATGAATGGTGAGGGAGCCGGAAGAAACCTACTCAGACGCCGCCTTGTCCATCACAAACCCACATGCGGTACCTGGGCTCAACCCGCGTGAGAGGTAACAAATCGGCCACGGTGCCGGCATAAACAAACAAATTATTCTTTTTAAATCACTCGCATTTAAACAAAACGACTGCTAAAACTTGCATAACAGGAAAGGTAAAAATCTTAAGATACTATGTAATAAATACAGATGTCCAAACTTCTCTACTGAAATGCGAAATATGAATTGACTAAAATGATAAAAAAGGCACAAAACGATAGCATTCACTTTCTCTATTACTTAATCCAGTAAGTAGAAACAGTATTACATTCCACTCATAAATTTGATAGCCAAGTTTGACCGGCAATAGCTTTTTATGCTTCCTGATTACAAAGAAGCAACTGTTATAACGAATGAAATTACACTTATTAAATTATTTGGAGTAGATCTTAGAATTTTGAGCATGCAGAAGCTGATATACTTGAACGTACTGTCAAACTTAGGATTAAAACTTTCCTAAAATAAGGGCTGAATTTACCTCTCTACTCCAAAGTGTGTAGCGATTGATATTCTTGTTGTTATTATTATTATTATTATTATTATTATTATATATTTTGTTTTCTTTCTCTACTAAGTAAAGAAAGTAGAGAAATTCTATTTCGAGATTTCATCGGAAACATGTTTTGAGATGCCCTGAATAAAAAAAGTATGTGTATGTGTGTGTCTGTATCTGAGTACATCATAACTCAAAAACGAAACATACGTTAAATACCAAACTTTATATTTTAGCTCAGCAACTTCCAAGGATGCGACACAAAGATTTTAAAACATTCTCCCTGCCCCAAAATTCCCCATTACATACATAATTTTTTCAAAGATATTTATTTTCCAAAAAAAAAGTCTCTAAACAATTTTCATTAATTAATTAATGTTTTCATGGTAAATGAAATGCATACTTTGAATTTTTTAGGAATAGTCCACTACATTCTGGATGACTTTTCCATACTTGGTAAATGGTGTAACATAGAAAACATCGTACAATATAAACAATGTAGATCTCGTTAAAGCACACAATTTATGTCACTCAAATTGGAAGACGATATCCATTTTTTCCAAAGAGAAACAAACTTCAATGCCATCACATAGCCATCTCTTAAAAGATTTTTATTTTCATTTAAATCTAGGTATTCCCTATTTCCCTTCTACATATTAAAATGCAAGTAAGACTATTTCTGTTAATTATTTGGAATGAAGTGAAGTGTATAGAAAAACTAAGCTTTCGTAAGAATAATATGTTGGAGAATAGGTTGAGAAAATCATTTGAGTGGAACACCGTCAGATTTTTCTATACAGTGATGCAGAATTTATAGTTCAAAATGGTAGATGCACTACCATTTTTAAAAATATATATATAAATTATAAATAGTGTCCCTGTAGCCATGAAATATGCATCAAATTAAAATAAAAAGTTAAACGCCTAAGATTATACAAAGAATAAAAAAGTCTCTCCTCGAGTTTCCTGCGAGCTGCGAAGTGTAGGATTGGTAGTGCCTGTGAATTTGTGCTGCAACATACACGTAAGCACACTTTAAAGAGGTCCCGCGTTCGAATCTCGGTTACGGAGAGTAGCCCGCATAAGGTTTTCCTTATCCTGAGAAGACGTATGTCGGGTATGTTAATCAATATGCACTCCGTGCTCATTTGAGTCCATTTAATCCATTCACATACAGCTTCATTCATCATCCGATAGGGCCTCACAGATTAAAGGACTTAGGCTTCTAAATAATGAGTGTGAAAATAAGAGATAAACTAAACACTTCATTTCCACATTTAAGCAAACAAAACTCGGGCTAAATTATTTTGACATTCAGTGAAATTATCTGCGATTTGTTTATTTGCATAGACTTTCAAAATATGAGCCTGCATTCTAAGAAAATACAAATATTGATTTACGCTTCAATATACGATAGAACCTATATTTAAATAAGTGCAATTTAGAGTAAAAGCTGAAGTTTTCCTGACGACGTATTAGCTCTTAATGTTCTCGAGCTTCTTGTCAAGTAAGTACATGTGCATCATTTTTGAAACGCTGGAGTCAGTCCATGTACTTGCCTGGGTGGAATCCCGAGAAAATTTAGAGTTAAGTGCAATATAATTGCAAAAACAAGAAAAGAAATCGGTAAATTGTAATGTTTTTTTTCTTTAAAGTATTAAATATCACAGAATATTGGACCCCAATAATGCGAAAGTGATAAGAATGCATGCTAAAATACTTCTGAATTTATTTAAATTATCACATCTGTAAAATAAATTGTGTTATTGACCAAACTTTAGGCTGCAATATGTAGGTATTGTATCGAAGTCATACCAGATAATCCACTGGTTCCTCATGACTCTGTTATATGCAACCCCCAGTACACACGCAAATCGGACCCAGAACCAAATCAGGACTAGTAAACAGGTATACGTGGATTGACTCTGTAAATAAAATGCAAAGCGTGAAACCAATGACTTCTAGAACAAAAACAAGAATACAAACTAGTTTAGCACACCAAATGCAGAATATAACTGCCCGCAAATCATACAGTACTTTGGTGTATCCCTATAGTACAGGTTTATGGTCAAAGTGCTTGAAATAGACTTCGGATAATCGGTAGAATGGTTGCTTAATTTCGTTTTCAAAAAATGCATTCACATAACGCATAACATTTGTTTGCTCTTTAATTCCGTTTAGTCTACCTTTGTTTAGCTTACTCAGTTTTAGCATTATGTTGACGTATTACCCATCTATGCTTGCATCGATGCCAAAGTTGTAAAAGATTACAAAAAGTAATCTGATTCATGGAATAGTCTACTTATTTCAATACTACTAAACTTTTAGTGTGCTAACTTTGTCCATAAGGGAGAAGATGTAGCATATATACTTAATGTAATTATTTTGTTTTGTTTTGTGGTATTTCGAACTATGCTTTTGTGATAAATCAATGTACAAGTAAATTAACGTGAATTAGGATTCTAACCTCCCACCCAATTACTGTGAATGCAAAATTATGTTTATAGCCACTCAGCAACAGGAAATCACCTTTAAAAGGCATAGACAGAGCAGCTCTCTCCACTTTTGCTTTCAATATTGATTTATACCCTTTCTCGTAGTTTAAAGCATTCATTCAACATTCTATAACTATAGAAGGTAGGTATAGATCACAAAGTTGCAAGCGTAGATACTTCAACTGAATCATATCAACGAATGTCCACAATATACTTGAGAGAAACGCCAATATTCCAAATGGCCTTTCCACAGAACTAAATGACAGGTTTATTTCAAGCATTTAGAACACTTGCCTTATATTCTTATTAAGCGTTTTATCTATCTAGCATTTATGTGTATAATTTATTAATATTCTTGATGTCTCTATGAAGTTGAACAAACTCTAATGTTACAAACATGATAACAATATTATATGTTCCAATTATGGTTATTAATTATAGTTTAACGTCCGTTGATCTAGTAAGTCATATAGGACGATGAGTGAAATAGGTGAAATGATGCTCAAATGAGCCCGAGATCCAAGGAGTTTAAAGTTAATCTTCTCAGGGTAACGAAAACAACGAAAAAAAAATTATGGGGATAACTCACTCTAACCGAGATTCGAACTCAGAACCTTTTGAATTGAAATAGACACACCTACACTACAGAGGAAAGCTTATGATTCTATTGTATTTAAAGTATATGTACAGTGTGTTCGCATTATAATCTTGCATTTGTGTAAACTCAAATGCACAAGTTTTAAAATTGTAAGGCAAAAATATTTTATTATTTATAGATTTATTTTTAAGGGCCAAGCACAGCTGCTAACATCAGTTTTTGTTCAACAAAACGATAGATTTATGTGGCTAAAAATATTCATAAACAAAGAATTATCGATCTTATCGACTATATGACGTTAAATGCCACATTTTCCAAGAATAATAAACCAGGATTTACACCAGGAAACGTCATTAGTTATATGTGTTGGATAAAACAAAGCATTAGTTCTTTTTATTACTATTGTTATTATTATTATTATTATTATTAATAATAATAACATATTTTCTCCCATCTACAGTACATAGGGGAAGTAGTATTGTCTTCCATCCAATACTCTATTACCAGATTTCACCGGAAATGTTTTGAGGCCACCCGAACTAAAAATGCATCTTAAGAAACAGGTCAGCGTGTGTGTGTGTGCGTGTGTGAACGTAAAAACAAAAATTCGGTGAAATAGCAAAGTTGGTAATTAAGTTCAGAATTTTTCAAGAATTCGAAACGATGATTTTCGAGAAAAATCCCTCCAACTCAAACTGCACTTTACATGGATATTCTTTCAAAACTTTGATTTTCTCAAACATGACTTTAACAGTTATGATTAAAATGTCATATATTTAAGACATTTTAAAACAAATTAAATGTATATGTTGAATCACTTCTAGAGTCCTCTTCACTCTGATTGATTTTTTCATAGGTAATTTCTAATCTGTGAAGGATAAGATAAAATATTACTACTTAATAAATGCAGATCTCCTTAAAGCACATCAAATATCTATTTTTGTTGTATTAAAACTTATCCAAGATATTCCTTGTTATGGATTTGAATTTTTAAAACGTATACTTCTCAAAAAATAAGAACGTATTTGTTTCTTCTTGTTTTCTCTACTATGCACAATAAGCAGAAATATCGGATTTGAACCAAAAATACTATATAGACATTTCCCCCGAGGCCCCCAGAATCTCCCAAAACATAATTTTATAAAAAGATACTGAGTGTATGTCTGTACGCGAGTGTACTTGTAAAAAACCATATTTCAAGAACGAAAGCTCGGTTAAATACCAATCTTGGTTTTTAAGTTCAGTATCTTGCAACGATTTTGACTAAAATACCATACGTATATTTAAGATAAGTCTATGGCAAATTAAATTTATATTTTCAATTTTCTCTGGTGCCATTCATGTTGGATGACTTGTCAACCGAAGAGATAGAGAAAAAATTTAGCTATTATTTAAACCCACAATTTATGTTAAATACATTTATTTTGTGAAATTAACCGTTTTAAAAACATTTGCTGTTATGTGTTAGATTTTAAAATACTGATATTCTTCTCACATGGGAAGTCGTTATTCGTTTTAAGTTCTCCAGGCAAAGGAAACAGAATGGAATTTCATAGCCAACACATAGAAACCAGCTTAAGCGTAGTGTACTCCCGAATTTCGGTTATATCTACAGCAAAATACGTAATAAATGCATTTCTGCATATGGTTATCTAAATTAATGTGAGGTAGGTATAAGAATACTTAGGAAAGAAGTGGTACTGAAAGTGATGGGAATGTAACATTTTTCTTCTGCCCATGCAAACAGAACGGAATTTCAGAGCGACCAGCTGTTACAGGATTTGATTGCTAACGCTTACTATGATCCCCCATTCCCATATAGATCCACATTAAAGATGACTTTCTCGGGATAGAACCGAGTTAAATTGGAATCGGAGAAATCCAACCTTTCCCTATGACCACAGAATCAAGATGGTGGAAAGCATGGATTTCTCCAATTCTAATTTAACTCGTTTGCTATCCCGTGAAGTCATCTGTAATAATCAACACCGAGCAAGCTCCAAATCTTTAATATATGCACTTCTCCAAAATATATTTATGTTGCTTTAGAAAGGTACATAGAAGAATAAGATTTTTAAAAAATATATACCGGGTTTGTGGGCCGTACTGACATCTGCCTTGAAAGCCTACCAATGTTGATGAAAAGATTTTATAAGAATGGTTTGTTTAAGAATTGATAGAGAAGATCATACCAATGTAACATCAGATTTGTATTGTTCAGTAGCAACGTTAAATAAATAAAGACAATTAAAACATATTCAGCTAAACTAAAATAAAACAACAAACAAAGGCATTAACACGCTGAAATTCGGGATGTTTGTGCATCTTTTTGGCCTTTAAAATCCCAGAGTCATCATAGGCTAACCAGCTTCAAAGTTTGTGCTAAGAGAATCCAGACTTGCTCCGCTAGATAGTGGATAGTGCTTCGATTTAGATATTTTCTCTGACTATATACCACTTACAGAATATATATTTTTAAAGAAGTGTTTAGAATCTTAATGCCACAATCATCTACAAAGTTTAAATACAATACAACCATATATAACCATATTATACTATTCTTACAATGACATGAATATGAGAAAGAATTCTATTGTATCATCCGATATCCAACAAGGTTAAATGGCGTTATGCTACAAAAAATCTATAGTTTTAATTATTGTCATTATTTTTCATTTTTCCACTGTTTACTTACGCGAGGTAAAACAATTCCACCTGACCTTAAACTCTATTGCGAAATTTCTGCAGCAATATACGTTTTGAGGCTAAATCATTTTAGAAAGGGGTACATGTGTGAACATCTCAGGAAAACGAAAAGCTAATATAGAAACGAAATACCAAATATGGTATTTAAATTCAGCATCTAACCACGATACGAAATGAAAATTTCCAAGAAAATATCCCAACCTGTACCATCCTTTATACGAAAAGTTTTTCGTTAGTTGATATTGTTCTCAAAATAGCTTCAACGATTTAAATGGAAGTGTTTAAGATAGGTATCTGCATTACTATGAAATGCATTCTTTGGATTGTCTGTGAATAGTCTGTGAAGTCCTTTTCCCATTAATGATTTTGTATAATTTTGTATAACAAGTAAGCTGTAAGAGATTGACAATCCTTACCACAAATCGTAGATTTTTTTTTAAAAAAGTACTAAATGCAGCTTTTTGTAGAATAAACCAACTTAATATCTTTTGTTGTTGGTTTAATTACTTTTTATATATTTTCTTAAGATGTTAATTGTTTTGTACTTTCGTCTCTTTATCATTCATATACTATGGAATTTCAAATCCATATATGTGTAGCAATCTGCTTTGAAATATTTATATAGCGTCTCAACTTTCTATATTCCTTCTTTATGTATAACAAAATGTAATAAAAGTATTTCTGTAAACATAATTCCGATTAACCACATAGTGATAAGCTTTAGTAAAAATAATTTCTAGAAGAGACTCTAGGGCAAACTCACGTGCATGTACTAACCACACATTTTCCAGAGGCAATCGGAAAGATGAAGTTCATAATACAGCGAACAGTTTAAATCGAACCTCATGCGGTGTTCATTCCCCTCCTTTTGGTTGGCTTCAACTTACTTTCTTAAACTATTGCTGAAACAATGCTGGTGTATTTTAATTTTATAAGTTAATAATAATTACTAACTGGACTCGATGTCATTCAAATCTCCTTTGACCTGAAAATTCCAAAGTTAACTTCTCTGATTATGGTTAAATAATATGTCAGGTAAAACAAAAAAATTCGTATCACTAATGCAAAATTTTCCTCCGCACACCTCCGGTTGAAAACTTGCGTAGTAAAGCAATTAACAGTTTGGAAGAGAAAAAAACGTTGAACTTAATGTATTTGACTATCAAAATTAATAACATGAAAAGCCTTAAAGAGAAGTAAAAGTGCTAAAAGTCAGTTTTAAGGATGGTATGGTGAAATGCAGAAAAGATATTGACGTTCATAAAAATACATGATTAATTCCATCGAGAAAAAAGATAAAAATCAAGCTCCAGGATCATCTATTTTTTTTAATACCAATAAGATTGGGTAGGTAGAATCAGACTGAAAAATTCAATTTGAACCACGGATGTGAACCACGGATCTCCCGGTCTTTAGCAGGTTGCTCTTCCACTAACTACCATGGCGACATACCGGCATAACATTGAATTTCTCAACTGACTGGCAGTTTACTCTACATATTCAACTCCTGTCCTACACACGGCTTGTGTGAAAAAAAAAAAAATTAAACCAATACCCATTGACCATAATAGTTGGCTATACTATGAATCCTGAGACTTAAGTACTTACAACGTTGTAAGTCGCCATAGGGATTGTGATCTCAAAATAATTTGAGACAACGTTGTGGTTTACTGGGTAACATGCGAGTCAGTTGAGAAATTCAATGCCGGCATGTTGCCATGGTAGCTCAGTGGAAAAGCAACCGGCTAGAGACCGGGAGATCCGTGGTTCAAATCCCGGCTATGACATTGAATTTTTCAGTTTGACTATCTATCCAACTCCTGTCCTACACGCGGCTTGTGTGAAAAAAAAAATTAAACCAATACCAATAAGACTATTAAGAAAATAGAATGCGAATTATTAATATTCAAAAGCGAATCATTTATCGAAGTATTAAGTGAAAGTAATATATAAATATGAAATCATAAATCTGTTTGAGTCAAGGGAAACAACGATAGCAATAGTAATAACAAAGGATAGGTAGCAAGCATCTCTTTATAAGAATAATAAAACCGAGTGATAAGTAGATTAAGATGGGGTGAATAAGCAAAAAAGTATATAATAATGTTGATTTAATTAATGACAATGAAACCAATGTGTTATTATATGTTGGATACAGTACAATTAAACAGAAAAAGAATAATTTGTTGCAGCGAATAATTAAACACTGTAAACTCTTGACTCGTTATCTCAAGTCTTTAAATGAAAAAATAATAAAATTTTCCTTAGGTGATTCATTATTAGCACGTATTAGTATTAATATCAGTATCATCATGATTGTCATAAATCATGATCCTGAAAGTCACATTTGTCATGGTATATAAGACGGTGACCAGCATGTATGACAGGGTCTGAAACAGTTAACCCAGTGCAATCAGATACTGTTACAATCACATATTTTTACTTCCTCTATACGTACTATGTACATGGTGTATAGAGGAAGTATTGTATTCCATCCAAAAATTCGATGTCGTGATTTCACCGGACATACAAGTATTAGGACCCCCTGAATCCAAAAAAAAAAAAAAAAAAAAAAAAAAAGGATTTTCAGAAAAAGTTCCGTGTGTATGTCTGTCTGTGTGTGTGTCTGTGGACAGCATAGCTCAAAAACGAAAAGACCGTTAAATACTAAACTTGTTATTTAGATTTGGTATCTTCCAAGGATGCGACACGAAGATTTTCAAGAAAATCCCACCACCCCAACTACCCTTTACATGGAAACATTTTCGAAAATGTTTGATTTTCTAAAAAATGGCTCTAACGATTTTGATTAAAATCCCGTGTATTAAAGACATTTACATACCAAATAAAATGTATATCTTGAATTTTCAGGGAATAGCCTCTGAAGAGCTCTTTGTTCTGGATGAATTTTGATAAATTTTGCTTAGCTGCTAAACGGTAAGAGATAGACAAAAACTTATTCCACAGGAAATATTGATCTGATCAAAACACACAATTTATGTCCTTGACATTTTTGTTGTGGTTGTTGTGCAATGTAAATCGAATAACGACAGCTTTTAAAACATTTGACTATCTGTTTAGCCTAGTGGATTTCCTCATTTTCTTTCTACTTATAAGGAACTAAGTAGTAAGAACATTCTGCTAATGTTTATCTCGAATAGTATTGTGTAGAAAGAAGAATAATCTTACGTAAGAAATTTGTAGAAGAGCTAGAGAAAGTCATGTGAGTGTAACACATCAAATTTTTTTTACTCAGACACGTCACTCCAGCGTGAACGTTTGCAGCACCTGCCGCAGCTCTGAAGTAAAGGGATCTTGTGTGCATAATCGGAAAAGTTCGCCGCGCAGAACGAATCTGTCTTTATCTGATAGCCTACATCCCATCATGGCAAAATGTTATGAGCACGCAATATCTATTTGGCTGAAGTCGGGCTACCACTTCCGACTATATTTGTGACAGTAACAAATATTATGTGTTCCATTCACATAACTTTCTCTATATCTCTATAACAAATCATTATTAATAAGTTTATTCTTTTGTTTATTTCATGCTAATCCAGAAAAATCAGCAGAAATAGTCTTATTTCCTGCTTTATTGTAAGCAGAAGCGAAATAACGGAGTACCATAGGTTAAAGTGAAAGCCAAAAGCTGGTTGCTATGTGACTGAAGTTCGTTTGTTTGTATGAACACGAGTTGGCAAATTCCTGTATGAGAAATGTATAAGTTTTTCAAAGCTGAAACCAAAAACAAGGAATATCTCAAAAATGATCAACTCCACGGAAAAAAAAAGTACATAACATAAATTATGTGTTTTAACGTGCTCTACATTTCTTGTGTGTTAAGTTTTTGTCCATCTCTTACGGTTTAGTAATTATGTAAAATGCAACCAGAATAAAGTAATCTTCAGAGGCTATTCCCAGAAAATTCAAGATATACACTTTATTTGTCAGGTAAATATCTTTAATATACGATATTTTAATCAAAATCGTTAGAGCCATTTCTAATAAAATAAAAATTTTCGAAAAAAGTTTCATGTAAATGGTAGTAGGGAGTGGGGGATTTTCTTGAAAATCTTCGTGTCGCATCCTTGGAAGATACTAAACCTAAATACCAAGTTTGGTTTTTAACAGACTTTTCGTTTTTGAGTTATGCTGCCCACAGACACACACATACACGGACATTTTTCTAAAAATCTGATGTGTCCCATTCACATGACTTTCTCTACTTCTGTGTAACAAATTATTGTTAGTAAGCTTATTCTTCTATTTACTTCATGCTAATCGAGAAAAAATTAGCAGAAATAGTCTTATTATTTGCTTCCTTGTAAGTAGAAGCGAAATATGGGAGTATCATAGGTAAAAGTGAAGTCAAAAGCTGGTTACTAGGTGATTGAAGTTCCTTTGTTTGTATGGACGAGTTGACAAATTCCTGTATGAGAAAAGTACAAGTTTTTCAAAGCTGAATCCAAAAATAAGGAATATCTATAAAACGATCAACTCCTCGAAAAAATTTATATAACATAAATTGTGTGTTTTAATGTGCTCTACATTTTTGTGTGGTAAGTTTTTGTCCATTTTTTACGGTTTAGCAGTTATGCAAAATTCATCCAGAATAAAGTAGTCTTCAGAGGCTATTCCCAGAAAATTCAACATATACAAATTATTTGAGAAAATCAAATTTTCGAAAATAGTTCCATGTAAAGGGTAGTTGGGGGTGGGGAATTTTCTTGAAAACCTTCGTGTCGCATCCTTGGAAGATACCAAACTTAACTACCAAGTTTGGTATTCAACGGTCTTTTCATTTTTGAGCTATGCTGTCCACAGACACACACACACGGACCTTTTTCCAAAAATGCTTTTTTTTTTTTATTCAGGGGGACCCAAAACATCTATTTCCGATGAAATCTCGGTATCGAAATTTTGGGTGCAATACAATACCTTCTCTACACTATGTACATAGTACGTGTAGATAAAGTAAAAACTCACACACAAGCTGTACAGATAATAGTACAATAACGGATAGTTAAAACTTCTTAGAATTCAATTACTTTTGTCTTTTTACTCTCTCTACATGATTTTGATTAAAATATCCTATATTAAAGATATTTACTTCACAAATAAAATGTATATCTTGAATTTTCTGGGAATAACCTCTGAAGACTACTTTATTCTGGATGAATTTTATGAAATGTTTCCAACTGCTAAGCCGTAAGAGATGGACAAAAACTTGCTACACAAAAAATGTAGAGCACCTAAAAACACACGATTTAAGTTATATACATTTTTTTCCTGGAGTTGATCGTCTTTCAATATGCCTTGTTTTTGGTTTCAGCTTTAAAAAAGTGTACTTTTCTCATACAGGAATTTGCCAACTCCTATCCACACAAACAAAGAAATTCAGTCACATAGCAACCAGCATTTGACTATCACTTTAACCTATGGTACTCCCTTATTTCGCTTCTACTTACAAGGAAGCATGTAATATGATTATTTCTGCTATTTTTTTCTCGATAGCATGAAGTAAATAGAAGCATAAGCTTTCTAACAATAATTTGTTGCAGAGATGTAGAGAAATCCATGTGCATGGAGCACTTCAGATTTTTTATTCCGCATTCCTTAAGTAATATATTCATATTTAATATCCATCAGTAATGAATTCTGCAACATCATATGCCACTAAATATATAACATATTGCACCCAGCCATATCAACATTCATTCCTAAAACTTTTAAGTTGCAAAATGAGTACAGTGCAGGAAAATCTTCGTAGGAATAAACCGAACATAGTTCACATTTGTTCTTTAACCACTGTCTCCATCTCGATACCAGATTTCAAGAAAATACACGCTTTGGGACAATCTGAATAAAAAAAAAAACAGTTCTGGGGTGTGTTTGTCAGCGCGAGACATCGAGTGTTTGGATGGAATGCAATGCTGCTCCTCCTCATTGTATGTAGCAGAGAAATTAAAAAGATTATTATTATTATTATTATTATTATTATTGTTGTTGTTGTTACTTAATCCATATCTTAATTCTGATTTAATTTAAAAGCCAAATAAGTAAGTTCTACAGCAAGCTATTTTGCGATATTCTAGGCGCAAGAAAAAAATGAAGTGCTACTTCACATGACCTTCTCCAACTATTCTGTAAAAAACTATTTTTTACAAAAGCTTATTATTCTATCTACTTCATGCTAATCAAAATAAACACCAGCAGAAATTGTCTTACCCCTTAGTTCCTTAGAAGTAGAAGTAAAATAAGGACCTATACCTACTAGGCTAAAGCAATTGTGAAATCTTTTCAAAGCTGGTTGTCATGTAATTGAAATTCGGTTCACTTTGTATGATCAGGAATAAAACAAAAGAAATAGAAATGATATATTCCCGTTTTAGAAAAGCTTAAATATATCTGAAATTGAAGCCAATAACAAGGAATAGCTCAGAAATTACTAACTCTATAAAAAAGTGTATAACATAAATTATGTGTTTTAACGAGATCTATATTTTAGGGTAGTAAATTTTTGTCTATCGCTTACGGTTTACCAGTTACGCTAAATCATTAAGAAATAAGAGGATTTCAGAGGGTTATTTGTCACGTAGATAAATATCTTTAACATAGGTTATTTTAATCAAAATCGTTAGCCTTTTGAGAAAATAAAAAATGTCGAAATCGTTCCATATAGAGGATAATTTGGGGTGGGAGGTTACTTTTTTAGAAACTTCTGCCATCCTTGTAAGATACTGAACTTAATTATAAAGTTTGGTATTAAATCGATTTTTCGTTTTTGAGTTACCTATACTGTTCACAGATACACATGAACACACACATGGACCTTTTCTTCATTTTTAAGCGCTTTTTTGGGGTACGAGGAGACTGTAAGCGTGTATTTTCAGTGAAATTACGCTATAATTTTTTGCTGAAATGCAATATATTCTTTAGACATGTACATGGTTACAATTGGTCCTGGACTACAAACAGTTTGTCTCTTCAAATGAAATCATATTTCTAGTTCTCCCGACAATTCTTGTGTAGTAAATGACACATAGTGAAGTCGGCTATTATATTTGCATATCTGGAAGTGTCAGCGAGTAAATGTTTTAGCTATAAAAGACAGGAATTAGAGTTATAGTGCACAGATTGATAAAAAACAATTGCGCTGTACTGTAAACATCACATCATCAAGATGGCAATGAATTTGGATATTGCAGATTTGTTTCTTTCCGTGAAAAACGAAATAAAAAGAATATTTGAAGTGCTAAATATTGTAAATGGTGTGAAGCTGTGATGAACTCGATGAATATAGTTTGCGGCGGACTTATGTTGTGGTTTATTCTACTACTGATCACCACGTTCTTTGCTTCGTGCCCAGATTTGTGTTAACGTTGGCGGTGCTCTAAGACTCACTCCACTACCAATGAGTAGACCCACGTATCTGTTGATGTAAATCTACTACCGGCGAGATGCCTCGGCTTTGCTCAGTCTGCACGATAGTTGACTCTCTCGGGGTGGTACAGCTAATGGGGGTAGTTCAGGGAGTGATTTTATAAATTATGTAGACATACGTAACTTTCCTTGAATTTATTGTAACTAGGAGGCGCGAGATAAGCACTTTGCTTCACAATTCTGCTAACTCACTTATTAACTAGGAACTTTGATACTTGATTATTCACACGTACTTATTTATACTTCTTTCTGGATTCCGCTTTACACAATTTAACTTTAATGCACGTCACTGATTTTAAATATGCTTGACTAAGAGCGCCGTTAATTGCTAAGTATCGTTAAGAGTTACAATGTTTGACTTTGTGAGAAGATGCAACTTATGTGACGTTCAGCATGACAGTATTACAAGAGACAGCAGACAGAGAGACAGAGCCCCGATGGGCCAGACTCTTCTTCTTATATACTAAAATTACTGTCATGGTGGCTTCTTTCTGATTGGACAGAAAGGCCGCGCAATTGACGTATATATTACCCAAAATCCACTGTTCTCATCCCAGGGTGCACCACAACACCCACGTGACACATGTTATACAATGGAAAATTACTCTTCTCCGAATTTTAAGGTTTTGCCCCGGCGTGAGTCGTTGGTACGTGTCTGGACAAAAGAAACCCTGTAAACAATGAGCCCCTCACACCACTTTCCTAGCTTGGCGTCAACTTTCTGCTTTGCTACAAGCTGATCTTTACACTGCTAAATACATGAATTAATAAGTATTTGCACTCTTTAACTATACACTGCTAAATAATTAATAAACTACCAATAGTTATTGTAGAGACACCAATTAACGGTCTCAAGTTAAGGAGGTACTACTAGACACTTTCAAGTAGTGCCTTATGGAGACGCCTTCCCATGCTTCATATGCTGAAGTTACAGAACCAAGAAAAACAAAAACTGTATTAATTGTGTCACCAAAAACGGTTGATAGAGTCAAGGATTCAGAGCAGACCCTCAAGATAGTAAAGAAGCAACAGATAAGAATGTTCAGATGGGTGTAAATAAGAGTTCAGAGAATAAGAAAAAAGTGTTGTAGTTGAGCTTCGAAGCAAAGAGGAGTGTGAAGGTTTTGTGAAATCTGTAGAATCTAGAAGGGCACATTTAACTGCTAGAATCCTCCGGAGCGTAATCCGGAAATAACCATACATGGTATTGAATTAAATATTGATTAAGATGGTTTGATTCAACACATAGCTAATCAAAACCAGGTTATTAAACAATGTTTATTGGATCCTTTGGAACAGTTGGAAGTTAGTTTCATGAAAAAATCTCATGACAACGTGATCAGAGTCAGTCCAACGATCTACCAAGCAGTGAAAAAAGAGGAAAGGCTATACATCGGCTACAATCGCTGTCCGGTGAAGGATCATATTCCTGTTACACGATGTTGTACGTGCTGTAGTTATGGTCATCTAAGTAAGAATTGTGCTAATGGAACGCATTGCAAAAGATGTGCAGAAGATCATGGAATAGAAAATTGCCCTCAGAACAAGTCAGGTGCATTAATTGTGTAAATTACAACAATAAAATATCTGTCAGAACAAACTTTAAGTCATTTAATACTCAACATGAAGCCACGAATAAAAACTGTCCCACTTATAAGAAAATGGTTGAAATTATAACTTCAAAATTAAATTATGGCTTGTTGAACAACATTCAGGCAAAATGGAACATAAATCCTTGAAGCCTACAATTGAATTACTTAATACCTATAATTTTTATGCAGCATACGATATAAGAGCAGTTAAAATACTTTGTGTACAGGAACCTAATTCTATCATAAATCAGGTTAAAAGCTTTTATTTAAACTGTAATGTGTATACCCATAATGGATCAATAAATAATACTCCTAATGAAAGATCTAGAGCTGCTATAATCACAAAATACTCGGATGCTCTGCATCTTGCTCTCCCGACAGAGTTGTGATTTCTGTTAATTAGAGGGATAGAAAAAATTGTATTTTATATTTATTATAAACCAGGTATAGATCTGACAGAATATATAAACGCTTCCAAATTACGTGAATAAACTGTTAATAGCTGTGAAAAACGTCTCCACAAAATAACTCAGAAACCAATTAAAAACTACTGGTGGAATCTCAAGTTAGCTATACTACGAAAAACAGTCCTTGCGATACACAAACCACTTAATAGATGTAAATATGAAATACTTCTTGTCAGTTATGAATATGTATATAAAAATCTGATGTGTTACACTCACATGACCTTCTCTAGCTACTCTACAAACGAACTTCTTACAAAAAATAACTCTTCTTCCAACACCATGCTAATCAAGATAAACATTAGCCGAATGTTATTACTTAGTTCCTTATAAGTAGACTGGAACTAAGGGAATGCACAAGACCAAAGTGATAGTCAAATGTTTTAAAAGCTGTCTATATGTGATTGTCATTGCAAATCGCGTCTTTGCTTGACCAGGAGTAGAACAAAAGAAACACACACACACTTCAGTCTGAGAAAAGTAGAAGGACCTCACAATTGAAACTAATAATAAGGAATACCTCGAAAACGGTAAGCTCATCGAAAAAAATGTATATGGCATAACTTGTGTATTTTAACAAGATCTACAGTTTTTGTATAGTAAGTTTTGTCTATCTCTTACGGTTTACTAGTTATGCCAAATTAAGCAAAAGTCATTCAGAATAAGCAGGTCTTTAGAAGCTATTCCCAGAAAATGCAATATATACATTTTATTTGTATTACAAATGGTTTTAATATGTGGTATTTTAATCAAAATCGTTAGAGTCATTTTTAAGAAAAACAAAATTTTCGAAAATGTTTCCATGTAAAGGGTAGTTAGGGGTGTGGGATTTTCTTGAAAATCTTCGTGTCATATACTTGGAAGACACCAAACTTAAATACCAAGTATTTAACCGCCTTTTCGTTTTTGGGATATGCTGTTCAGAGACACACACGCGCGCGCGCGCGGATCTGTTTCTAAAAATGCTTCTTTTGGATTCAAGGGGTCCTAAAACGTATTTCTGGTGAAATCTCGACATTGAATTTTTAGGTGGAATACAATACTTCTCTATTCCTATGTACATTGTATATACGGGACCAGAGAAAGTAAAAAGTTTAAAGAATATAAAACAAAAATAAAGGAGGCAAATTTCCATTGCTGGAAAAACTTATGTTCTATTCAAACATGTAAAAATCCGTCGAGGAAAGATACGCTGTAAACCTAGAAAGTATAATAACGCGATTACCACAATTAAAACTGAGCAAAGGTATTCGAAAACGACATTAGAAACAACGCACATCTTTGTGCACAGTTTCTCCCCCGATGACACACAAGGCAGTGAACATCAACAAGACATTCGAGAAAATTCGATATTTCCTTCCTCTACTTCACAGTCAAAGAAATTGAAACTGTTATAAAAAATTAAATGGCGTTTAAGCTCCAGGGTGGGACAGAATTTCAGCTAACATAGTCAAGAACATTTTTCATATTTCCCCTTTGTTATTTACGGACCTTTTTAACAAATGTTTGGAAACTGGATTTTTTCATGAAGTATGGAAAAGGGCAGTTGTGAAAATTATACCTAAACTTAATTACAAAGATAACTTTAATATCAATTCATTTAGGCCATACTCTCTTTTACCTGTAACTGGGGAGATACTGGAAAAGCTTTTAATTTTTTAAGGTGTTTAACTTCCGCTTTTACTACTTGTGGCACCACAGGCGAGTTTTTAAATAGCAGGATAAGATACTTATACAGCAAACAATTTCTATATAGAAATCAATTTGGTTTTACACCAAATAAATCCACAGAAGATGCTGTACTGTCAGTTATGCAGTAGCCTAAAATTTTAAAAGGAAAGACATAGGAACGTTAATATCATTGGATATTACAGGTGTTTTGACCATGCGTGATGGCTCAAAATTCTGATGCAGTTAAAAAGAAAGAAATGTCCAAGAAATGTATACAGCTTAATACAGAGCTATTTTCAAAATCGTAGTGTTCGGTTACAAATCGGAAGCAGTTCCATCACAAAGGTCATTAACAGAGGCTGCCCTCAAGGATCATCCTGCAGTCCAACTTTTTGTAATATTTTATACATTCTGTCATGAAAGTACCGGGAATTGATCATTTAAAAATCCTGTTTAAAAGGGGATTGAAAAGTATTGTTTTCGATAAGTTGGTACAACTTTCCTCTATACCCACGCGGAGTTTGATCGTCATCTGTCATCTAGTTTGTTTACAGTACGCCATTTTGTTAGTTCATCTCAAAGGTGATTTGCGATTTTACGATGGATACAAAGAATCTGTCTCAAATTTTGCATTGCAAATGGTATTTCGTGTGCCGAATCGCTGAAAATGTTACAGAGAGTTTACGGTAAATCGACTTTATCAAAAACATGTGCATATGAGTGGTATAGTGCATTCAAAAGTGGACTAGATGTGGTGGAAGATTTGCCTCGCTCCGGTCGGCCATCAACGGTTTCAACTGAATTGAACATCGCTAAAGTGAAGAAAATGGTGTCTGAAAATCGTCATTTAGGTCTGAGCGAGATTGCCGCTGAGCTTTCTGTGTCTCACGAATCGATTCGTACCATTCTAAACGATTGTTAAGGCATGACACGCGTTGGAGCTCGGTTAGTTCCGAAAGACATGAATTTTCTACAAAAACTCAATCGCGTAAGGATTGCTGAAGTCATGAAGACGAGCCAGTTTCGACCCCACATTCATGAAGCGCATTGTAACTGGTGATGAGATGTGGATTTACGGGTTTGACACTCAAACCAGTCAACAAGTTTCCGAATGGTGCCTTCCAATTGAACAGAAACCTAAAAGGGCACGTCAAACTCGATCAAAACTGAAGGTCATGTTGACAGTTTTTTTCGGATATCGTGGTGTCGTGCCCTCAAAGTTCTTGCCAGAAGTTCAGATGGTAAATAAAGACTATTATCTGAGCGTTATGCGGCGTTTGAGAGAACAAATACGGCGAAAAAGGCCAGATTTGTGTAACGACAACTCATGGATTCTGCACCACGACAACACACCAGCTCACAAGGCTATTATTGTGAAGAATTTCTGCCCAAAAACTCAACAAATTTCATCGAACAACCACCGTATTCACCTTATCTGGCTCCTGCTGATTTCTTTCTCTTTCTAAAACTCAAGTTACCACTTCGAGGCACCCGTTTTCAGTCGATAGAAGACATAAAGGAAAATTCGCGGCGACAATTGACATCTATTCCTAAAAGAGCCTACAAAAAATGTTTTGATAATTGGATTATTCGTTGGCATAAATGCATAATTTTAGAAGGGGCCTACTTTGAAGGTGATAAAATAAAATTGGATGAATAATTCATTTTTTGTGTTTTACTGGCAAATTCCCGGAACTTTCTTGACACAGTAGTATAGGATATGTTAGAAATACCTCTTCCTGTAGGATGTCAATTATATGCTTATGCAGACGATGCTTAATTGATTGTAAAGCTTAAAGTTTATCGAATTTGACTTTTAATATCAACATAATATTAAATGACCTTTATAATTGCGGTATTGATCATAAACTCTATTTTAATCCTCTGAAAACGATAGCTCTGGCTATTACTAAAAAAAAAAATCCAAACGCCAATTATTAAAATGAATCAGGAAAATATACGCATTGTTGAACATATGCTTACTTAGGGGTAATCTTGAATAAACAAATGACATTTAGAACCCATTTTGATAATATTGCAAGAAAATTCAACACACTACTTAATAAGCTGGCTTTTGTATCACGGTCTACATTGGACCTCAATTCAGGAATTCTGAAAATTATTTATAAAGCTGCAGTTGAACCTCTAGTGTTATATTGCGCTTCAGTGTTTCGGTAATGTTTTTATATGAGTTGGGCTAAGCACAAATTATCGCAAATACAGCGAGGCTTTAATTGTCAAAGCATATACAATTGTTTCTACTGATGCCGCTTTAATTTTCGCTGGTGTTGAACCTTGTATTTGTTATATTTGTCTGGTAGCTGAGATAATCCTTCTACGGAAAGGCTTTACATATGATGACGCAGTCTTACATTTGGTAATTGAAAGACCAGCACATTTTACTACTGCTGGACATCCTGCTTACTTCAAAGATTTCATTTATTACAATGATTGCATTACGTGTCACAATATTACGATTTTTACAGATGGTCCAAAATTCTCTAGAGAAGGAATGTTGGATGAAGTTGGTTGCGCTTTTGTGGTGTTCCGTAATGGCAGTGAAATGCATTCACAAATAGCTACACTCTATGGAGTGCTTAATAGCACAAGCAGAGCTTTCTGTTTTTAAGGAAGCCGTCATTTGGCACAAATCTCAAAATTTTGATTGTTGCATTTTTAGAGATTACTGCTATAAACAATAAATGCAATTTAAATACTTTGGCAGTAGAAATTAGAGCTAACATAATATCATATGAGAAACATATTTATCTTAGGTACGAGGCCATTCCGGCAGAGAAAGGAATGAAAGACCTCATGAATTGGCAAAAAATGGTGCTACCTCTAATTTAAATGTTAGCTACAATTTATGTGTCATATTTTACACTAGAAATGAATTTAAGGAGTATATTATGTCACATTGGAACGAGCATTGGAAATCCACCTCTAAAGGAACCACCACAAGAGATACCTTTTTTCCAACAGTTGAACGTCGTTTACACTGTAAAAATGTCACACCAGACTTCATATTAGCTCAATTTTTGTCAGGGCATGTTAAATTTTGTTTTTATTTCGAAAGACCTAAGATACAAAGACAGAACGGAATAACTGTATATATACTGAACAGCAAACTGTTGAAAATCTTTTATTTCACTGCCCAGACCTAGAGCATAAAAGAAGAATCTTCCATACACATTTAAATTATTGTAATATTAGATTTGACAAACCACTTTATAAAATATTTAGAAAAAAAAGTCTGTATTAGGGAACTCCAAAAGTTTTTATTTACAAAACGTTATAGTATCCTTGTTATAATATACATTATTTATCTTATTTATTTAATATTATTGTAAATTCATTTGTATAATACCTATACCCTTAATCTACCTTCAGGTGAAATGGGGTTTTCTGTACTTGTATATTCAATAAAATAATTAAATACATTCTGTACCTATGTGCTATGTACTAAGTAGAGAAAGCAATTTGAAGATTTACTTATATAACCTATGGGAAGAAAAGGGAAGTTGAAAGCATGAGTTAGTGAAGAAAATGGAAGAGATCAAAATGATCACCATTCTAAATTGCATTACTCCTAGAATTCCCACATATAGGAAAAATATACCTACCTCGTAATATACCAAAGTCAGTCAGTCAGTCAGTTTGTCTATATGTCTGTCTGCCTGCCTGCCTGCCTGCCTGCATGCATGAATATACAAATTACAAATGTAATTCTTAAACGGTATTTCAATAAAACTCATTAGAGCCATTTTTTGAAAAAAAAAAAAAAAAAAAAAAAAAAGTTCTAAAATTTTTCCATGTAAAGGGCAGTTTGTGGTGGGTGGATTTTCCTGAAAATATTGATGTTGCATTCGTGGAAGATAGATACTAAACATAGATATATAGCAAGTTTGGTGTGTACTGGTCTTTTCGTTTTTGAGATATGCTGTCCACAGACACACAAACGTACACAGACACACATAGGCCTTTTTTCTAAAAATTGTTTTTTCGGACTCAGCGGACCTCAAAACATATATTTCAGGTGATCTTTTGACATCGAATTTTGGGGGGAATACAATTCCTTCTCTATTCACTATGTACATTGCACGTACGGGCTAGAGAAAGTAAAAATGTAGATCACATTAAAATACACAATTTATCTAATATACAATATTTTGTGGAACTAATCATTTCCAAGATATTTCTTGTTTTTGGTTTCAATCACATAACACCAGCTTTTATCGCTTTAACCAAGTGTGTTCCCTAATTTCCCTTCCACTTATCAGAAACTAGTAATAATACCATTTTTGCGAAAGTTTATCTCGATTAGCTTGATGTAGATAAATAAGTTTTTACTTTCTCTAGCCCGTGTGTATTAAATTCTATTTCGAGATTTCACCGGAAATATATGTTTTAAGGTCCCTTGAGTCCGAAAAATCATTTTTAGAAAAAGGCCTGTGAACGTTTGTGTGCCTGTGGACAGCATAGCTCAGAAATAAAAAGACCGGTACTTGCTATACATCTGTGTTTAGTATCTTTCAAGGATGCAACATCAACATTTTCAAGGAAATCCCCCCACCACAAACTACCCTTTATGGAAAAATTTTTAAACTTTTTTTTTTCAAAAATGGCTCTAACGAGTTTGATTAAAATACCGTTTAAGAAATATATTTGCAGCAGTAATGAAATACTTATTTTGAATTTTTTGGGGGAATACCCTCTGAAGATCTCTTTATTCTGGATGAGTTTTGTATATTTGCGCATAACGATTAAACCATAAGAGATAGACATAAACTTACTGCACAAAAATGTAGATAGATATCTTTAAAACACATAATTTATGTTAAAGAATTTTTACTTTCTCTAGTCCGCATGTGCAATGTACATGGTGGATAGAGAATATGTTGATTTCCACCCATAAATTCGATGTTGAGCTTTCGCCGGAAATATATGTTTTGAGGTACCTTGTATCTGAAAAAATGTACTTTCTCTAGCTCGAATGTACAATGTACTACTAGATAGAGAAGGTATTGTATTCCACCCAAAAACTCGTACAGAGATTTCACCGGAAATATATGTTTTGTGGTCCCCTAAGTCCGAAAAACACAATTTTTAGAAAAATGTTCGTCTGCAAGTGTAGTCTGTTTGGGTGTCTGTGGACAGCATAGCTCAAAAACAAAAGTTAGTTGAATACCAGACTTGGTATTTAAGCTCAGTATCTTCCAAGAATGCGACACAAAGATTTTAAAGAAAATTCTCCATTCCCAACTACCCATTACATGGAACATTTTTCGAACATTTATTTTCTCAAAAATGGCTCAAACGATTTTGATTAAAATACCGTATATTAAAGATATTTACAGCCCAAAAAATGTATATTTTGTATTTTCTGGGAACAGCTTCTGAAGAACTCTTTATTCTGTTTGAGTTTTGCAGAATTTTGTATTACGGTTAAACCGTAAGAAATAGACAAAAACTTACTTCACAAAAAAAGGTAGATCTCGTTAAAACACATAATATATGCAATATACATTTTTCCGATAGAGTTGACCGTCTTCGATATATTTGCTATTTATTTCAGCTTTAAACTAATTAACTTTTATCAAACGGTACCATGCAAAGCGAACCGAACCTCAATTGTATCACATAGCGACTAGCTTTTAAAAGATTTGATAATCGTTTTGCCCTAATATACTCCCTTATCTCCCTTCTACTTACAAGCAAGCAAATAATAAGACCAGTACTGCTAATATATATATATATATATATATTTTTTTTTTTTTTTTTTTTTTTTTTGCTAGTTTAACGTCCTTTATCCTGGTTAGTCATATCGGACGATGAATGAAATTGGTGTAATGATGTTCAAATGATCTCAGGATCCATGGATCTTAAAGTTACTCGACATTCGTCTTCTCAGGATAAGGGAAAACCCTGAAAAAAACCTTATCCGGGTAACTCACCCTAAGCGAGATTCGAACTCACGACCTTTTGAATGTGAAGCCGACACGCTATCACCACACAACCCAGGTGGGCTTGCTAATATTTGTCTAGATTAACATGATGTAGATAAAAGAATAACATTGTTTAAGAAAATGCTGTTTGTGGAACAACTAGAGAAAGTTTGGAATGCAAGGCATCAGATTTTTAGAAAAAGTTCCGTGTGCGTGTGTGTGTGTGTGTGTGTGTGGACATCATAGCTCAAAAAAAGGTCCGTTGAATACCAAACTTGGTATTATGTTTAGTACCTTCCAAAGATTCGACACGAAGATTTTCAAAAATTCCCCCCACCCCAAACTACTTTTTACATGGACATTTTTGTTTTTCTAGAAAGTGTCTAAAGAGTTTGGTTAAAATAGCATATTTTTAAGATATACTTATAGCAAACGAAATGTATATATTGGGAATGGTCTCTGAAGACCCCTTTATTCTTGATGAATTTTGCTAAATTTTACATAACTGGTAAACCGCAAGAGATAGGTAAAAATTTACTATAGAAAAAATGTAGATCTTGTTAAAACATACAAATTTTGTCATATAGGTATTTTTCGTAGATCGACCGTTTTGAGATATGCCTTGTTATTGGTTTCAGTTCTAAAATACTTATGCTTTTCTCATACGGGAAACTGCCACCTCTTGGACATACAAACAAAGAAATTTCAATACCATAGCAACCTGCTTTTAAATAATTTTACTATCGTTATTAACCTAGTATACTCCTTCTACTTACAAGGAAGCAATTAATAAGGCAATTTCTGCTAATTTTTACTTTCTCTAGCCGGTATGTCTAATGTACATAGTGGATAGAGAAGGTATTGTATTCCATCCAAAATTCGATGTCTAGATTTCACCGGAACTATGTTTTGAGGTACTGTGAGTCCGAAAAAGAAATGTTTAGAAAAAGGTCCGCGGTGTCTGTGGACAGCATAACTCAAAAACGAAAGACCGTTAAAATGCCAAGCTTGATATTTATGTTTAGTATTTCTCAAGCAGGCAAATGGAAGACTTTCAATAAAATCCCCCACCACGAACAACCCTTTACATAGAAAAAATTTTGAAAATGTTGTTTTTCTCAAAACTGGCTCAAACAGTTTTGATTAAACAGCGTATATTAAAGATATTTACATAACAGTTAAAAGGTATATTTTGAAGTTTCTGAAATAACCTCTGAAGACCTCTTTATTCTGGGTGAGTTTTGCAGAATTTTGCATAACGGTTAAACTTAAGAAATAGACAAAATCAAACTCCACAAAAAATTTGCATTTCATTAAAACACATAGTTTATGTCCTATATATTTTCCTGAAGAGATGACCGTTTTCGAGATATTGTTTATTATTGGTTTCAGTTTTAAACTACCAAACTTTTCTCAAACGGGACCATGCAAAGCGAATCGAATCTCAATTGTTTCTCCTAGCGATCAGCTTTTAAAATATTTGACTGTTGCTTTAGCTTAATGTATTCTCTTATTTATCTTCTACGTACAAGGAACGAAGTGATAAAACCAATTCTGTGTAAATAAAATAAAATTCTTCATTAAGAATAGATTGTATATGGAACAGCTAGAGAATTTTTTGTGAATAAGCATAATTTGTTTCAGAGATTTAGAGAAAGTCATATGAATAGAACAAATCAGATTTTGATCGCTATGCCATGTAAGGGGTGTGTAATTTCAAAGCAAGTATATAATGCTCGGATATTTTATGAATTGGCTATTGCTTCTTACACCCATCATCCCTACAACAAAATGTAAATATGAAACTATTTCGGAGAGTTTTACATGAAATAACGTGTTATAAGCTTTTGAAAGAATTATTTGTCACAGTGACAAAAAATAAGCAACGATAGGTGGAGAAAATAAAGTGTATTAGCAGATCAGCTTTTTAAATAAATATTTTAGTGAACTTAAGTGCATTTTACCTAAACCTTATAAATGGTAACTAAATTGAAAAATTAATCAGTTATCAATTCTTAAACAAACGGAAAATAAGGAGTATTTGAACAAGGCCAGCATCAACTTCATGCAAAGAACGTTCATGATAAGGTAAAATAAAGTTAGGTAAATGGAATTTTACCTGTATACTATACAAACACATTTTCATTTCGCCAAGTTTTAAATGACATATGAGTATCAAAGGAGAGATGAGGAAAAGCCTTTTCCTTTTTCTCTGTGATTATAAAATTAACTCTGGTGGGTCTTACAAAGTTTTATTCTATAGAAAAAAAAAAAATTAAATCTCGTTGAACGCAAATTAAAATGCCTTAGAGAAGAGATCTGCAATAACCAGCCGTTTGAAGCTGATGTAACTGCGAATGTGGTTATTTATATAGCTCACATAAACCGATTTTAGGGTGAAGTTCTTCATTTAACTTATCAGAACATCATCATCAGATGAAAATCCCTGGAAAATTAAACCGGTTCACTTTGCTCTCTGCCTGCCTGTCTCGCTCGGTCTCTAAGAGAGACCACGTACAGTCTCTGCCAAAACACATCTCCACTCCGCAAATTACATTTCTGCGAATCGCAAATAATTAAATATATATTTAACAGCATATTATGAATCTTCTATACTCACAGCATTGCGTGAAGCAATTCCATTCCCACTTATGTTTAAAAGAAATCACGTGACTTTCTTGGGCTCTACTGCTTATTTTTGTAGTTTCTATTAACTCTTTTGCAAAAAAATCTCTCTCTCTCTCTCTCTCTCTCTCTCTCTCTCTCTCTCTCTCTCCCTGGCATCTACTTCATGTTAATCATGATAAACAGGAATTCTGGAGTCTGAAGTGATGTCAAATATTTAAAGCAGTTACCTATGCATTGGCGTTGAAATTCCATAAACTTTTAATGGCATTGCTAGAAACAACTGAATTGTGACAGCACTTCAAAATTGACAAAGTAATGAAACAATTAACAGATTAACAAAGGATATCTTGTAAATTGTTAATGCCATACAATGTTTTTGGAAAACAGATATACATTATTTTGTGTAATAAGTTTTATCTATCTCTGGTGGTTTACAAGATGTAAAAACAAGTCAAAATTCTCTCGTAATGAAGATCCTTCCCAGACTACTCCAGGAAAATTAAATATATATTTTCTTTCGTGGTATAAATCTTTTAAATGTGTGATACTGTAATCAAAACTGTAGGAAACAATTTTGAAAAAAATAAAAAAGAAAGAAAGAAAAGTGTTCTATGTAAAGGGTAGTTTGCTCATCCTGATGATCCTCGTTTCGTATCTTTGGAAGATACTGAAGATAACTTATACGTCTGATATTTATCCGCATATGAATTATATTCATAGATACAGGTGCGCGGTTCTTTTTCTAATTTTATTTTATTAAGATTGGCTCAAAACAATTGTTGTGTGTAATTCAATAAGTACTTCCTCCATCTGCCAGTATATGGTAGAGAAAATAAAAATATGTAGCCTAATTTCAAGTAAAGAATTGGTTTACCATTTCCTATTTTGAAATTTACTTCTATATTAATATTATAAAGAGAAACATTTGTGCATCTAAACAACATTAAAGCAATTTTGATAATTATTTCAGAATTGAAAACCCAATTCGTTCTGACGGGCATGGATCTATAAAGTACATTCTAATTTTATTTCATTAATTGCTAAAATGAAATGACCTTGTAGATAAAATGAACACATTGGTCTTATAAAACAACCTGCTTGCGAAGTAGTCCAAGACGCGTAGTTGAGGATACGATGGAATAGAAAATAGTTGTTTTACATCACAGAATATAAAAGATGCTTCGCAGAATTCCTTGCAATAATGTGTAATAAGCCTACGCGGTCGAGTGGTCAGCGTTTTGGTTGCTCATCCAGAGATTCCGGATTCAATTTTCGGCTGGGGCGAGGAATTTTTCTTCAGTTAGAATCATTCCTTATCCCCCACAGAGCCTGTAAGTATGCGTGTAGGAATGAATGTGTGTGTATTTATCGAGTATAATAGTGGAAAACTAACTTAATAAATTCTATAGTTCAGCAAGAAAACGAGTTTCTAAAGCAAAGCTCCTGATATGACCGTAGAAGTTAAATGAAACAATAAAATACAAAATTGCTAAAATAGTCGGTTAGGTTTATGGTAACGAATATTTAAAGACAGACCTGAGGTAACACTTCATCAAACAGAAGACAAGAGTTTAAAAAGCTATAATCTATCTTGTTATATTTGCTTATTTTATTGCCATATTTTTCTAATACTGTAGATGTGTATCTATGTAATGAAATACTGTCCAAAACGTTATTCCAATTCTCTAATAATCCTCATGTAAGAAATGTTTGTTTATTATTATTATTATTATTATTATTGTTGTCTTGTATTAATATTGTAATCAAGTAATATTCCTGGACTTCGGGAGTTCCCAGCTAAAACTACCTACCTCTGATTCCACGGCAGGAAATAGTTACTTTGGTTGCTTTTGTTCATGATCTGAAGGAACTATATGCAAAATATGCCAGCTTCTGCCTTTAACTCATTTTTCACCAAAAGCGAAAAGGATGTTCTTGCAATCAACGATATAATCAAACTTCTTAGTTTTCTACCATGCAGAACCTCTTCCTCTGCAAATTAAACCTCACAAATAGACAATGCTTACACCAAAAACTGTAAAAACATAAAAATGTCTAATTAACTGCAAACGTAATATTATGATGATAATGATAATAATAATAATAATAATAATAATAATAATAGTTAAGTAAATAAATGTTTGTATAATTAGCCTACTTACTATAATTATAACTAGTGTTATAATAGTATATTAAGTAGTATTATATATAATTTATGTTATAATCAGTACGCCAATTGGTGACTAGATGGTCAGAATTCAAAGTTTGGACACTTGCGAATAATGATATAGGTCGCCAACGTAACAAATACAATATTACTAACCTTCCCAATACACGTAATAGCGACATATTTACGGGGGAGTTGGCCAGCTATGAATGGTACATAACCGAAATATTACCAGATTCTAGTGACTAAAGCCACATTCACAGTGAGAAGACAAAGCGCAGCATAAGCGCAAGCGCGAGGGAAGATCATTTACAATACATCTTAAACGTAACGCAAGAAGTTGGTTGGCATGGGTTTCTAAATCAGTAAATTGCGTACATACATGCAGATATCTTCCATGCGCTTCGCAAGTATCAAATTGAATAACATAATCAACGATTCCATATAAGAAAATTCCTACATTGTTTACAAAGAAATAGGTTATAAAAACTGCATACTAACAACTGACGCTCGCGACAGTGACGTCATAATAATTGCAACCCAAAATATTGAAAACAATGCATGGACAGAGATTGCAAAAAGTGACAGTTGCACATTTAATGAACTGTGAATTGTCTGTTTGTGCCTTACGATATATGAGAGACAAGAAATCTAGATGCGGATGGTGGGCACATCCACTAAATCAAAGGAGGATTCGCAAAGAGACTACCATAACTTCTTGAGAGAAATGAGAGATGGTGCAGCACGGCTAAATAGAAGAACATGCGTGTACAGTAAAATCGCATTGCGATCGACTCATTGAAAATGTATATTTATTCCATAGTGGTGAGAAAATGTCCAAGTTACACTTCAGTAAACTCAGGTATGCTGTGGTCCCTAAACATACATAAGTAACTGATTTTAAATTTTGCAAAAGCAATTTCATTATAGTCAGACATTTAATTATGCTGTAAGTCAGACCAAGTCGTCATAAGATGTCCTAAACACGTTCACGTTATACACTCCTACTCCATATGAAAGGAGATTTCCGAAAATTTTAAGTATGAGGTTATATCTGTTCTTGAAACTCACCCTTTCCTTTACTTGTAGCACCGATCTTGGGATTAAGAAAGTTTTACGTTAAACAGTTCCTCCTAAGTGTTGTGCAGCTCTTAACACGGCTAATTAAAATGATAAGCTGCTGGTTCAAATCCTATTTCGTGCAACTTTATTAAAATAGTTGAACTTTATTATCTTATCTTTCTGAAGTGAATATACCTCTATAGTTTCGCAAAGTTTACCATGTTTTAAATGTAATTACGAATTAGTTTATCGGATATGTATTTTATTCTTTCGATGGCATAATATCATACACTTTTTGTGGTGCTGATCGTTTCTGAGATATTCTTCGTTATTGGTTTCAGCTTAAAAATACGTATTATTAGGAAGCTTGTCAACTCCGGTCATAAAAACAAAGGAATTTCATTCACATGGCAACTAGCTTTTAAAGATGACTATCTCTTTAGCTTATAGTACATCCTTATTTCCCTTCTACTTACAAGGAAGCAAGTAATAAGACCATTCTGCTAATTTTATCTCGATTAGCAGGAAATAGAAGAATCAGCTTTTTAACAATGATGTGCAATGATTCTTTAACAATGATTTCAGAAATGTAGAAAAAGTCATGTGAATGGAACACGTCAGATTTTTCATTACACGGAAGTGGGGAGGTAGTGGTGTAAGCTAGAGCACACAAAATAATTTCCGCAGCGTTCAGGACTTGGTGGCTGTAGCCCAAACGTGCTCCCCCTTGTTGTATGATCACCAAAAGTAATAATGATACACAATAATAACAACAACTATAAATTAACTAAATACAAATTATGTATTTTTGTGTTTAACTAAACACAAAATATGTCTGGGCCAAGAGCATAGCTTCACAATGCTTCTCTTGGTTTCAACAATAAGAATATTAGCGCTCGAGCAAGTCCATTTTGCCTTGGATATAGCTGAGTGATTCGGCCAAATCTCCATCGCAGCATATGCTCCATATTCTTTGGCCAGAACCGTTATCACCAATATACAGACTGCATATCAGTCTGCCTCCCCTAGAACGCCGTTGCAGCTCCGTCAGATACTTGAGGGTGAAGTGCTTTGTCATCCGCTGAACATGCTGGCATCTGGAAAGTCTACCAGGCACTAATGGTAACAGTCATGGGGACTCTAGTGGACAACTGACTAGGAAATGACCAGGAGTTAAAAGGATCAAGACAATCAGGATCATCAGTAAGCGGACACAATGATCGCGAATTTAAGAAGGCTTCTATTTGACATAGCAATATGGAAAACTCAAAATTTAACATAGTATCTCCTATGATCTTTCTTAGGTGCATCTTAGTGGAGTTTACTCCGACCTCCCAGAGGCCCCAAAATGAGGCGAACGAAGAGGAGTGAACTTTCAATCATAGTCTTCAGACAGTCCATAGTGTCTTACTGCAGCCTGAACACAAGAGCCTAGCAGAAACTTCAACCCAGAGACAGCACCTAAAACGTTGGTGGCAATGTCGCTCATTACTCTTCTGTTTCTCCTTCTTCGTGCAGGAACGGAATCCGCAGCTGTGAGATCATATATCAACCTCAGATTAATGGTATTTGTCGAAAAGCAAATAAAAATATGGAGATGTAGTAGTTGGTGACTACTTTGCTGCGATTCAAACTGCTTTGAACTTCAATGGACCAGCATAATAAACACCTACATACTCAAATCAAAATGATGAGCGAATTCTGCTAGGTGTCACAATCATTTCCGAATAAAGTGGACAGTATAAGCTCTTCCCAGGAGATTCAATGCATGTATTTTATCTGTCTTCCAAATAGTTTTAATATATAGTACTTTAATCAAAACCAATAAGAGAAAATGCAAATTTTCAAAAACAAAAATCCATGAAAAGTGTAATTTGGAATGGGGAAGTGTCTTGAATAGCTTCGCGTTGCATCTTCAGAAGTTTGGTATTTAACTGACTTTTCGTTTCTGAGTTATGTTCACAGACACGTATACAGGTACATTCACAAAGACAGGAACACGAACTTTTTTTCTAAAAAAAAATCTGATGTGATCCATTCACATTAACTTTCTGTACCTGTTCTAAATACAAATTATTTTTAAAAAAGATTATTCTTCTATCTAAATTATTCTTTTATCATGCTAATCGAAATAAGCATTAACAAAATTCATTTTATTACTTTCTTGCTTATAAACAAGTGAAGACATGCTGAAGAGAAATAAGGAAACACATTATACTAAAACGATAGTCAAATCTTTTAAAAACTGATCGGTATCTGAAACAATTTAGGTTCGCTATTCATGGTTCCGTTTGAGAAAAGTTAGTAGTTCAAAACTGAAACCAATAACTAGGAATATCTCAAAGGTGGTCTGCAAGAAAGACATATATTATTTAAATTATGTGTTTTAACGAGATCTACATTTTTGTGTAGTAAGTTTTTGTCCATTCCTTACGGTTTAACCGTTATATAAAATTCTTCAAAACTGGTCCAGAATAAAAAGGTCTTCATAGACATTCCTAGAAAATTCAAAATATACATTTTATTTGTGGTGCACTTATTTTAATGTACGGTATTTTAATCAAAATCGTTAGAGCCCTTTTTGAGAAAAACAAAGTTTTCAAAATTTTATCTAGGTAAAGAGTAGTTTGTGGGGGGAGGGGGATTTTTTTAAATCTTTGTATCGCATCCTTGAAAGATAGTAAACATAAATACTAAGTCTGGATTTTAATACTGTTTTCTATTTTGAGCTATGCCGTCCATAGACATACACACACGCGCTTGCGAGCGCGGACCGTTTTCTAAAATTCGGATGTGTTCCATTCACACAACTTTCTCCAGCTGTTCCCAATACGAACTATTCTTACAAAAAAAATATTTAATCTACACTATGCTTATCGATATAAATATTAGCAGAATTGGTATTAATGCTTGCTTCAGTGTAATTAGAAGGGAAATATAGGAATATATTATGCTAAAGCGATAATTAAGTCTTTTAAAAGCTGGTCGTTATGTGAAACAATTGAGGTTCGCTTCGCTTTGATGGCCCCGTTTGAGCAAAGTTAGTTTAAAACTGAAACCAATAACAAGGAATATCTCAAAAAGCAGTCAACTCTACAAGAAAAACGTATATGCCGTAAATAATGTGTTTTAACGAAACCTACATTTTTTTCTATAGTATGTTTTAGTGTATCTATCACGGTTTAACCGTTATGTAAAGTTCCTAAAACCTCTTCCAGAATAAAGAGGTCTTCAGAGACTATTCACATAAAATTCAAAATATACATTTTATTTATAATGTAAATATTTTTAATGTGCGTTATTTTAATCAAAATCGTTAGTCATTTTTGAGAAAACAAAGTTTTCAAAAATGTTTGCATGTAAATGGCAATTTAGGGTGGAGAGGGGTTTAAAATGTTCGCGTCGGATCCTTGGATGACAGTTAACAAATTAATTAACGAATACTAATGGTATTTTCGTTTTTGAACATGCTGTCCATATACATACACGGGTCCTTTTCTAATAAATCTTATGTGTTACACTCCCATGATTTTTCGAGATAAGCTTTAGCAGAATGTACTGATTACTTAGTTCCTTTAAAGTAGAATGCTATGCTAAAGCGATAATCAAATGTTTTAAAAAGATTTCGTTATGTGATTTTTATTGACATTCATTTCTTTGCTTCGCCAAGAGTAGAACAAAAGAAAAACGGACACTTCTTGTCTAAGAAAAGTATAAGTACTTAAAAATTTAAACCAAAAACAAGGAATATCGTGGAAACGGTCAACTCAACAACAAAAATTCATGTGAAATTAGCGTGTTTTAACGTGATCTACATGTTTTTTGTATATTTCTTACGGTTTGCTAGTTATACAAAAGTCATCCAGAGTGAAGATATCTTCAGAGGCCATTCCTAGAAAATTCAAGATATACATTTCGTTTGATATAAAATATCTTAAACATGAAGTATTTTAATCAAAATTGTTGGACTCATTTTTAAGAAAATCAATATTTTCGGTAAATGTTCCATGTAAAGGGTAGTTGGGAAAATCTTCGTATCGCATCCTTGGAAGATACTGAACTTAAACATTAAGTTTGATATTTAACGGATTTTTCGTTTTTGAGCTATGCTGCTCACAGATACATACATAGACACACACACATACGACATTTTTCAAAAAAGTACTTTTTTTATTCAGGGGGTCTTAGAGCTTGTATTTCCGGTGAAACCTCAGTATCAAATTTTTGGGTACAATACAACTTCTCTATACACTATTTACATAGTACGCGTGGAGAACGTAAAATGCTTTATTCGGACTCAGAGGAGCTCAAAACATGCATTTCTGTGGAATATCTGTAGAGAATTTTGGGTGGAATACAATATCTTATGTATCCACTATGTACATTGTATATATGGGCTAGAGAAGGTAAAATTCGTTTTTCGGACTCAGGGAATCTCAAAACATATATTTCCGGCAAAACCTCAACATCGAATTTTTGGGTGGAATACAATACCTTTTCTAGCAACTAACTATGTACATTATTTGTACATACGTGCTAGAAAAAGTAAAAATGCTTGTTATGGGTTCAGTGAGTCTAAAAACATGTGTTTCCAGTGACATTGCGGTATCTAATATTTGGATGAAACGCCATATTTCTTCTATTTAGTATATTTAATAGACAAAGTAAAAATGCTCTTTTTGGATTCAAGTAACACATTTCTTGACATTAAATTTTTGGCGAAATGCAGTATCTATCTCTATCTGACATGTAAATTATAGAAAAAAAAATATCTGCATGAAATTTAAAACACATTTATAAATTTAGTGGGGCAGCGCGCAATGGATATAAACTGCAAATAAGGAAGTAGATGCAAGATTTCTTAGTTCTCTGATCTACGTTCATATATTAAATGTAGTTATAAAGAAACATATGGTGTTTTTATAACGCATCTTTATTAAAAGTTTCCAGTAATTATGTTTAAAACATAATTAACACCATAGTAGAACAGCATTGAGATGTTTTCATATCAAAATTTCATTTAGATACATATATTGTTCATACGTTGTTCAAAGTAAAAATGGAATGCTGCTCAATCTATGTAATAACATTTAAATAAAAAAGTAAAAATGGAGAAAACACCTTGCATATATATACTTACAAAATTTAGTAGTTCCAACTTGTGAGAAAAGCTTCTCCTAAAAGATGAGCTAGAAATCGCCTTAATAATATGTGTAGGAATTATTATTTTTTCTGTCAAGCACTGTTGAATTGAAAATACAACAAACATAATGCAGTGTCATTTTAAAAACATATTTAAAATATAAATATTGTTCTTACAATATTGTGTTTCAAATTAGACTGGGAGTTCAATATAGAAAACAAAAAAACTAAAAATGCTATATTTGGAAACTTTCATCATTTAATCTTCCCTTAAATTCATGTACAGGAAAATGTTATGGGGAGTGGGCCCTTTAGAAAGAGCACCTATAAAGAGGTGATCAGTAATCTGAACCTGCGCAAGTGAGCGTTCATGTTAACGTACCGCCGAGGCAAAGCCCCAGAAACTGGAAACTTTTTATGTCTGCCAATGTTAATGGGCCATGAATGGTTTTACGACGTCTACCCTCGCCCAACTACTTGGTCATTGTTGGGAGAGTCACGCCGCGCCGTCACACATTACGGTACTTGCATGGAGTTCTGTATTTGCAGACAACAGATGGGCCATAGTTGGTCTTGTGATGCCCCAATTTTTTAATATCTAACATCTCCAAACACTTTCACGCTACAATTACTATGGATATTAATTAAAAACGTAATTCATTTGGAAACCGAGGGGTTGTTTTAAACAGATAGTCGAGGTTATTAAGGTCGGGAAGTTTGTGGTTCAAATCCTCCCTCTTTGAAGTTATTTTTACTTTCCCTGTTTAGTAGGTAGAGAAGGTATTACACTCCACCCAAAAAATCGATAACATGATTTCACGTCTTAGAGTCCCCTGTATCAAAAAAAAATCTGTTATGTTCCATTCACATACTTTCTCTAGCTGTTCCATAAACTTTTCTTGTAAAAGATTATTCTACATCATACTAATCAGGATAAACATAACCAGAAGTATGTAAGTAGAAGGGAAATAAGGGAGTACACTAGTCTACAGCGACAGTCAAATCTTTTAAAAGCCAGTCGCAAAGTGAAACAATTTAAATTCGATTCTCTTTGCTTTCTAGGGGTAAACAAAAGCGGGGCGAAGAAAAAGATGTCTTCCCGTTTGAGAAAAACTTAAATATCCTAAAATTGCTATAATAAAGCAATAACTTGAAATATCTCTAAAACGATTAACTTTAAACACAAAAAAAAAAGAAAAAAAAAAAAGGATATGATATAAATTGCTTACCCTAAACTTACGCGTAATACGTTTGCTTCCCAAATTTCCTTTTCCAATTATTATCGTTTCCATTCAGCTATCACCAGCGTCACCGCCTGTGTTGCGTAGACATAAAATGGGCATTAAACATCACAAAAGAAATATCTGATGTATTATATACGCATGAGTATTCTCTAACCATTCTGAAATAGGTTATTATTAGAGAGGCCAATTCTATCTACTTCAGTTAATGAGTAACAATGTTGCAGAAATTGCTATATTTCGCATCTTCTTGTAGATATAATTGGATAAGCCTAAGTGATGGGCAAGCCCTGCTCACTATGTGATGGCTTTGAAATGCTGTTATCTTGCTTGATGAGGTGAAAAAAAATCGCATAGGTAACGACTTGTCATTTACAATAGCATAGGTAAGTATTTTAAAATGTACACCACTAACAAGAAATATTTCAGAAATAGTTAACTCCAAAAAAATATGAATTTTCATAAATGTTTGATTTGATGAAATCTACATTTTTATGTAATAATAAGATTTTGCCCAACTCTTACGGTGTACAGTTATGCAAACACCTTTCAGAATGAAGGCGAGTTCAGAAGATCTTCCCAGAAAATTCAAGATTTACGGGTTGTGGCGATTTATTTTTAATCCTAGTGTCGCATCCTGGGAAGATTCTGAATTTAATAAGCAAATTTGGTATTTAACCAGCCTTTCGCTTTTGAGTTATGCTGTTTACATGCATATGGATATATACATGGATTTTTTTCTATAACTCTATTTTGAGGTGAGGGGGTTTCAACACGTGTATTTACAGTGAAATTTCATAATTTAATTTTTGGGTGAAATGCAATAGCTTCTCTACCCATTATGCACAAGATAGAGAAAGTAAACGAAAAAAATTGTAATTTTATTTGCTTTGTTTTTGAAATAATGTTCTCCATTCAAAAATTCGATTCAGAAATTTCACCGAAAAGCACGCTGTGAGCTATCTCAGTACAAAACGGTCGCACCCATGTGTGTAGTGTGTGTGTGTGTATGTGTGTGAAGATATGATAAATACTAACTTGATATTAAAGTCTGGTATTTTACCGGGAGACTAGGTGAAGATTTTTTTTTCTAAGCAAAATGCCTCTAACAACTTTGAATGAAAAGTTCATACTTTAAGGGTAAGCCAAACAAAATAAGTAGAGCATTCTGTGAATGACCTGTGAATTCTCACAGAAATATCATAACTGGAAACCATAAGTGGTAAAACTTCAATATATTGGTATTAGATGCATATCATCAAGTTATAAGCACATTCGAATCTCGTTTGTTTTGATGCGTCTTAATTGCTAATCGTATTCGTCCATCCGTCCGTTCGTCCGTCCATCCCTCCCTTCATCCAAACCAATCGAAAGAATTTAATCTAATCATCTATAATCGAATCTAATAATCTAATATATTCTAACCTATTTTATCTAACTAATGAATCTAACAATCTAACTAATTAGATTGTCTTGTTTTACATGCATATTCTATGAAGTGACAACTATTTGTTGCGTCTGTCATTCTCAACTAAAAGTCAAGATCTTCTTCGCAAGAATGTTAAAATGCAACTTCAATGTGTTTCCATTAAGTACAAGGGCTTTAAAGCAATATTGTATCTCTTAGTAATTTATGAAACGCTTATAAGTGTTTTATAGCCTTATGACCGTCAGAGAAACTTGAGCTTTTAAATGGTGAAATAATTATCACAATCGGTTGAGTGGAATTTGAGGTTACCCTACACACACGTACACAAATTTACTCACTTTATAAATTAATACCCTCGTCACCATGTACACATAATGACGTCTCGTGAACTAGAAATTCTCTGATCAAGAAACCACTGCAGAGGTGCCCTAATATATGAAACATGAAAATATAATTAACTAGCTGCCCACCCCGGCTTCGCATGGGTGGTGTATCTAATGCAAAGAACTCGGACAAAATCTTCCGTTTACAGTACGATCATGCAATTAAGTAAAATTACAATTAAATAATTTGACAATACTTTATTGTAATGCCTTGTAATGTACAATTTTCCTTCCGGAGAGAAAACAAATAGCGCCAATGGTTTGCCGACTCTCGAGCACGCAACGTACAACTACCCATTCGAAAAACACGACAATTCAAGGTATATTCCACACATTTCTAACGATTGACCTTGGGATTTATTGTCATTGCGAATGCAAGGCGCGCTTAAATTCAAAAGGAAAGTCGGTTGACATTAATGGTATTCTTGGAATAAGTATATCCTCGCCTTTGAGCTTTCCTATGTTATGGTAGCTTAAATCAAAATTTTCATAATTTCTTTTAACGGTGAGTTTTGTTCCGCTGCATAATTTTCGCTGATTGAGATTGCGTAGCATAATTATCACCGAGTCAACCTTGAACTGTAATTTGTGTGGCGGTATTCCTGGCGAATCCAATGCACTTAGGAATTCAGTTGGATTGGTAATGGAATCAATAAACTTAAAAGCATACATTTGTCCATCAATTTTAACCTGAATTTTTATATTCAAATAATGTACATTCTTATTAGTTGCTGCTATAATGGCTCGTTCGCTCAACCAAGCACAGTTTTAGTAATTTGCACAAATATTTGGAAACACTTTCGATATTAACTCTTCCTTTGATGTTGTGAAGTGACAAAAATGTGATGGAAACGAAATGAGGCCAGTAGAAGTGTCAACAGGAATTTACCATTGCAAATGTCTAATAATGCTTTTGAATCTGAAAAGCGCAATGAAGTTATATAGTTATATAGTATCAAAAAATCGACTTTCTCGAAAAGGAAAATTTTTGTGATATTCTTGTTCTCCACACTCCAAACTGCTCTTATATAGCTTTTGCAGCGAATTTGGAGCAAGTTTTGTTCTGGGCATATTTGTTCTTCAGAATTCTAGATTTTGCGAAAAGGACGCAGTCAGAGTACCCATAAGGTATTGTGGAAAGGATGTCATGCAGTTAACAGCGTGGGCAATCAAGATGTCGTTGGTATAATAACAGTAATGGCAGCCCTTTCATAGTGTGGCGGGTAAACGCTGGCATAGGTAATGAATTACATTAAGGAGACAGTCACAAAGTAACATTCATGCTTCTTCCTAATCTCTTTCTTTCCTTTACTCCTAATGTTTTCCGCCTCTTTCTTTATTTTCTCCTATGTCAAAACAGCCATTTTTAAGGCTTACAATGACATAACTAAAGAGCAAGTAGATCTGGTAAAGCAATTGATAAGTTTTTATTTGATGATAGCTTTGTGTAATTTCTCCATTTAACCCAAAACATTACCTGATCATATGTATATGCTCGTATTAAGAGCACCGCAATTGCAGTGTGATAGTGACACGGGTATCACTATCACATTCATGTTCTTTAACTAGCTCATGTACCACATAACGTCAAATAACCAACATCTGCAATAGGAAGTTAAACCTAAAACGGGCCCCGTCATATCTCCGCCAATTTCAGATTCCAAGAAGGGTTAATGGTTATGCGCATAGTTTATAGCTTGTTCATTTTAAAGAATTATAATAAAAATATACTTGTTTCTTTATTTAAACGATGTGACCAGGGGAACCATAGTTATACGTAAGAAATATATTTGACTGTCACAGTTATCTTGCGTCTTTGTCTCCATAACGGTGCATTCCCTTAGCATTGAAGAACAAAAATAAAGCAGTGAGTACTACGGCCATCTGGTGGCGAATAAATAAGTACGTATTTTAGATGTTCATCACCAGGAAATAGATATTTGATTATCAGTTATCTTGCGCCATTGTCTCCATAACCGGGTGCATTCCCTTAGCACTGAATGGGAAAGAAAAATAAAACAGTAGGTACTACGCCATCTGGTGGCAAATAAATAAGTACGTGTTTTAGGTGTTCGTCGAAGAGCAAGTAGATCTGGTTGGACACTTGGTAAGCTTTTATTTGATGATAGTTTTATGTATTAAATGTCTCCATTTAATCCCCAAAATATTACTTGATCAAATGTATTAAGAGCACCGCAATTGTAGTTTTGTGGTGACGCGGATATCTTTATGTTCTTTACTAGCTATGTACCACACAACGTCAGATAACATCTGCAATAGGAAGTTAAACCTAAAATGGATCCAGTCATTTCTCCGCCATTTTCAGATTCCAAGAAGTGTTTATGGTTATGTGCATTGTTTATAACTTGTTCGTTTTAAAGAATTAGAACAAAAATATACTTATTTCTTTACCTAAACGATGTGACCAAGGGATCGATAGTTAATACATAAGAAATATATTTGATTTTCACAGTTATCTTGCATCATTGTCTCCATAACCGGGCGCATCCCCTTAGCATTGAAGAAGAAACATGGAGCAGTAGGTAATACGGCCATCTGGTGGCATATAATAAGTACGTATTTTAGGTGTTCGTCATCAGGAAAGCTTCTTTATTTTAAACGATGGGTGTAAGGAAAGGACAGTTAATACATAAAAATGTATTTGAATTTCACTGCTGCGTTGTGCCATCTCGATAAACTGCAACCTTATAATTGAATGGGGAGGGAAAACACCACTTTGTCCATCTAGTGGCAAATAAATAAGTACTTACTCTAGCTGTTAGTCGCCAGGAATGCTTTTTGCTGCTTTATTTTAAACAATAGGAGTAAAGAAAGGACAGTTAAAATATAAAAGTGTATTTAAATTTCGCTGCAGCGTTGCGCCATTGTGTCAATAAACTGGTGCGTTACCTTAACATTGAATGGGGAGGGGAAAATTTAGCAGTGCTACGACCATTTAGCAACAAATAACCGTGATACCACTGCCATCTGGAGGCTATTAACCGAAATGCGTTCGTTTGGCACGGTTTTTATTCATAGTATGAGATTTTAAATACTTTCCCGTACTATTTTTAATCATTTTCTTTTCCACAATGAACATTCTGTGAACACAGACAAAATACATATTAGAGTATACATTTTTTTTTTTTTTTTTTTTTTTTTTTTTTTTTTTTTTTTGTAGGTATGATTTACTATATGTATAGTATCTTAATCAAAATCGTTAGGGCCATTTATTAGAAAATTAAAAATGGCAAAGGCTTTTCTATATAAAGGAGAGTTGAGAATTGGGGAATTTTGTTGAAAATATTCGTATCACATCTTAGGAAAATATAAATTAAATGCCAAGAGTTAATTAATTTCTTTTTCTGCTCAAATAGTGTAGGAAGGAGTTGGATAGATAGTCAGACTGAAAAATGCAATATCATCGCTGGGATTTGAACCACGGATTTCCGGTCTCTAGCCAGTTGCGATAACCACTGACCTACCATGGCAACATGCCAACACGGCATTAAATTCCTCAAGTGACCGCATTTTTCTGGCAAACCACAAAGAGATCTCAAATTATTTTGAGATGACTTACCCCAATGACCACTTAAAATACCGTAGGTAGTTGATGTTGTTTGCCTATATTTTCACTCCATATACATAGCTTTTATCTTTCTTCGTCTGCCACCCTACCGTCTTCTGTGTATAATCATTACGGTTTCACCCTCTTGATTTTGAAGTATTTTTTGTTGCACGTGTCTGCAACCTGTTAGAAGATCTTCAAAGTTATTGAGCCTGACTGCATCAACTGAGGTGGATTTTTGCCTGATTTGTACGAGACTGCTGATAACTGGTGGAAGTTAGCAAGTGATGCATTTGACTTCTGTAGGGGTAACATCGGTTTAATTTGCCCATGCTCTTTGATGTTTCCTTGCTTCCAGAATACTGCCATAAACGTAGACCATTTGAGCGATGAATGGTTAAAATAAAATATCTCTGAACATAGCTAATGTTCGACTGAATGACCACCAGAAAAACAAAAGTTCAGCGACCTTCCCCATCGCCGATGGTAGCTCTGTAAACTCCTGAGGGTAGTACATCCGCTAGAGTATTAGCAGCAGATAACCCGGTCTTCCTTCCTCGGAAAGCAAAGTTAGTTCAGGTGGAGTTTCTAAGTTGGCAACTCGGTTATCGGGGAGGAGGCACGACAGTTTTCAAATAACTCATGGCAGCCAACTAACTTGGCATAAACTTCCCTTACCTACACACCAACTTGGGAACCAACGCCGTCTCTAATATTATACATATTCCAACTGAAATGTCGCGACTTCGGTGAGCTTTCATGGGAACCACAGTAACATTACAAACGCAATAGTAACAGTAATAACCATCATCTCTAGGAACGAAAGACGAGAAATAGGAGGAAACATACCAAATACAAAACAAATGACATCAAGAGACAGAGGAAACGAAGGTAAAAAATGTAAATATTTTCCAATCGCAGGACTTTCTCTACTTAATTTGCAGCAAACTAATATTATAAAGCTTTATTTTTCTATATTCTTCATAAACATAAATTGAGTATTATATATGGACGTTATTTAACTGCAGTGTCTCATTCTATAATGGACGTGAAATACCGCTTAATTTTGCTCAGACTTGAGATTCTTTTGCTCTTTGTCAGGCTTGAGATTCTTTTACATTTCGTAAATCTACACTTCTACAATGTCATCTACAATGACAACTTCCTTCCGAAGAAAGTCATAATAAGCATTTTTGCGCCGAAAAAAAAAATCCTTCACTCTTCGCTGTATGCGTCATGCTAATCGATATGAACTTTAGCAGAAACTGTCTTATTACCTACTTCTTGAATGTAAAAGAAAATAAATGAGCACACTAGTCTAAAGCGATAATCAGTTTAAGAGCTGGTTTCTATGTGATAACTTTGAAATTATGTTGTGGGCTAGAGATAATAAAAAACAAATTTAAGCTTCCCATTTGGAAAGATTCCGGAAGTAGTTAATTTGGTAAAAAACATAAGTGAATTTGATATAAATTGTGTGTTTTAACAAGATTTACATTTTATATAAAAAATAAATCGAGAAGGAACAAGCCTTCAGAGGCTATTCCCAAAGTTCCAAGATATAAATGTTATTTTTCACCACAAGATCTTCGATATATTTTAATAATAATCGTTACAACCAGTTTTTAGAAAATCGAAAATTCTAAAAATCCAAGCGTAGCTTGGGGTGGGAGGATTTTCCTGAAAATCTTCGTGTCACATCCTTAGAATGTTCTGAACTTACATGCCAAGTTTCGTGCCTAGCCGCTTTTCGTTTAAGAGTTATGCTGCTCGCGCGCGCACTTTAATCAATTTTTCTGGGTGGAATGTAATACCTTCTCTGCCTACAATTTAAAGCCGTGGACAAAAAAAAAAAAAAAGAGTCATGTCTGGAACACCAAATTCGTCAAAGTCGTACACGGCACAGCACCTTGTGTACATCATCCGCGATACATTTGTGTAGCAGCAGCAACAAGTTTTCACAAGTTCCAAATCTTAATATTACTAACCCATGTGATCAATTATTATGATCAAATCCATAACTTAAGCTTCATCAACAACAAACTATTAATATTAACTAAAATATTAATGACAAAACATGATACAGTTTGCATTGCATGTTATTACTAAAGCTGCCATCTTCCATGTATGTTCACTGTAATGCTGTGTCAAAACGTAGGTTACTCCTCTGGTGAGGATCGCAGATGCGCTTTTCGCTTGTAGCAATTTTTTTTTACTTCTCTTAGTGATGTTGAATGAATAGAGTGGCTATTTATTTTAGACATTCATACATGACACCCGGTTCAGTTAATAATAGTATGCTGCACACTAAAGCGTGTAGTACGCAAACGTATCAGGCACGAACAATTCTCTATCAATGACAAAAAAATCTGATGCGTTCCATTCATATGACTTTCTCTACATCTCTGTACAAATTATTGTAAAAGTACTACTAAAAGCATTATCAACACATGTGAAAAGCATTGTAATTACTGTTATTTGTTTTTAATTATTATTTTAAGCATTACTTTAGATAACATTGTTTATTGACCTTTAGACGTGCGCATTAGTTATTAAGAACTTTGTTTTAAGATTTCAAAGTAATGTTTTGTCTTACTGTCTTATCGTCACTAATTATTTAGTCATTGTTAAATAGTCGTAATCATACCTTTTTTAATAAACAGGTATGCTATGCATGCCTATTTGTGAGCACCCCTAAATACAGTATTTTCTTAATCGGTGCCGCATTATTCTTTCTCTTTTTATTTAGATATTTTATCCGTAAAGTAAATTAACTTCAATTAAAATTAAAATTATATTTATTTTCAGTAGAATGAAGTACGTAAATAGGCACTCTATATTACACATTAACTGTCATAAAGTCCAACTTTAAAATTTCTTATGCAAGATATGACTAATAAAACTACTCTCTTTAAATACCAATCAAAACCATTAATGCTATTCTCAAATTAGACTAACACCTATCAGAAGGATTGCAACAAAAACTGGCTTTTTCTCCAACAACTCTTTATTTCTTCACATACTGATTGCACTCAGAATCTGCTCACAAGTATCTATCTTTCTTCAATGGTATCATAACAATGCTGCCGTATATTTTCCTTTCACCGTACGTTCACTGCGACGACTACTACTGCTGGCTAGGAACTTCCTGTCGAAACGGAACTCTGGGCTCGCTTCGTTCCCCTTTTTTATACATGGCAGGACATTTTCAGAAGCCGTAGCACGTGCAAAACACCGCAGGTGTCACAAACTCACTCAGGTATAGCAATGCCGGGCTTCGACGTCATAGAACATTTCCACAGACACGTGCCCACTCGCACAGGTGTAACAATCAGAGCTTCGATCTCAAAAGAACTTGCTACGTGTCTACTAACAATGATTCCAACTATCAGCTATGACTTACGAAGCAAGCCATTCTCACACGTTCGGCGATAACGGCCGCAGGGCGTAGAAACAGTATTGATAGTATTCTCAGATTGTTCTCTAGACCGAAAGACACATATTATGAAGTTGGATATTTAGTCTTGAGCTTGCGCAGATATAAACGCGGATTTTGTGTTCGGCACACCTAAAGATATTGAAGAGCCGCTAGAGCGAATTAAGTCTTAAATCAGAGAAGATTAAAGGTTATTGAGTACCAGCTCTGTAGGGTAGTGAACAGATGTGTGCCTACTTTCAGGAGAATAAGAACTGGATGCTCCGAATTCTAGTTTCCGGTGGTGTGAGTTGCTGGATAAGTTATTTTCCGAACTCTTTGTTTTTGTTCAAAGCGGATAGAAGAAAGAAGAAAAGTATGTTAGAGTACAGTATATAATTGTATTGTCCACTATAGTTTGATTCAGGAGTGTGCCCCAAGACAAGTACACTCTCTCTAATGTCACGGTATTGAGTATCGGGCGAGTTGGCTCTGCGGTGACGTGTGAGCCTCGCATTCCGAGGTCCCGGATTCGAATCTCGTTGGGCCGACCACTCTGACCTTGTATTTTTTCGCCGTTTTACTGGTTGGCAGACGAATGTTGTATTGGATTATACATTTTCCTGTCCATTATTTCCCTTAATTTCATTTATATCGTGTTTCAGGATCGAAGATCAGGCGGGCGAGTTGGGCTGTAGAATTGGCTTTGTGGAACACTCTACCCTGGCGTTCGTTATAAAATGCGGCCTCCATAGAAAGAGGTAGGCATATGTGGGGAGGGGGGGGGGTCCCGCCTGCGTCAGGATGTAATACCTGGAGACGCTAGGGAGCCTGTATCCAAGTCTGCTCCCCGCGGCCCCCGGATCTGGTTCCACTGTGCCCTTCGTTTCATTCCTTCCTCCTGGAGGTTTTCAGAAACACTATAGGTCTTCATGTGCTAAAGTGCAAAACCCTGCTCCACTTCCTCATAGCAATAACCACGGTATTGAGTAACTGTAACAAGAAAACGAATTTCCCTCCCTTTACTTATCCAGGAGGAGTAACATCACAATTCGTTACCTTCACTAATATTAGCACCTAAGATGTGCTGCAAATATAATTGTAAGTACACTGCAAGTAAAAAAAAGCCACAAATATTCAATCACATTTAACATAGATAATATTGCGTTTTCAATTAATGTATTACTATTTCTTTCCGTTTGAGGTTTTGCTACATGTAGATGTTTTTTAAAAAGATTTTCTCATCATAAAATTAACTAAACCACCGTGTGAAGCAGAGACAATTCTCACAGATAGCTTACAGATTTCAATCCCTTTGAGCAGAGCTGCGTTGATCCGGATTTTATTCGGGGCCATCCTTTATCGAGGAATACGAATAGAAGATAGGTCTACGTTTTAGCTTTCTCCACTCATCCATACTTTCATTTCTTTCGTTTGTCATCTGATATAAATAGTTAACTTTAAAAAGGTTTAATCCAATAAAAAAAAAAAACCTCATGTATTCCATTCACATGGTTACTCTCAATAAATTATTCTTACAAAATCTTAATTTTATATCTATTCCATGCTTATCAAGGCAAACATTAACAGGAATGGTTTTATCATTTACTTGTAAGTACTACCTTTCACAAAAGTAAATACCTAACTTCTGTTTGATCGCGCGAAGGGTTACCTAATTCTCAGGTATTTCTGCATAGATGGTTACGAAATGCTGCGTAGTCGCCTTACTCTCCCCGTATGTAGGACTTAACAAGCAGATGCCTGGGTCAGAAGCCTTCGGGGAGCCGACGTCACGTAGTCTTAGCATTAAAAACCTAGAAGAGTCGTTGACCCGTAGACAATCACGAGCGTGAGGAAGTGGATGACCGGAAATGAAAAAGAAATGGATGATAGGAAAGGTGATATTGGTGAAGTGGAGGGGAAACCAGAGAATCCGGAGTAAACCGGTGCAGACACTGTTTCGCCCACCACAAATCCACATGCGGGCACTTGGGATCGAACTCGGGACGGCTAGGTAGGAGGCAAGCCACTCTGCAATGGCGCCGCTTGCATCTATAGTATGAGAATTAAATGTATCACATGGTTCCCTTGCTGTTCACATAGCAGCTATTCGCACACCTCGCAGTTCTGAAAAGTAATATTTCAGAATAACGGACTACAGTGCAAATTTAAGTTCAATACACTTCTAGAAATTGATTTATTGTGTTTCGATTAAGTAATGTCCAGAAGTAAAAACGATTATTCCAGCGTTTAGTGCTTTGTTTACAAACGTAAGTTCAATCAGCGACAGCAGCTTCCTTTGCTTTGGAAAGCTGAACTCATTAAGCGGTACTACCGCACTGTCTCTGCACTCAGTTTTACTTTATCTACATAGTGGATGATTCATAGGTAGAGAAGCTATTGCACTCCACACAAATATTCGATATCGAGATTTCACCGTATCCAAAAAAAAATCTGATGTGCTCCATTCACATGATATAGATCTCGGCTACAAATTATTGTTAAAAAACGTATTCTTCTATCTACTTCATACTAATCAAGAAAATATAGCAGAAATTGTCTTATTATTTGTTTCCATTCAAGTTGAAGAGAAATAAGGGAGTACCATAGGCTAAAGCGATAATCAAAAGCTGATTGCTATGTAATTGAAGTTCCTTTGTTTGTATGTACAGAGTTGACAAGTTCCCGTATGTAAAAAGTATAAGTATTTTAAAGCTGAAACCAACAACAAGAAATATCTAAAAAATAATCAACCTCCGAAAAAAATGTATATAACATAAATTGTGTGTTTTAACGAGATCTACATTGTCTATCAAGTAAGTTTTTGGCTATCTCTTACGGTTTACCAGTTATGCAAAATTCCGCAAAGTTTATTCAGAATAAAAATGTCTTCAGAGGCTATTCCGAGAAAATTCAATGAGCATCATAGTGTCCCAAAGTACCTCCTCTTCCGGTGATAAATCACACCGTACAAAGAGAATGTTGTCTAGTGGACAGAGCTTTGTCTCTTGTAAGCATACGACCAAGGCTCATTCTGATTGAACAATAGTTCAAGCTCTGGTTGATGTGATCTAATTCCACCTATGTTCCAAAGTAGGATAGCCATTGCCTGTATTATGGAGTAAGTTCTAAATGGAAAGACGTTTCTGCATGGAGGGTGATGCTGGTCGGTTTCATTTATTATTTTCACTATCGGGCTAACACTTTTTAGCGCGATCCTGCTGCTTACGCTTGTCCGTCTGACAAAGAGGGCAGAATCCATCTGTCCCATCTCCTCCACGAGAGAGGACCCCTTTCCAATAGAAAATTTCGGTTCGAGAATCTCAAACATTACACTTTGTTTCAGGAAGTCAGCTCTTACATAATTGGTCTTGAAATTAATCTCTGGTGCAGAATACGATACAGGTTTTCCAGTCTTATTTCCCGAGGTCGAAGGTTTGGTGAGAAGTGTACCGGGCTACTTTTTATGTAGGCGGATTTGGCAGATGTTGATGCCGACGTAAAAGTGGAAGAGGAAGGCTTTGGCAGTGGTCTGGCAATGAGAACTTTTTCTGCAATCGTGACCCGTTTGCATCGCTAGTCTGAGTTGCTGCTTCCCGACTCGGAATCGGTTAAGCTGCAACTGAGCTATAGGTACTGGACTTTGGAATAGAGAGTTGGCGGATTCGCAGAAATTTCCGGGCTTCCGAGAAAGACACCTTCTCTCTCACCCAAATTTCTTGGATCGCTCTCTCATCTGTACAACAGGGGCATTCTTGGGAACTAGATAGATATTCACCTTTACAGTTCACGAACGATGAAGTATATACATTATCGTGGGAGATGTTACCACAGTTGACGTAGGTAGATGCGCTGTTGCAAAAACACTTAGCAGCCGAGCGGTCTAACCTTGATGGCTTCATACGCTACCTTAATCTTTTGAAAGAGCTCTACCCGATGAAAAGAAAGAACAGGTTACGGCTAGGTACGAATTCTCCATTTATTTTTTGCTGAACCCGATACACAGATAATGGACAAACCGTCCAGTGCACGGACTGTTACTGTCACTGCGTGAGGAGTTCAAGGTCTTGTGCACCTTTATACGCCCACTGCTATTTTTATAGTTAGTTTATTAGTACCCATAGAAAATTGGATTAATTCATTCGCCAGGGCTCCCCACCGAACACCGAGCCCAACGAAGGTTCACCCCACTGGGATGACAGGGCTACACCGGGGTAGCCGTCCCCTGGAATTCGGCATAATACCTAGTACTGGCTGGTTGACTAAGGGAGGATTAGTTAGTGAGGCAGAAACCAAAGCGGTAGTCCAGGTTCAGATTCGCAACCCTCAGCCATCAGGATATTCCTTTCCACCGACGTGGGACTCCAAGCACGACCTACACGTGACCTCGGCACTAAAACGAACCCACACAGATGAAGAGTGCGCCAAATTTGTACCTATTATAGTAGAACCATGCGGGTTAGTCTCACTACCTGGGATGGCCAAATACCCGGAGAAGGCTACGAAAGTGAGATGTTGGATCCGCCCGAAAGATAAACGACAGTTTCAAAGTTGCTGGCCATATGCCGCTTCGTCACAGTTTCTCCAACAATGCGAAAGTCCTCACTCGTCTGACAGAAGAGCGCTGGCCTTATAGGCAGTCAGAAGATTCAGAGAACACATTTCATCCGCATTATACAGCACTCTGCAATGTGCCTGTCTTAATATTTCAACAACCTGGTAGTGACATTCTGGACACCAATGCCAGAGACAACGGTATTGGAGGCATTCTATCCCAAGTCCAGGATGACAAGGAGCGGGCAATAGCCTACTAGAGCAAGACGCTCTCGAAGGCAGAAAAGACAGTCCGATGGGTCCAAAGAATCCAGGGAAAAATGCATATCAGGACATCATAAAGGAATGAGCCATTCCAATGCGAATGCCATATCCAGAAGACCCTGTCCAGAGGAGTGGGGCAACTGCACTAAGGTGGAGAAGGTGCGAGTCGCAGCTGTCCCTGTCTTTTCGGCGATACCTGCCATGCATGAGATAGCACAGGCCTGTGCAGGGAAAGACCCAGAGAGAAGTTGAACTTCCATTGGAGTCAGGTGAAAGAGATCCTGGAGTGTGTAAATTTGGGGACTACGGGAACATATCTTGAAACGAGCAATCCACAAGCTCCGAAAATAATACTACTGACTAAGATAATGGGCGTTGAAAGGATGGCGGTGCCAAAATCATGTGTGCGCGACAAGTCGCGGCCAAAGACCAGGAACCTGGGTAGAATGCAGCATTGCAGCAATGTACATGGCTGAACTGTTTCCTTTGTCACAGAGGAGTAATAAGCATCTTTTGGTGGTCATGGTTTGCTTCACCAAGTGGCCGGAGGTGTGAGCCTTACCCAAGGAGGTCAAGACCATCGCGAACTACCATGCAGAAAAACTGTAACGTTGGAGCTACAAAGTACCAAGAGTAGATCCTAACCGGATGAGGTTTACACTAGAGCGACTTGGAGTGCACAAGACGCGCACTACTTCTCTCCACCCATTGCCAGACGAAATAGTTGAAAATTTGAGGAAGGTCATGGTCAATCAACAGAAGCACTGGGGTTAGCCTACCGCTCTTCAAACCACATCATTGGATTGAAACAAGCCAGCTTGGTTTTTGTAAGGGAAGTGGATCTACCATGCAACCTAATGTTTGGAAACCCCCTGGGGTAGAGCATCCTGCAGTCGACTACGTGAAGAATCTCGTAGACCAACTTCACGCATGCATGAGATGGCTTGTCAACAAGTCTAGATAACGAGCCATCGGATGAAGACCCGTTACGACCGGGTAAGCCAACATCCAAACCTTACAACAAGGGGATCTAGTGCGGTTATATCACTATATCTGGACCAAGGAGCGCTGCTCCAAACTTAAATAACCATTAAAAGGACCATACCTCGTGGTGAAGAAAATTAATGAAGTGGCCTATCGCATCCAGAGATTGCCCCAGGGAAACTATAGGCCCATTACGATTGATGGTAGGCGTGCTCATGTGTAGGCGCCTATACCTTGGCATCGTGAGAATTACATGCGCGCAGTCGACCTCCTTTACATAGTGCGACTTATTATTGCAGCGGTGCGTAAATTTAAAACGTTAGCGAGCGAGCACATGACCTCAAAGCTCTGCATTATTACACTTTGGTAACATGTCACATCTGGGTATAATATGCATGTATAGTAATGACCGCTGTTCCTGAATGTTTCTTGCTACGTAATCAGGAGTATAAAAGGAAGGGCAACCAGCCCCGCAGTTCATTTCTGACAGTAAATTTGGAGCGTGCATTGGATTAGAAAGAACAGTCATCAACTATGTACGAGTGTCGAAGTGACGAGAAAAAAATGTGCTACACCATTGGAATGAAATCACTATGTTAGTATCGGCAGTTGAAACAAATAGACTGTTTTATTTCTCGAGATCAGGAGAATCCCCCAAAGGGATTACAAACCTTGAGTATTGTTGATATACCTTATTCTTTATTTAGTGCTGGGCTCCCTAGCCCTCAATCTAGTTCAGGTGTTCTAGCGCACCAGAGAACTACTCATCACTCGCATGAGGCTCCCTACAGCATGCAATAACAATCCGCATTGAGAGAAAGCTGCCTTCACGGCTGAAAGAAGTGACAGGAACTGCAAGCACTTGTGCTATGATTTTCTCCCACTGACGTTTTGGCATACACGATTCTCTTTTAGTCGGGAACCGAGAAGGATTGCTGCGAACACGCGCGTACTCTAAACTCGCAGGGCAGATCTGGAACATGCAACTTTTCTTTCCCTCGACCAGCATGGATGTATTAGCAACTGTTCGGTATAAAGCATATTAAGCAATTGTGTAATGAAAAAGTGTGTTATCTATTAAAATCTGGATTCGTAGTTTGAGAATGCTACATTTTCCTGGGAGAGGTTTTCTTTGAACGAATCTGCAGGAAATAAACATTACGGCTTTCTACGGATATAGAACATTTATACACAGCAGTAACATTCCCTCCCAACTGATTGATATTCCGTCATATATTTTAACCCTATGTGTAGCATTAATAAAATAAGTTTAAATGATATGCAGATTTTATGCAACGAAATCCAACAACCAACACAATAATTTAGTATAGGAGAAACACCTGAAATAAGCAAAATCAACTCGTAGTTTCATCATCGCTAGAATTAAAATGGATTTGCATGACTTTCTAGAAACTAATAAAAATGCATTTGCATACAAATTATAACTATACGCCTCTGCAGCATCCATGAAATGGTTGCCTGCCAAGCTTATGACAAGCTCCAATGCTGTTTAACATCGATGAGAACCTCAAGAAAAATGCTTTGAAATTAGAATTAATTGACATGAAAAATACAATACTGAAATGTTTACACTGGAATACAAGGAAAAGAAATTGGCGCTACTGCAGAAAAACCACGTGTTTATTGGAATTTGCACTTGTTCGCTGGTAATTTAAACAAGCTGATACTAACAACTTGTGTTTGGGAAACAGCTAAACTGATCTTCAACTGGCATCGGCTATCTCATCCTTGCAGCAAGTATCGCTTTTCAATTTTCTAGTTAAAACTTGCAGGTTTACAGCAGCAGGAAAACAGCGGTTCTGTTGAAACATTTGCAACTAACCCCCATGAGCAAACTAAGGGCCCAGGGCCATACTATGGTAACTCTTATAGCGATAACCAGAAAAAGCATGAGGGGAAATAAAAATTCAAAACTATGTCAAAATAATACCGAGCAAATTAAAACTGCTAAGAAGCAAACTAATCGTAACAAACACATTTAACAATAGACGATTATTTATGAAACGGAAAATTGGGACAGAAGCGCGATATAAATTTACAAATATTGTCTGCAACAACATTTCAGTACATGAACTCGTTCTTTCACATTAAGCACACAAAAAAGAAAGATTGGTAAACAGGTTTAAATGAATGACCGCAATGAATAGCAAAACAATGAAGCATGCGAAATTTCAGTGAATATAATTTGTATACATTTTTCAAATATGTTTAGTACTCTAAATGATTTAACACACTTAGAACTGGTTTACCCAATATCTGCAGAAGAGAATATTCAAATTCAAATAAAATAAATGCACTTTGCACCATAAAAGCTGAGACAGCTTCAGGCCTTGTTCCCACAATTTTGTCATTAAGGATCTGATGATCTTTAAATTTTCTGTTTAGTATGTATATAATGCATTGCTAAAATGTAAAAGATGTCAAAAGTTTAAAAAAGAAACCGCTTGAACGGTATTCTTGTTCAAAGATGGAAAAATAATGAACTTAGAACACTGGAACCTATATTTTCAATAATCAAAAGAGTTGTAGAGAATGTGTTAAACGAATATCTCCGAAATTTAGCAACTTTATCTACCCAACAGCGATGTTTCCTATCCCTGCCTGGTTGCCATATTAATTTTTCGATGACTAATGGATACCTACACAATGCTGAATTAGCCAAAAAGTAGTCTTCCTAAACATAAGACAGATGATATTGGACACGAACATATAATTCCTTCTTTATATCTTATAAGTATCGCAAACAATTTTCGATATTTAACTATTAATTTAATACAGGACAACACTATCAAAATCGAAGCCTCTCGGGATAAAAGTGGCATACAGCCCTAAAGAAGTTGTATAATGCTCACCCTCACCAGTACCATTTTAATATCTTTATAGATAGCGTAATTAAGGAAATAGTCCAGGAAAATGGGTACCGATTATTTCACTCAATTAGTAATGTATCAGTTCTTGCTATTGCTGATGATTTGATTCATACTGGAAAAGTTGAGTCAGTGAGATCCTTGATTAATACTGTAGTACAACATTTATTAAAGATAAACTTAAATATTAACATAAAAGTCAAGTTAATAGACTCAAAAAATGTAATTCTTATTTAAGACTCTCTAGCCATGTTATATGAGAATGCAACAACTCCTGTTGAACCAGGAGAAACTGTAAATGATCTGGGAATTAACTTTCTGTGATGAAATAGTGTTTAAGTAACAAAATACCAACCAATCTTTCACTAAAATTATTGAAAGTTTATTGTATTTTGATAAAACCGTCCCAAAAGTGTAATATCATATAATTATTTGGACAGGAGTATTTATTTCCTACAATGATATATTGGTAATATAGGGTAAGGTTTTTCTCGGGTTTTCCCTTAACCTGAAACGGCGAATATCGAATAACTTTAACTCTGTGGAAACGGGATTAATTTGAGCATTTCATGCATTTTATTAATTCATCATCCGATATGATACATCAGGTTAAAAGACATTAAACTTAAAATAATAACAACAATAACAACTCACCTTAGAGTAGGAATAACTGAACCCGGATAAACCCACATCATGAGTTTCGCTGACAACTTAGAAAAATTATCAGGATATCTGCAGGTAGGTTATGAAGATGCTACATCTTCATAGCCTCGTTCCAATGCAAAACCGAAGCCCACTCATCTTAATATTTCCCTACTATTCAAATTCTGATTTTTTTAACAATTTCACAGAACTGGACAATACGCTAAACCGCAAATACTGACCAGAAAGCAAAGTAGCAGTCTAACTCTACCTATCCAATTCTTGCCCTACACACGACGTGTTGAAAAAACAATTACATTAACACTAATTGACCTACTAGTTGACTAAACTATGAAGCAAGGGATTTAAAAGTGCTTACGACATTTTAAGTCGACACTGGGGTATGTCCACTCTAAATAATTTGAGATCATCTTGTGGTTTATCGGGAAACATGTTAACGAGTTAAAAATTCAGTGCCATGCCTGCAATTTACCATGGTAGCTCAGTGGCTATAGCTACCAGCAAGAGACCGGGAGACTCGTGCCTATGGCATTGCATTTTTCGGTCTGACTGCCTATCCAAGAGTAGCAGAACATTTTGAAGTCTGGTGTAGGCAATAAATATCAATTTCAACACAATCCCCAAGAACTTCAGAACCAACAAAATAATGTGTTGTTAAGTACCTGCAACAAAACAACACAAACTGCAGTTCTCATACCAACATAAAATGAAATGCCAACACAGACCAGCGCTGAAACAGAAATATCAAAATTAAACGACCACTTTCCCTAACAAGCTGCTCTTCTAAAGAAAAACGAATTAAAAAGGAAGACTTTTTGAGACTTATCCTTTAACAACTTAGATCCACCTTCCGACGGTGAGCAAACAAAGAATACTGTGATTCACAACAGAAAAAAGCCAAGAAAAATTAAGATACTAGACTCTAATTTGGATGACCCTCATAGACCCGCTAGAAAACGAATAGAAAAGTTTCTCAAATAATATGCAGATAAAAAGTTTCTGCATTTAACTATATGCAGATAAAACTTTTTTTGTTTTTGTTTTGAAAATTCAAGTGGATCTTCTAATATCCACTAGTTAACACTTAAGCACACAAAAGACATCAATGCACTGATTATTACTCTTCGAAATTATACCAACATTTTACAGAGCGTAACAAACAACAGAGGTGTCAGACTTGAACAACTGGCAGCAGTTACACCATAATTTCTAAGTTAAGAATGAACTTAACTTATCACTCACAACAAACAATACATTAAAACAGTAAATATGATATTAAAACAATTTTAACGCTCCTCGAAACCAATTTGAAAATTACAGGTAATAATAACAGTAATAATAATAATAATAATAATAATAAATAATAATAATGAGCAGAAATCATATGTTAGCAAGAAACCAATTGAATCAATTCTTATGCTCCTACACTTAAACACCATACTGCTTACAACAGAAACAGTTTAAATGGTTCAGATAGCAGTGGAAGCGCAGTGACCTGTATTACGAATAATCCACCTCATAAAGAAAATCCAATTATAACTGAAACTGCTCACAAATAATTTGCTTCGCACTTAATTTCAACTAAATAAGGGTAATTATATATCTTTCCAAGAAAAATAACACAAATTAATATACTTTGCCATAGTCTTCCCAAAATCATAAACATACTTGAAGTGTAAAAAAAAAAAAAAAAAAAAAGGCGATAGTCTGCCCCAAGCAGCAGGTGTCGGCAGTGAACATTCTCATTGGTCCCTGACCAAACACTCAACGTGAAAATAGAAAAGAAATTCCATCTGTACATACGTTACTGTTACTTTTAAAGTGTTAGAGATTTAATGTTTAAGATTTCGTTGTAATGTGCTATTTTTATAGTATTTGAAAATAAAACCCAACGAGATTAATGAAACTAATCAGTTATATACATCGAATGAACATTCTGTGCATATGTTACATGGAGTTATATAAAAATGTATTCCTAAGAGCGAATCCAGTAAACTAACTTTTGTTATAAACACTTTCATTGCTTGTGCTATATTCATTTGTAATGTTTATATACCTGACATCCAAGAACTAAAATTGTCAAAAATAGAGGATTCTTACAACAATTTTAACTAAATAGTTTATATTGCCGGGCCATAATAGGTTGTGAGGAAGAATTATATAAAAGTTTCTATACTTATGCCTACTTAACTCTACAACCCCTGATATTTTAATATTGCGGATGAAACATCTAGCTCTATAGCTTTAACGTTATACACAGCTGACATTGCCTATTTATTGGATTGGACAGTCTGTGAACATTTGTTATTTTCCAATTAAGAATCACGTGAGCAAAATGTCTTCAATAATTATAACCAATCTTACACATAAAAACAGAAAATCAACAGATCTGATTGGCAAAAATATGAAGCCATAATTGAAGAAAAAATAAATATCTACTGCCAACTATAGATTTCTCCATTGCAGAGTAGAAGTACTAGTAATAAGTTTTATAAAGTTGTTAATGGAAACAGCAGAGGTTAATATTCCCAAAACTAAAACAAACCGTGGAAAGTAAAGTATTCCCTGATGGAACGAAGAATTTCAGCTGATTGCTAGAGCTATAGTACAAAGCATCTCCCACCATAGAAGATATGATATTTTATCTCAAGCGTAACACATATGTTCAAAGAAATATAAAAATTAGCAAAAAACCGTCGTGGATTAATGATTACTTTATTTCTTCTATGACCAATAAAATTAATCCCAAAGAAATATGGACCAAAACTAAAAGTATTTAGAGGTAAAAAGTGCGTCTCTCCAACTTATCTGTAACCCTACAAAGCTTAAAAACTTATTTTTCTATGTACTTCATGCTAATCAAGATAAACATTAGCAAAAATGCTCTTATTACTTGCTTTATTGTAAGTAGAAGGGAATTAAGTAATAAACTAGGTTAAAGCGACGGTCAAATCTTTTAAAATCTGATGTGGGCTTCTTGGGTGATCTGCCGTGTCAGGTTTATAAAATTTTCCAAGCTTTCGACCATGGTGCTCTATGGCCTTCTTCAGGAAGTGGAGAAGTGCGTGCGTGCGTGCGAAGTCACAACACGACACGAGCAGTTGGCAGGCTCAGGGCAGCCCGAAGAGTGTTAGCCGTGTTCCTATTCTTTGAGAGGACTTGACCACATTCTGATGGGATTGTGGGGTTTTCCAGGATGGCGGGTGAGAATGAGGTTGTGGAGTGACAGGAGGCAAGTTTTGCTCCTCAACGGTTGCCAGTCGCTGGTGTAATAGTTTTGCAAACATGTTTATTTTGGGGGTTTTAAATTTTGTAGTCCAAGCAACTCTTGAAGAATTCTAAGGAGCTTAGCCGTAGCAGCTGTCGGAGGTGCTCCTTCGTTACCGGGGATGCCCACAAGCCATGCGGGGAAGCCAGTATCGCCTGTAGCGGCGGTTTATGGGATTGTAATCCCCAAGAGACCTAACGGGGGCGCTCCGATGGAATATTAACCCATCGTTGAATTTTGTTGCCCGACGCCTAATCTCGTCCTCCAGGTATGGTAGACCAGAGGCTTCGTACAGGAGTCTCGTAGGAAATCCGCGAGTCACAGAATACATGGCATCTATTCTGTACCCGCTGAAGAAAAGCAGACTGGAGTCTGCCCCCACGTCCCAGATATCATAGGTGTAGATTAACAAGGGGACTGTGAGAGGCCTCAAAAGGCGCAATTTAAGGGGAACCGGCATCGGGTACAAGGAGGCCATAGCCCCAGTTCCCTGATGTGCTCCCCAAAAGTAACGCCCTTGTCAAGTTTTATGTCAAGCTTTACCCCCAAGTAGGTGATGGTATTCGTCCATTCTATCTTTCGTCTGAGGTACGTGAATGAAGGGAAGTTTGCAAGAAAGCGGCGTTTGGTGAAGAGGATAGCGTGGCTTTTCTCCGGGTTGATGGACAACCGCCAGCGCTCGCACCACTCTTGGAGGAGGCGGAGGTGTCTCTGGATGGGGTTGAAGGCTATGCGTGGGTTTTTGTTGGTACAGAATAACAGCTCGTCATCAGCATATTGAGCTACAGACGCCAGACGCATAACTGGTCGACCGAAGCATGCCCAGGTCGTTTGTCGATGCCGAGTACCGAGCCGCTTCGCGGCTTTACCTACCAGATAAGATAGGGAGCCAGGAGCAGGAACTAGTCACCCGAGAGTACTCGGGCGGGGGCAAATCGCTACGGCATCTATCCGCTTTTCTTGCGGATTTACCCGTTAGTAGAAGTAGTCGTTGCGATATAGTAGATGTAGTCGTTTCACAAGCGTTTTGTGTCTGTGTCAATATACTATGAGCTAGGTGTTTCCCTTAGTGCTGCCGGCGCGGGTTGGTTTACCTACCGCAATGGTCACCCACCCAGAAAGGGACCAGGTCCGATGCTGCTTAACTTGGCCAGCCGCTTGCGGGCTTTCAAGGAAAGCAGTGCCAGCTAGCGGGGAGAACTGAAAGGATGGAAGTAGGGGTGGGGTAGGCCAGTTGTGCAGCTGGTCGGAGAACAACTCGGTGGTCACCCATCCGAGTTGTGACCGGGCCCAATGCTGCGAAACTTGGCGGGGAGAAGGCATCCTTGGGAAGCCGGTAGGTGTCGCGTCTTCTAGGCATCGTAGTGACCGAGAGTGTCCACCAGGGGATTGGGGTGAGGAGCAAGTTTAGTGTAAATTGTGCGAGCTCTTTCTCGCACAACATCCACTATACAGGGAATTCCGGAGTGGGAATGGAGAATGTGGGACGGGAATCTACAGTCTGTGCCATATATCATACTCAGTACCCTGTTCTGCACGGTCTGCAGCCTGCGGATGGTGGAACGAGTCACCGAACCCCAGACCTCGCAGCCGTACAGCATCAGGGGCTAGATGACTGCACGATACAGCCGTAGTTTTAGGTGTGAGGGCATGGTGGAGCGGAAGATGGGAAACAACTGCCGAAGGGCAGCGTGCCCCACCCTGACCTTCTCCCTGATATGTGAAGTGAATGTAAGGCCGCGGTCGAAGAGTACTCGAGTTATTTGGCGGTGCGGACCCAGGGGATCCGCCTCTACCTCAACCTCAGGGACCTCTCCGGCCGCCAGCGGAGCTCTTCTGCGGGCTGATGGCCATCCGCCACTTTTCACTCCATCTGCCAAAGGTCTGGAGCTGTCTCTGTAGCCGGAGAGGGTAGCAGAAACAGGCGTTCTTGTTACGTGCCATTATGAGGACATCGTCGGTATACTGGCCCGTAATAGTACCGGGTTCTGTGGTGAAGACAGACATGTAGGCGGCAAAGAGTAACGGCGACAGCACGCTGCCTTCCGGCACTCTCACCGCTATTGGTCTGACTGTGGAATGCCTCCCCTCCGCCTTCACCCTGAAAGTGCGGTCCCGAAGGAAGCTACTAAGCAGGTGAGGATAGAGGGGGAGGGATTTTTGCGTTCTTGAGTTTGTACAATAGTCCCTGATGCCACGTGGTGGCGAAGGCCCACGTCCAAGAGTACCGCGACTGAATTGAAGTTGTCCTGGAAGACCAGGGCAGCTTTCCCGAACAGTCGCAGTCCTGCAAGGTTGTGGAATGTCCAGCACGAAAGCCAAACTGATGATCCGGGAGTAGGAATCTACTCAAAGAGAGGGGAAGCGGGGTAGGAGTAACCGCTCGAATACTTTCGGGACGATCGGGAGTAAGCTAATAAATCTATAGCTTGACGGAAAGATTGGGTCCTTGCCGGGTTGGAAAGTGGTGGAGGTGTAGGCATGCAGTTGTCGATGCCACAGTACCGAGCCGCATTACCTGCGAGATGAGCAAGGAAAATTTTGTCTGCTGAGTTTGTGTTACTGAGGGATGAAATGAAGGTACAGGAAGTTTTGTAGGGAGAGGACACGCCCACGGGCGCCTGCGCGGACCAATCAGGAGCCCGCGCAGTTTTCTCCCGCCTGGAGCAGAATTAAATTGTTTGAATTTCGATTTAGCGTTCACCCATAGTGAGGACGATACCCTACAATGTTTTCGCTCCGTTTTGGTTACGGGTTAGTGTCGCTTTACCCTTTTCAGGTTTAATTTAAATGTGTCTCAGGGAAGGGGGCGTGGCTAACCGAGAGGGCCAATGGCGTCTCTCGGCAGGCGGAAGGAAGGCAGGCGACGGTCTTCTCTGGGATCATAGTTTCCCAGAGAATTCACCAGTTGATTAGGGTGAGTTGGAATTTTGTTGTACAATGATCGGGCCCTCGATCAGATGACGTCGATCATGTACGGGATGCCGGAATGTTCGTGAAGGATGTGGGAAGGAAATTTCCAGCCGGTACGGTAGATCATCCGTAGTGCCCGGTTCTGTAGCGTCTGGACCCTGAGGAGCACGTACTCAGCTACGGTCCCCCAGATCTTGCAGCCGTACAGAACTAGAGGCGGAATGATCGCCCCGGTACAGCTGAAGCTTTAAGGTAAGGGGCATGCTCTGTTAGCTGAGCATGGGGTAAAGCTGCCTGAGAGCAGCGTGCCGTAGGTTCACCTTGTCCCTGACATGCGGAGTGAAGGTCAGCCGTCGGTCCAGCGTCACTCCGAGATACTTTACCGTGTTCACCCAAAGGATCCTACGGTACCGTAAAACAAAGTTCCGCTGAAGCCGATTTTTAATGGTTTTCGCCAGGAGAATAGCAGAGCTATTGGAGGTTAAACTGCCTTAACATATGCTCCCAGGCCTCTCGACGGTGTCCTCTAAGGAGACGACGGGCCAGGGATTTGAACCTCTGGTGTATGTCTCCTACCCTGGGATGGCGAAATCTGTCATAGCTTTCTGACAGCATTCTTTTGCTTTAATCAGCTGTCTTAGGTGTGCAGGAAGTACGGAAGGTTGAGGTGTTTCGAAAGAAATGCGGTGTGTGTAAGCACGAACCGCATTTAGGACTGTGGTAGAGAACTGCGCGGCCGCCGCCTCGAGAGCCTCTATTGAGTCCATTCGAGGGTTAGCGTCCACGGAGTTCTGGAGGGATTGCACAGCAGCAACCCAGTCGACTTCTTCTATCCAGTCTGGTGTGACCAGAGCTGTGAGTGAAATGTTGGAGTCGACCACAACTGGGTTGTGGTCGGAATCCAGCGCGTTCACAACCGAGAGGTCCAGATGGAACGGAATGTTTTTGGTGACCATGAAATCAATGACGTCCGCCCTGCTGCGTGGCGGGAAGTACGTTGGACCTCCCGGACCGTGCGCGAAAAGGGTCGGGTCTCCGCTGATGAGGCGGAAGAGTCCGCGGCCCTTTCTGTTCTGGATGGGGCTGTTCCAGCTTGGATGTTTCGCGTGCGATGCAAACTCTGTGATCGAGGTTTAGGAGGAATTCAGGTCCGCTTCGTAGAAGCGGTCGTCCGGCGGGTCATATACCGCTGCTAGCACTATTTCGGACTCCCCCCCCCAAAGAGAGCCTTATGGCGGTCGTTTCCAAGTGCTGTAGCGGAGGAATGGTGATAGGAGTGTGGGTAAGGTGGTTTTTAATAAATATAGCCGTACCACCGCCCTGTAGGCCGGGTCGATCCATCCGATGGGCGACGTAACTTGGCAGATAAAACGGAATACCAGTGTGCAGATGCGTCTCGCACACCAGTAGGATATCAATCCCGTGATCATCTATAAACTCCAAGATGCCCGGCCGCTGTTCCCGGACTCCGTTTGCGTTCCAGAACGCAACTCGCAAAGATCTACGGGTTCTAAACGCCACCATTACGTGCTGCAGTCATGGAAGAGCAGTCGGGCCGTGTCGTGCATGATTGTGACCTTCTGGAGGGCGGGGATTTGGGGGCTTGTCAGTTGTTCCCTGCAGCGCCTTAATATGGGGAGGGAATGCGATATGAGGTCGGCAAACCAGGCTGAGAGCACGGAAAACTCGGTCATATCGTCTGCAGGCACGGAGAGGTTCTCTCAAACTGAAGAAACTGCCTGGGCAGTTGCTGGAGCAGCAGCTTCGCTCTCATTGGTCGAGCCAATAGGAGCTGCTTGCTGCTCTGGAGGGGGAAGCTGCGAGGCCGCTTGGCTGGGCTGACACCCCGCGGTCAGCGGGGCAGCTGGCTCGGCTGTTGCGGCCGCAGTTCCCGGGGTTGGTTGTACCTCAGCGACCGTCTGTGCCACGGGCTTCTTGGAAGGCGCAGGGGGGTGGTGACCTGAGTTTCCGGTCTCTCGGTCTGGTTTACTGGTAACGCCAGCGTTGCCTCAGCCTGTCGAACCACTTCGACATAGCGTTGGCAAAGCTGGAGCCTGGACGCACATTCGCCGGGTTTGTAATGGCTCTGCCCTGCCTAGCCTGGATTAGCTCCAGTTTTTTGGGGCAAACGCCATAGATGCCAATATGGCGCCCTTACAGTTGGCACACTTTGTTTCCTCGCTGGGGTGAGGGCAGTCTTTGACATGGTGCTCACCTGCACAACGCAAGCAAGCGGTCTTCCGCTCACACGCGTGGCTAGAGTCCTGGAAGCCCAGGCATCGATAGCATTGGGCCGGGCCCTCTTTGCCGTGGTGTGGCTCGACGCGGATTCTCGTGCTGTATAGGTGGGTGACCTTGTCGATGGTAGGTTTCTGGGGGGAATATGTGTGGAACTGAATTCCACACTTCCTCAGAACCTCCCTTGCCTTCTCGTGATCCTCTGGGTTCTTTGTCCGGATAACGACTCTAGAGAGGTAACGGGTGGCCTGGTATTCTTCCGTGAGCGCTGCCCGTAATTCCCTCATGTCTCTGATATGGTTGGGAAACGGGTCGGCCACAAATGGCGGTATTCTTCCCGCCCGTTGTGAGCGATGGATCTCGGGGATGGTGGCTGCTGCTGGGTGGGGAGGCGCGCATCTCCGGAGGTCTTACGGCGCCTGTGGACTACCGTGATAAAGCCGTCAGTGTCCGCTGTGCTCTCAGGCACCAGGGTAGACTGGGCCTGGGAGGGGGCGGCGGGAGCAACTGGTGTGGAAGTGGGTTGCGCCACTTTCGGGGTGAGAGGGACCGCAGTCGCTTGGTTTACAAGGCGGGAGGAAGATTTCCTCTTGCCAGAAGGCTTCTTGGTTCTGCCCTTAAGGGCTAAAGCCCGTGGACCCTGGTTGGGTTTTGAGGAAGAGGTTGATGGTATGGGATTGCTCATTTCGTCAAATATTACCTGTGCGGTGGTACTCGGCTGGTCAGAGTCTTTTGCGGGTGCCATCTGGCTCCCCACAGAGGGCCGGACGTCTTGCGACGCGCCGATTGGGGCGAACCCCGGGTCCAGACCGAATTCCGGACCCTTGGCTTTGGCCTTGTGAGCCCGCGGTATCGTCAGTCAGTTAGTCAGTGCCAAGTACGTCGGATTACCAGGTTGCAGCTCAGGAGGCAAGGGAAGAGAAAGTCTTCGCTCTCTTCCAAGGCAGGATGCGGCCAGGCAAGTTGGTGTCGGCAGCAGAAGAGGGGAAGGCGCTCTTGGAGAAGCTCGACGAGCTACCTCCAGGAGGCACGCTAGAAGGGGGCCAACGCCCCCTGCGGTCCTCCTTGAAGAGCAGGCGTTGATCTCCAGCTGGGGGATCTCCGACGGATACGGCCGGAGGGAGACAAGGCTATAAGAGGGAAGCTGCTCATTGCTAGTCTCCGCTAGGGGCGCTGTTAAGTGGTCCTTTCACCGTTGGCTGGTTGCTTGCAGGCGTGACCTCGCAGGCGCTTGCAGTTGCTGTTCCACAGAAGAAGCTTGAAGAAGGCCAGTACTGCTCTCTTCCTCGGTCAAACACCGAATGTGCATGCATTGTAACAGTCCAGTCCAGTCCAGTGTGATTGGCAGGCTGAGGGCAGCCCGAGGTGTGTTAGACGTGTCCCTGTACTCAGAGAGAACTTAACCACGTTCTGACGGGATTGTGGGGTTTGTAGGATGACGGGTGTGTTTTGGGGTTGTGGAGTGACAGGAGGCGGCGAATATTGCTCCTCGACGGTTGCCTTGATGGTGCAACGGCCCTTGTGCACCGCTGGTGTGTTTTTATCAAAATGTTTCTTGAGATTAAATTTTGAATCCAAGCAACTCTTGAAGGATAATAAGGAGCTTAGCCGTAGCAGCTGTTGGTGGTGCTCCTTCGTTACCGGGGATGCCCGCAAGCCATGCGGGGAAGCCGGTATCGCCTGAAGCGGCGGTTTGTGGGATCGTAATCCCCAAGAGACCTAACGAGGGCGCTCCGATGGAATGGTAACCCTTCGTTGAATTTTGTTGCCCGACGCCTAATCTCGTCCTCCAGGTATGGTTGACCAGAGGCTTCGTGCAGGAGTCTCGTTGGAAAGTCTCGAGGCACAGAATAGATAGCCCGGAGACACCTATTCTGTACCCGCTGAAGCATCAGCAGACTGGAGTCTGCCGCCATGCCCCAGATCTCACAGGCGTAGATTAATAAGGGGATAATGAGAGCCCTCAAAAGGCGCAACCTAAGGGGAACCGTCATCGAGGACCTCAGCATCGGGTACAGTGAGGCCGCAGCCCCATTGCCCTGGCACCACAGCCCCCGGACGTGCTCCCTAAAAGTGACGCCCCTGTCAAGCTTCACCCCCAAGTAGGTGATGGTGTTGGTCCATTGTATCCTTCGTCTGAGGTACGTGAATGTGGGGAAGTTTGCGGGAAAGCGGCGCTTGGTGAATAGAATAGCGTGGCTTTTCTCCGGATTTATGGACAATCGCCAACGCTCGCACCACTCTTGGATGAGGCAGAGGTGTCTCTGGATAGGGTTGAAGGCTCTGCGTGGGTGTTTGTTTGTACAGTATAACAGCACGTCATCAGCATACTGAGCTATGTTGACTTGCTGCACTGTTGGTAGGTCGGCCATGTAGACGCTAAAGAGCGTAGGGGAAAGTACAGAGCCTTCGGGGACTCCGCCTCTTATTGGCCTAGGTGTTGATTTGTGTCCCGCAACTGAAACTACAAAAAATCTGTGTTTAAGATATGAGTGTAGTAGGTGTATGATGTGTGTCGGGAGCTCCAGTCGGATGAGTTTGAGAAGCAGACCCGCGTGCCAGGTCGTAGAGAAGGCTTTCTCCACGTCCAGCTACACCGCCGCAGTGTAGGCTCTGTCCTGGAAGCCCAGGGCAGCGGCCTCCACCACTCTCAGTAGTTGCTGGGGTGTAGAATGCCCAGGACGAAAACCAAATTGGTGATTTGGGATGGCATGAATATCGCCCAAGAGAGGGGACAAGCGGGCTAGTATTAGCCTCTCGAGAACCTTCGAGAGAACTGATAGGAGACTGATGGATCGGTAATTGGATGGGTGTAACGGGTCTTTCCCCGGCTTCAAGATGCATATCACCCGGGCCTCTCTCCACTCACGTGGAAAGTGGCACAAGGTGAGGCACATGTTGAAAACCTTGGTTAGAAAGAGTACCGCCTTGATGGGAAGGCATCGGAGCATGGCGGGGGTTAGTCCGTCAGGACTCGCTGCCTTTTTGGGGTTGACGCGCCGGAGTGCGCCCTGGAGTTCACTGGGTCGGATGACGGGAAGTCGGTCCGCCTCGTCGGGGGGGCGCCGAAGGTATCGACGCACCTCCCGCCGAGCACGGTCCGAGAAGTCTTCGTCCTGGGGGTCTTCTCGTGGCCTCATAGACCTTTCGAGGTAGTCAGCGAACACATCGGCTTTGGCTCGGGGTTCATAAGCCAGGCCTTCGGTGCCTTGGATTGGGGAGGTGATTTGACCTCCGCGGTGCCGGAGAGCTTTGGCAATCCTCCACACGTCGCCATCCTCGAGCCTCAAGCGGGTCATAGTCTCCTCCCACGCTCGCACCCTGTGCTCGCGTAGTCGGGTCCGGACCTCTCGGCGTAAACGCCTCAGGAGTGCTCGGTTATGTGGCGTGCGGTGACGCTGGTATAGTCTGCGGGCAGCCCAGGAACGGCGTACAAGCAGATGGAGTTCTAGGGGTAGGACATCTGGGTGTAGAGGAGCTGGGGTGTGAACAGTTAGGTTATGGGCAGTTCGCACCACGATGGAGGTAAAGTATTGGACCGCAGCCTCTAGGGATGGAATGTCTGTGATCCTAGGGTTCGGCGGGATGGAGTCGTTGAGGCAAACCCTGACGCATTCCCAGTCAACGTCGCGGTTTTGAACCGAGACGTCGTGACTGGCAACCCGTGAGTTAACCTCAGCTAACACGGGATTATGATCGGAATGAAGTGCGTTGATCGATGTGAGAGATGTATGAAAAGGGAATTGTTTGATGATCGCGAAGTCAATAACGGATGCCCGTCCTTGACCTCGTGGATGGTGTGTGGGTTGCCAGGGGCCCTCTACTCTGAGTTGAGGGTCCGCATCTATCATGCGTATGATATCATTGCCTCGGGCGTCCACCCGGGGGCCGCAATGCCAACGCGGATGTTTGGCATTGAAGTCCCCGGCCAGGATGACATTAGGATGAAGGGCAAGGATGGAAAGGTAATCGTTTAGTACGAACTGCCTATGGGGTGGATGGTATACAGACACCAGTAAAACTTCCGTACCGCCTAGGTCAACACAGACAGCCGTGGCTTCCATGGTTTGAAGAGGTGGGAGCTGGATGGGTTTGTGGACTACCCTGTTTCTCACGAAGATCGCTGTGCCACCTCCTCGGTGGCCCACACGATCCACTCTGAGGCAGTTGTAGCCCGGAAGTCGGAATGAGGTATCTGGACGGAGATGTGTTTCGCTGACTAGCACAAGGTCTAGGGCAAATGAGCCGGCAAAATGCTGGAGCTCACTCCCCTGCCCGCTCAGGCCACACGCGTTCCAGAACGCGAATCGGAAAGAGGTACGAGACCTATTTCGACTCGCCATTCTGGGCGGTCTGGACGATCACGGTCAGGAGGGCAAGTCCCTCCATGGCGACAGCCATCTTTGCGGCTGGGTCTGTGGCATATAGGAATCTGACCAGCAGATCACAGATGCTCCGGCCGTGGTTCAGCAGAAGCTGCTGTATCCACGCCATCACATCCGACATCTGCAGGACAAGAGGAGTGGTGGGGGTTATGTTTCTGGGTGAGGGTGTAGGAGGAGTGCTTCGGGGCGCTGGCACGCCGCCAGCCACCTCCTGCCCCTGCTGTCGCTCGGGTACGGGAGTACCGTTCCCTTGCGCAGCCCTGGGGGAGAAGTTAGGCTGCCTGGCCGGCCAGCGCACCTTAGCTTGGTGGGGGGCTTTTGTTTGGGTTTGGCTGGAGCTTCTTTGTTGCGTGGGGGTTGGTTGGTGTTGTTACCATCCCGTGGCTTCGCAGGGCCACTCTCAGCCCTTTGCGCCGGTGGTGTTGGTGGCTATCCTTTGTTGCGCCGGCTGTCTTGCAGGACCTGCTGTAGTTCTGGCGGCGGTCTCCTGGCCGCTATGACAGCGATCCTCTTAGGACAGCCACCATAACAAGCAATATGTTCGCCACCACAGTTTGCGCAAATCGGCTTCGCGGTGGGAGATATCTCGCAGACCTCTTTAGGGTGGGCGCCTCCGCACCTTAAGCAGCGCAGGTTACGGAAGCAAAAGTGACTGGAGTGGTTAAACCCCAGGCACCGGTGACATTGAGGGGGCCCGCCAGAGCCCTTGGAAGGTTCAAATTTGACCCTGAGGTAACAGATGGCGATGACGCCATCTATCTTGGCCTCAGGGTCATTGGCCCGCTCCACTACTACGAGGAAGAGGGTGAGGGGAGATTTGGGGCCTTGCCCATCTGGAGCGGACCTGGTGAGCTGCTTCACCAGTCTTGGTGTGATGCCCTGGCGGATGAGGTCTGTCGAGATATCCTCCACCGAGGTGTCGACTGGTAGGCCACGAATGACCCTGCGGAGGTCTCGGGACTTATCCAGTCCAAAAGTAAAATGGGGAACACTTTTCCTCTTGAGGGCTTGCAGGATGAGGTTATAATCCTCTATAATCTTCGCCTGGAAGACGTAGCGGTGCTTGTTTTTCCGAACCGTGCACTGACTCGATAGGGATGGCATTACCTCCTTGAGGAAGCCTACCACCCCCTTAAAGTCGTCCACGATAATCCGTGGAACGTGCCTCCTCGACCCAGGATTCTGGGCGGGCCCAGAATCTCCGGGGCGAGATGTTGTCTGGGATTGGCCAGAGGGCAGGCCCTCTGCAGCCAATCGGGTTTGCCTCTTCTCCTTCCTCGAGGCCACTACACGAAAATCGTCCTCTCCGTCTGTGGAGAGGCCGGAAGAGGACTCCTCATGATCTACCATCATGGAGGATGAGTGGTACGACAGGACCGAGGTCCTGCCGCTGCGGTGTGAAATATTACTGCACACACTGGCACAGTCGTCGTCGGAGTCGTGCTCCGGAATTTGGCCTGCACGTGAAACTGGTTCGCGCGGGAGGCCCTCATTGGTGTCTTGCTTGGATGAGTCCAAACAGATGATCTTGCCTTTACCGCCTTGGCGTTCCTGGCTAGATCTCTTTTTGCCCTCTACAGTAGCAGGGCCACTGGAGGGCAGGGTGGCTGCACCAGTGCTGGTGCTGGCAACGGCCGTTGCTTCATCATAGGCAGGCCCGCTTGGGGCTTTGCCTTTGGATGGTTTGGATTTGCTCCTGGTCATGGTGGAAGAGGGCGAGGACAGGGATACTTGCCCTGCACCCTGCAGTGCACAAAAACACACCTTGGTTTACCCTCACCTGCAGGCAGCAGGGGCTAAGAAGCAGGCCGAAACAGAGGACCGGACGCTTTGTTAGCGCGCCTTACCCGAACCTAAGAGGTTGGGTGGCTGTGGCCTTGTTTCGGCAACCCGCTGCCTTTGCACTTCCTCTCTTATTGGAGTGGTGGCCGGCCAATCAGGGTCCTCGGTGTTTAGCTGGTGATGTTTGGCTGGCGTCTGTGGTTGGTAGCAACGAAGGTAGGCTTCTGCATGTGGCGCTAAAAAGTGCCTGGAATGCCAGAGATGGCCTGAAAGAGCAGGAACTGAAGAACTCGGAACAGCGCTCTGAAACAATGCGTCTGCCAAAACCGAAACCGGAAACAACCGAAACCGAGAAAACCGCTGAAACCGTGAAAAAAAAACTGCATTGTAACAGTTCTGGGCCATATATATATATATATATATATATATATATATATATATATATATATATACTCTCCCTATGGTGGGCGGAGCTAATCGGTGCGAACCAATGAGGGTCAGGCATCCCCTGATTGATCAGGCTGACGCCTGCTGTCCGAGTCGGTGTGGACCAATGGTAGGGAATTGTTTCGTGATTGGGCCGGATAAGGCCCACGCACAGGTAAAACCGCTTTCAGCGGTTAGGTACGCTTCCTTCGGGACCGCACTTTCAGGGTGAGGGTGGAGGGGAGGCATTCCACAGTCAGACCCATAGCGGCGGGAGTGCCGGAAGGCAGCGTGCTGTCGCCGTTACTCTTTGCTGCCTACATGTCCGACTTCCCCACAGAACCCAGTACTGTTACGTGCCAGTATGCCGACGATGTCCTCATAATGGCGCGTAACAAGAACGCCCGATATTGCTTCCCCCCGCTACAGAGACAGCTCCAGGCCATAGACAGATGGAGTGAACAGTGGCGGATGGCCATCAGTACGCAGAAGAGCTCAGCTCTACTGCTGGCTAAAGTCCGTGGCTGGCGACCGGAGAGGTCGCTGAGGCTGCAGCGGAGGCGGATCCCCTGGGTCCGCTCCGCCAAATACCTCGGAGTCCTCCTCGACCGCGGCCTTACTTTCACTCCACATGTCAGGGAGAAGGTCGGCTTGGGACACGCTGCCCTGCGGCAGTTGTTTCCCATCTTCCGCTCCACCATGCCTACACACCTAAAACTACGGCTGTACCGCGCAGTCATCCCGCCCCTGATGCTGTACGGCTGTGAGGTCTGGGGTTCGGTGGCTCGTTCCACCATCCGCAGGCTGCAGGCCGTGCAGAACAGGGCATTGAGGATGATATACGGCACAGACCGCAGATTCCCGTCCCACATTCTCCATTCCCACTCCGGAATCCCTTACATAGTGGACGTTGTGCGAGAAAGAGCTCGCACAATATACACTAAACTTGCTCCCCACCCAAATCCCCAGGTGAACACTCTCGGTCTTTACGACCACACGCTACCAAGGAGACGCGTAAGCTACCGCCTTCCCAAGGACGCCTTGGGATGGTAGTTTTCCGGCCGCCTCTCCCTTTATTGTTCTACCCGCCAAGTTAAGCAGCATCAGGCATGGTCACGACTCGGACGGGTGACCATCCAGTCGTACTCCAACCAGATCTGCAACACTGGCTTCCCCCACCCCGTACCTATATCCCTTCATGTCTCCCCGCTAGCCGGCACTGCTTTCCTTGACAGCCCGCAAGCGGCTGGCCAAGGTAAGCAGCATCGGGCCTGGTCCCTCTCTGGGTGGGTGGCCACTCAGATAGGTAAGCCAGCCCGCGCCGGCTGCACAGAGGGAACACCCTGCCCAACTACTTTGACATTGACAAAAACGCTTGCATAAGACTACATCTACTATATCACACGGGTAAATCCGCAAGAAAAGCGGATAGGTACCGTGGTGATTTGCCCCCGCCCGAGTACACTCGGGCGACTAGTTCCTGCTCCTGGCTCCTGCTACTGCACATTTCGGAGCTTGATCTTCGAACTGTGAACATGGCGAAGAAGAGACTCCGCAGAGCCGCCGCTGCTAAGGCAGCAACCGTCGCCTCTTCCCCGGCAGCCGCCGAGGAGGCAGCATCTCCGACGCCACCGGCTGCGGCAAGCCTTGCTTCGCCGCCGGCCGTCACCACAGTCTCGCCGAAACTGCAGCTCCACACCGCCGCCGCCCCGATTCAGTGCCGTGGTATGGGGGGTCCCTCGGGACCTTTCCACTCGGCATCTGCTCACCACCATGCAGTCGAGGTGACCTTCTTGCTTGAGGGCCACCCGCATATACTGCGACCGGGGTCAACGCCGCTTGTTCGTGTGGAGATGCAGAACCAGGCTGACTTGGAAGCTGCCTTGTCGTCAGGGTTGCCCTTATTAGGGCGAGCTCTGGTCGTCGAGGCTAGCCGACAAGAACGCCACCGGCCCTGCCGACGCTGCTGTGCCTTCGGGCACTCAGCTGACGTCTGCTCCTCGCCGCCTTGGTGCCACTACTGTGGTACCAACATCACCACCGCCGAGTGCACTGGGCACGATCTCCGCCGCCGCTGAGCTGTCCAGCCGGATAGCCAGTGCTCAGCCGCAGCCTCAGCAGGACCTCCAGCCGCAGCAGCTCCACTCCGCCGAACGGCCCCACTCCAGGGGTCAATCACACATCGGGGCTGTTACAAGACCCGGACCTGAGTCTTGGATTCTTCGTGCACGACAGTTACGACTGGAGAAGAACCATCACTAGCTCCAACTCAATCCTTCACCCTTAAATTCCTTTACTCCTCTCCCTGAATATTCCGCGGTGACAGTCTGGGCCTCGGTCAAGTCGGACTCCCGGTCCTCATTTCACCCCTCTGACTGCACCCTGCAGTCAGTTAAATTATCACCTTGAATCCGCGGGTGCAATCATGCGGTACCGCCTCTTCTTACTTCCTTCTAATACCGGTGGAGGGGTTTTTTAGTCGGTATGCCCACATGGGAGACCCCGACACTCCGGGCTTGCCCGGGTCAGTCCTTAAGGTGGATTTTTCCCCTCCACTCGAAACTAAAAAAAAAAAAAAAAAAAAAAAAAAAAAAAAAAAAAAAAAAAAAAAAAGGTACTGTGGCGAAATTACATTCCGTCCAGGTAAACCTGGGCGACCTGTTCTTGGACTCTGGCCGATGTGTGGTTTTGGTCCTTAATTTTCTTAGATGCCATCCGCATGCTTTCCATGCAATGCTCAGTGATAGGCCGTTGTCCCTGTTGAAGTTGGCTGGTTCTAATTTAATTGCAATCGCCTCTTTAACCAATCTATCAAAATATTTGACACTGCGATGTAATACTGTGACATCGTCGAATAAAACTCTGTGTACTTCTTGCAAACTGTGTTCTGCCACAGCTGATTTGCCTTTGTGTTAGCACATCTGTCTGTAATGGTGCGGCCCGTCTGTCCAATATATGATTTTCCGCATTCGCATGGAATTTTGTAGGTACCGGGAGTTTGAAGTTCAAGGTTGTCCAAGGCGTGAGATTTGTGGTGGACAAAGCGGCTCAGGGGAGGGTTTTCTCCGGTTTCCCCCGTCATCACATTCCACCGGGGTTCCATCTTCATGTATCATCAGTGTCATCGCTTGCGATCCCATAGCAGTAAAAGCGGGCGTTAAACACTAACAAAAAAGATCAGAAAAGGTCAACTCCACGAAATAAAATGTATTTGACACAAATTGTGTATTTTAATCAGATCTTCATTTTTGTATACTAAATACATGTCTATATCTTACGGTTTACTAGTTATGCAAACTTCAGAAAAAATGCATCCAGAATGAAGAGGTCTGCAGAGGTTATTCCCATAGAGTTCAAGATATCGTTTTATTTTTCATGTAAATATCTTTAAGATGCGGTATTTTAATCAAAATCATTAGAGCCATTTTTGAGAAAACAAAAGTTGTCCATGTACAGGGTAGTTTTGGGTGGGGGGATTTTCCTCATCTTTTTTTGTGTATCATCCTTAGAAGATACTAAACTTAAGTACCGAGTTCGATATTTTACCAACCTGTCGTTTTTGAGAAACCGTGTTCATAGACACGAGGTACTTTTTTCTAAAACTTTTGTTATACAGGAACCCTAAAACGTGTATTTCCGGTGAAATATCGGTATCGAATTTTTGTGTGGAGTGCAGTAACTTCGTCGCCCTCCGTGGTGTAAAAGTTTCATATACCCTAGGTCGCGGGTTCAAATCCGGCGGAGGGCGATGATTTTTTCGGGCGAAATAATCCTTAGCATGGCTTCCAGTTGGTCCCGTTTCGTAGATTTACGACAGGTAAAAGAACCTCAAGCCTGATAAAGAGGCCTCTAGGCAACATTTAGAGGTCTTTCACGCCCAATATAGTATGGGATGTTGAAGAGAGTTAAAGAGCGCCCATAAATAAAACTCCATTTACATTTGCAATAACTTCTCTACATAGTACCTGCCGGTTTAGAGAGAGTAAAAAGCCAAAATTAACATACAACAATTTTCATAGACGAACAACCCTGCTGTTTACAAAATAGAGAAACTAAAATTACAGTAAGTTAATGTCCGAGCATCGGAGTATGATTGCAGATTGTGTGGATGTTATCATCGACTTATTTATTACTCTGTCAGCAATCTTTGGCCACCACAGAATTTATGAAGTCAATGCCAGTATATATTTATTGTTATTCTATATCAGAAAAGTAATAAATAACCACACGAAAATAAATACGATGAAGAAGAAAAAAAGTGATATTTTGATTCGTCTGATGCCGTTAGTACTAGTCTAATGCCAGTGTACGATGTAATTCGAAATTGAGTTGTACGATGCAATTGGAAATTGAGTAATTTTTCAGCCATGCAATTATAGCGGCTTTACATTTGGACAAACATACTAGCTGTTGTAATTATTTATTTGATTGTATTACATCAATGAAAATAAGAGATCTGCGAATCATATGTTCCTTTGTTATTTTGTGAGGCCGTGAAAGCGTAAGTAATTATTTTTCTTATATTGGCAATGTTCGAGCTATTACGACAATATATTGTTTTTTCTGAAAGCGTATTTCCGTTTGTTCTTTAAAACCGCTCGAATAAAATAATGTTCCTCTTCAAAAGGGTCATTCAGTGCAGTCATTGCATTATTTTTTTTTTTTTCTGTTTTTTCAGAGAATATCAATTGGTAAAGGTGGAATTGTATATCATTTTCAGGGTAGAATAGAAGAATTTTGGATTTTTACTGTAAATAATAATTGTAGATAAAATGTGTTCTGTGGTTCATGCAGTAGATCAGGTATATGCTACATATTTTAAAAGAAAGCTGTCTGCTTTCCCAATTTTCGTACTACCTAATTAACAAAGCATAACGAATAATGCAAATAAAAACTACATAGCATATTTGTTAAACAACACAATGCAATGAATTCTTAACCCTCATAGCTACAAAACAGGGTCACTGGTAACATAATTTCGCATTCTTGTAAGTTATGAATAACCCTTGACGTTGAAAAATCCTTATGCAATTTGCCGGAAGAAAATTTGTTAAATATAACTCCGAAAGTACATATTATTTACACATTATTTACACAACCCAACTAATAGGTCCACAAATAGAAACTTCGGGACCAAAATTTCGTGTTATAAGTTATAGATAACACTTCAAATTGCAATCCTTGTACAGTTTGTCGGAACCAAAGTTGTCAAAACAGTGCTTGGAAATTGCAAGATTGACGCATTTAGTATGTCTAGTCATGCACATCTATAAGTGGAAACTGTCACGTACACATAAAAAATAAAAGATCATGATTTTGTAAAGATGTAATGAAATAGATATTATATTAATTCAAATCAGCTTGCTGCAGTGATATTTATTTGACTGTGTTATTACTCCATGATCAATGTCAGAGTAATACCTGAGCTCGTTGTTCCTTTGTAACTTTGCGAGACCATAAAAGCTTAACTAAATGTTTTTCTTTTATTGGCAATTTTCGAGCTACAACAATAATCTTTTGAGAAAGTTGTAGATGTTCTTGTGAGCTTTCGTAGGCATCAAAATGAAATCACATAATTAATCCTGTGAAATGGGACGGAATTCTAAGCTGGACAGTAATTTTCGCTTTGTGTCAAACATTGTGGGCCTATTCGAACCATAGATATAGAGAGAAAAGATAGGAAATGTCCTATCCCTATGTTAGGCAAATGTATTGTGAGTGATGAAGTATATTTTTGTCAAATATGGTCTTTGTGGGTTAAATGTGTACCCAAAAGTAAGATTTTGTGGTGCTTTGTGTGAGTTAAAGAAGTACATTTGGACTGCAGGTTTTAAGCCAGTATAATGGTGAATACATGTGTGGTGTTTGGTTGTTGTTTCTCGTATAGTAGAAGAAAACATCAAGGAAAACGAAATGTTTCAATACACAGGTTAGTATACTTATTTAAGTGTTTTTTCGACGGTATACTTAGTGAAATATGTTATGCATTATTAACAGAACGATTCTGAATTGTAGATTTTCAACTCGGAAAGACCTTAGAAAAGCGTGGGTGCACTCTGGGTAGGGCTTCCTTACATTTTTATTCCTGTCGATCACGTGGCAGAAAATTTCCAGAAGCAGTCGCACCTTCAAACCAACACAAGTGTCACAGACTCGCTCAGGTGAAACAATGCCCGTCAAAGAACCTTCCTACCGCAAATGTGCACTTTTGCAAATGTAACAATCACAGCTTCGAAGCCAAAAGAACTTGCACACGCATCCATTAAGGCAAGTGTAACAATGGATGCCAACAATCAGCTTGTTCGGCGATTACGGCCGCATGGCGTAGTCACAATACACTGATATTTATATTATAAAATGTATATGATTTTTCAATGTTGGATCATGTGCTCTCTTCCTCATTCTCTCTCCACACACACATACAACAAGCATAGCTGATAATTATATTCGCAAACTCCTTGAACACTAGATCATATCGAATACCGAGAGCATAGTAAGAAAGGGCATAGTAACTGTAATAAAAACACAGTAGGAATTATTTTATTGCAGCCATTTTAACTACGACTGTTCAAATTGTGATATTTCCTGACTCGTTCACTAATAAGTATAGATGACTTTCCAACTGTTACAAACTCTTTTGCTTTCCACTTGAGTGATATTATCATTGCTTCAATTCTTGGTTTATATTTGCACATTAGTGAACATTACAGAGTTATTTATCCAGTAAGTGTTTTGCATTAAAGTGCATACCCTATTTAAAGATGTTTTGTTATACATTAGGTATAAAAGCTACTCTTTCTGTACTTTGCGATGATCTCATTGCCCTTTTTCAACCAGATTCTCACACATAACATAATATCATATCATATCACCCGATCATATATATCACTTCCTTCTTTACACCTTGATGTCGATGCTCTCATTGCGATATATACAATAAAAATACTTTTTAGCCTGTTTATATCATCCTTGCTTTTTTATTTATTTTATGCCACGTTTTATTACAATTCGAATATGTTTTAATTAGCCAGCATAAGGGACACTAAGGCACATACAAATAAATTTAAGGGAAGTAGGCTAGAAAGAGAGACTTCCTCACATCCTACGCATTTGGTGGAGAAGTCAGATTTTGGAAAAGGTGACAGTCAGAGGCTGCTCTCTTTTGTTTGCGCAGCGTATATCCGCAACTCACTTGTTTTTATAACACCGGGCGCCAGATGCGGAATGCCTGACACTTCTTGCGAGAAACAATGCGAATTTATGACGTTTAACCCTTTTTCCCTTGTTGCTGGACTGGCGCCAAATTAGCATCGGCAACCAACAAATGTTTTTCCTATGGACACTCGCTTCGTGTTGATCAGGAAACCTGTTAAAATGATTCTGTAACTAGGGCTGCTTCTTAAGGTTAACTGGAGATTTTCATACCACAATTCCTAAAAGAAGGTGACAACTTTCCATTTATTCTTATTAGGTTAACTGCCGAATTTGTCAGTTTTCTTTTTATACTTCCAAGAAATATAGCTTCCTCTATCACCTTCCAGTTTGTTTCAAATTACTATTCTTCGTTTTCTCCGTACTTCATATTTTTCATACAGTTACGTATAACTTATTTTTGCTTCTTCGGTATTTCCTAATTTTCATGTAGCTTGGAATGGGATAAATTAAGAGATCTCCCAAGTTCTTTTCTTCTAAAGCTAAGGTTTTAATTAAGTCATACATTCCTTTAATTGATAGCTTAACGTTTCTATCTTCTCTTTCATCATACAGATTACTTCTTCCTTCTGAAATACAAATATTATATTTTCGAGATTTATTTTCAGATTTTATGAATTTTATAATCTCTCCGGTTAAGTTATTATAATACCAATATTACACTTAGCCCGTCTGGGTAGTATGGTGGTAGCGTGTCTGCCTCATATTCAACAGGCCGTGAGTTCGAATATCGCTTAGGGCGAGTTACCCGGATAAGGTTTTTTTCGGGGTTTTCCCTTATCCTGAGAAGACGAATGTCGAGTAACTTTAAGCTTCATGGACCCCGAGATCATTTAAGCATCATTTCACCAATTGCATTCATCGTTCGATATTATCAACCAGGTTAAAACACATTAAGCTTTAAAAAAAAAATATTACACTTAACCCACCGTAATTTCGCATTCACAACATGCCCAAATACGTTTTTATGCACAGGCGCTCATTTTGACTGAAGACTCCATGTATATACCAATAATAGGTGGTGGTATCATGTCTGCCTCACATTCAAAAGGTCGGGGGTTTGAATCCCGCTTAGGTGAGTTAACCGGATAAGGTTTTCTCTGGGTTTTCCCTTATCCTGAGAATGTCGAATAACTTTGAGCTCCATGGATCCCGAAATCATTTCATCAATGTCATACATCGTCCGATATGACCAACCAGATTTGTTAAGCTACAAAAAATAATAATAATAATAATAATAATAATAATAATAATAATAATAACAACAACAACAATAATAGATCATTGCAACAGATACTATCAAATTATAACTTTCGTATGATACGGTTCGATAGTTTATATCAGGCGTTTTGTAACTTGAATTGCATTTATTTCTGTAGAGGTCACAATCAATTACTTAAAAACGATTATGTGCCAGCAATAACGTTGATACCATGTCAGGCTTTTAAAAAATATATTTGTTTATTCACGTCGCTGTCAATTGCTAGGATCATATCAGAGAAACCGCTGTGCCGGAATTTTGTCCCGTAGAAATTCTTTTACATTCCAGAAAATCTACTGACATGGGGCTGTTGTTTTTAAGCACACATGCGATAGTTACTCTTAAGCATTTTTCACAGTTAAATTCAAAAGACTTTTGACATTCTTCAATACATATGGCACCGAGCCGCTTTCACAGTGTACTGATATTCCCTGCAGATGGCGCTTCCTAGCTATCGCTGTTGCTGTCATTCAAACCACAGATCTGCCAACACATGACTAACAAACATCGCCATATTTGATTTGAGAGCTCTAAGCCGCAAAGTGTAGCCAAGGGATGTTTTTACAAGTAGCGGAGTGAAGCAGTTTACGAAGCGACAGGGTGTAACCAAGGATTCTGATAAAGAAAAGAAATGATAAATGTTGGTTTTCACCACCTGTATTACGTTATAATTTCCCTTCACGTATGCGCAATAACATTACGTACTTTGTTAACGCTCGTGCGGTATTTTTACTGTAAACGAAAATGTTCTGGAAAAGGCGGGTGGTAGGGTTAGAAGATGACAAAGTGTTCGCATCGCTCTTAAACAGATACATTCATGCAATTTTGCTTGCTTTCACTACGTTTCATTATAGATAAATATTTTGTTTGTTAACGACGCTGTTAATTAACAAGTTCATATCAACGCCGACGGTGTGCGGAATTTCGTCCCGCAGAAGTTCTTTATCATTCAAGTAAATCTAGTGACACTTAAAAACCATCGGTCTGGGCTGGGTTTGAACCCGCGACCTTGAGTTCAGGAGGCCAACACCTAACCAAATGAGCTACCCAGACCGACGTTTCAATATACTTTCCACGGAAACATAAATATCGAAGAAACGCCGAAACTTTTATGTTCACAGCACCTTTATAGTACCGAGGTCTACTATACAAATATTACCTACCCCATTTCTACGCCTAAAACGTTTAGAATTAAATAACTACTGGAGCTCACATAACCAACTAACTTGCCAACTCATGGTAAGAAATGGAATAAAGTTTTATTTATGGACGCTCTGTAACTACTGTGGTTCTCAGCGTCCCATTTTATATTGGGCGTAAACGACCGATTATTATTTTTTTTGTTTTTTGTTTTTTGCTCAGAGCCTTCTTTATGAAGCTTGAGGTTCTTTTACGTGCCGTAATTCCACGACACGGGACCAACGGCTTTATTTCCCTTCCAAAGGAAGCCATACTAAGGATTTTACGCCCGAAAAAATCCATCGTCCTCCGCCGGGTTTGAACCCGCGACCTTGGGTAAATGGCATGGTAAACACTACACCACGGAGGGCGACTCATGTAAGAGTTTCAAGTTACCAATTCATGTTAACCCTTAGATTATCTTCTCACTCTTTCTCTCCATCTCTTTCTTCTTCGCAATGATTTATAAACATCTTTTCTGATCAGGAGGCCTTAACACATATTTTCGAAACTGAATTTTTTGGCTGGGAAATAATACTTTGACTAACATGAGAAAAATAATAAAAATGGTGTTATAAAGGGTATTAAAAAATCTACATGAATAATCAAATATAAGGTAGACGAGTTTCAAGAGCACTACAAGGGAAACACAACATACACCTACCTACCTATTAAACCAATAATATCAGATAAAGAAAGTGGTCTTAACATGGATGTTACACATACTAGATCATATAATTGGATCATAGTAAATTAAACTCTTTTTCGTGTCGGAAACGACGTAGTTTTACCAGTTTAATGGTAATATTTTGTAAATCGTTATATATTTCTTCCAGTGTATAAATATGCATATAAAAGTTCATTTTAAATTTTTCCGTTCAAATTTGTATTTCATCATATAATTAACAAAATGTATAAGAATTTAGAATATTGTGTTACACATTGGAGAGGGTATTTCCTACTCTTACCCAGCTCCAAACTCCATGCTTTCTAAATACTAACGTGCAATATTTAAGTTGGCAGGTATCTATTCTAAACTATAACTTGTGCATGTTAGTGGTAGCATCTGACCTGATTGATGAACAACGTAACGGGACATTTAGGGCTTAACCGCCGTGCAGGTTGAAGGATTTAGGATATTCAGAGCAGGATGTGATTTATGGAATGTAAGGAGCTCTACTGCCATTATGTGGGTACCTGTCATCCGGTGGTCAATACGGTCTCTGCCAGCCCACCAACAAGAAATTACTCCAACAATAATATTTGTGCATTATCAGTTAATAATTGTCACCGCTAACGTTGAAATAAACAGTAAACATTACTAACATTGGTTGTCTATTGCACTCTTTATCGAAATAAACAACCGCCCTTTTTAGTTTTAATCAGTCCAGTCTTTTTAATGCAGAGCATCAAATGTAAAATGAAAAGTATAAATTAACTTTTAATTCTATAAGCTCAGTCGTTTCACACAGTAAACATAGATATTTATAGCCAGTTATTATCATGTGGCAAGCAGTTGAGGATAACGTAGTCTCTGCAACTATTTTAATTGACTGTATAACTTGACGAAATACATTAGTAAGTGGAATATTTATCTGGTTACCTAGTGAAACTTCCAACCAAAATAGTAAGATATAAAAATTAAAAAATAAAAGTTATATTATAATAATAATAATAATAATAATAATAATAATAACAACAACAACAACAAAACCCTGCAAAACCTGCCTAAAATGGAAAACTATTTTTTTTCCGGAAGTTCTTTTACATTTTCACAGGTTTCCGTTTCACAAAAGGTTATAATCACATAGAGTTTATAATGAAGGAATAATTTAGTCAAAGACCTCTGTCACAATGTGTTCACAAGAAAACGATCGTTGCACCCTGTATCGACATACTTAAAATTTCCTTTAAATTCGGTGTAAGTATAGCAGTGCTCAAAATTAATGCTTGTCATTTTAAAACTTAGCATGTATGCATATAATTACTCATATAATTATCCGTCTTATTAATCAAATGGTTCCTGGAAATGATTTCGTTTCCCGTTAGGAAGTATTCCGGGTTAGAGCATCATTTAACGTAAGAAATAACTCCAGTTATCCAGATTTCGGATATATAGGCGGCCCGGTTTAGGTAGGTTCCACTTTGATATTAAAAATAATATTAATAATGCATAATTTTAAACATTCATGAGTCTAACAGGAAGAAGAACAAATTATTACTATTATTATGATTATTATATTATTATTGTTGTTGTTGCTGCTCGAACCACGTTCAAACAAATATTTGATCAACACATTCGTCCACGCATACACATGGAGGGTGGAATTACCAACACGTTTCAGAATATAAAATACAGTATACATCACAACACGCTTTGCGTACTGTTTAGGCATTAAAAACAAATTTTTAAGAAGACTCTTTTCATTCTCTGTTGTGTACTTAAATGTAAATAGAGGAACTGTTGCCTTCTAACCAAAACTGGAAATACATGTTTTGAAGCTCCCTGAACCCAAATAAGGATTGAGGAAAAATGTCCGTGCGCGCGTGACTGTTTTGTGTGGATGTGTGTCCGTGTGTGCGAATAGCATAATTCAAAAATCGAAAAGTCGATTAAATACAAAATTTGATATTTATGACATCCAAGGAAGATTCTTAAGAAAATCCCTTCACTGTAAGCTATCCTTTACACAGAAATTATTTCGAATGTTTTGTCTATCTCAAAATGGCTCTATGGCATTAATCCAAATAGCTATATTTAAGATATTATCAAGAAAAATTAAATGTTTATCCAGAATTTTCTGGGAATAATCTCTGAAGGCCTTTTCATTCTGAATGAACTTATATAAATAATTAACTACAAGAGATAGGAATGAATACTCCACCAAAAATGTAGGTATCCTTAAAGTACACAATTTATGTCAAATAAAATAACCAGTTCCAACTTTCTTTTTTTAATTAGTTTGACATACTTCACACCTTTCTCATCCTCAAATTGTACTCATTTTTATTTCTTCTTTTATTTTCGTGCTCATATAAAGAGAATAGAATTTAAACGTTGTCTTGAGTATGTTTTTAACTTAATGTATTCTTATTGCAGCTACAATGTAATTAAGAAAATAGTAGTTTTATTGTTTATTTGTAATATTTAAAACTAGATAGAAAAATCTGATGTGTTATATGCACGTCTTTCTGTACCTGTTCGACTATTCTTACAAAACATTATTATTTTATCCACAGAGCGTTGCTGATTGAGATAAAGATTAGCAGAATTAGTCTTATTACTTGCGTCCTTGTAAGTTGAAGGAAAATGAGGAAATAACTAGGATAAAGCGATAGTTATATTTTTTAATAGCTGGTCGCTATGCAAAACAAGTGAAATTCGGTTCTCTTTGCAAGGCAAGGAGTAAAAAAAAAAGATATGAAAGGAAAGATGACCCCGTTTGAATGTTTAATTAGTTTAAAATTGAAACCAATAACAAATAATATCTCGAAAACCGTTAACTTTACGAAAAATGTGTGTGCTATAATTTGTGTGTTTTAACAAGATCTTCATTTTTGTGTACTAAGTTATTGTCTTCCTCTTACGGTTTACTAGTTATACAATAGTCATCCAGAAATATAGATAACTTTAGAGACTATTCGCAGAAAATTCAATACTTACATTTCGTTTGTCACAAAAATACCATTTTAATCAAAATCGTTAGAGCTATTTTTGAGAACGTCGAAAATTTCGAAAAATGTTCCATTTGGGTAGTTGGAGTGGGGAAACTTTATTAAAAATCTTAGTATCGCATCTTTGAAAGATATTAAACTTAAATACTATGGTATTTAACAGACTTTTCGTTTCTGAGTTATTCTGTCCAGACAATGTACCTACACCCACATATACATACACGGGCCTTTTTCTAAAAATCCCTTTTTACTTTTTCTACACGTACTGTGTGCATAGTTGATAGAGAAGGAATTGCATTCCAGACAAAAAATCGATACCAATAATTTCACCGGAAATATATGTTTTGACGTCCCCTGGATAAAAAAGCATTTTTAGAAAAAGGTCCTGTGTCTGTGAACACTATAATTCAAAAAGTAAAATGAAAAGTCGGTAAAATACCAAACTTGGTATTTAAGTTTAGTATCTTCCAAGGATGCGACACGAAGATTTTGAAGAAAATCCCCCACCCCAAAATACCCTTTACATGGAAAACTTTTCGAAAATGTTTTTCTCAAAAATGGCTCTAACAATTTTGTTTAAAACACCGTATATTAAAGGCATTCACATGAGAAATAAAATATACATCATGTTTTTTTTAGAATAGCCTCTGAAGAACTCGTTATTTTGAATGAATTTTGCATTATTAAACCCTAGGAGATAGACAAAAACGTACCACACAAAAAATGTAGATCTGGTTAAAACACAGAATTTATGACATTTTTTTTTATGTGGAATTGACCATTGTTAAAATACTTAAAACTTTTCACATACCGGAAATCATCAACTCCTGGGAATGCAAAGAAATTATTTCATCCATATGGCAACCAGCTTTTAAAAGATTTGACTTTCGTTTTAGCCTGTGAATTCCCTTATTTACCTTCTATTTACAAGAAAGCATTTCTACTAATATTTATCTCGATTAGCATGAAGAAGATAGTAACATAAGCTTTTTAACAATAATTTGTTACAGAGATGTAGAGAAAGCCATGTGAATGGAACACATCAAATTCTTTTTTTATTCAGGAGATCCTAAAACATGTATTTCCGATTAAATCTCGTATAGAATTTTTGGGTGGAATACAATACCTTCTATACCTACTACATACATACTAGAGAAAGTAAAAATTAGCTTTGGTACGAATAGTTGGTAGAGGAGTGAATAGAGAAAATCAAGTGGCTGCAACACGAGACATTAATTATGCCGTTGCAGAGTTTTTGTAAAAATATTTTTCTTTTACTTTCTCTACCACGTGCAGTATACATAATAGGTGGAAAAAGTATTCTCCATAACGAGAGTTTACCGGAAATATATGTTTCGAGGTCCCCTGAATCCAAAATAGAGCATTTTTAGAAAAAGATCCGTGTGCGTACGCGTGTGTGAACAGCATAACTCAAAAACTTTAAGTCCATTAAATACCAAAACAGATATTATGTTCGGCATCTTCAAGTATGGACACGTAGATATTCGAGAAAATCTACACCCCAAACTACCCCTTACGTGGAGCATTTTTCTAAAATATTGATTTTCTCATCATGGTTCTAATGGTTTTTATTAAAATATCACACGTTTAAAATGTTTTCATGAAAAATGATATGTATATGTTGAATTTTCTGGGCATACCCTCTGGGTGCCCTTCATTCTTCATAAGTGGTAAACCGTAAGCGATACAAAAAAAAATCCTGCATAAAAAATGTATATCTCGTTACGGACACAATTTATGGCAAATACATTTTTTGTGGAGTTAAAAATTCTGATATAATTTTGGTTATTAGTGTCAATTGCTAAATACTTAATATTTTCTCAATACAGGAAGTCATCATTCGTTTTTATTTTGTTTTACACCTGGCCAATTTCAATCTCATCAGTAGTGACCGCATTTAAAAGATTTGATATTACTTTACTTGGTGTAGTTCTTTATTTCCCTTCTACTTACAATGAACTAAGTAATAAAACAATTTCTGTTAAAGTTTATCTCGATTAGTATTAAATAGACAGAAGATTAAAATTTTCTATTAATAGTTTCTTGTAGAATAGCTAGAGAAAGTTATGTAAATGGAACACGTCAGATTTTACACCACAAAACCGTATTTAAAGTTACGAAATAAACCTACGAGTTCAGTAATTCGATGTTCGACTCGAATATTTTGTTTCTTATTAGCCAAAATTATAGTATATCTGTTTACCTTCATTCTTCAACTATATTATTTTCTCTACACGTACTATGTACATAGTGTATAGAGAAGGTATTGTATTGCACCCAAAAATTCGATACCGAGATTTCACCGGAAATACATATTTTGGGTCCCCCTGAATCCAAAAAAAGCATTTTTGGAAAAAGGTCCGCGCGTATGTGTGTGTGTCTGTGTCTGTTGACAGCATAGCTCAAAAACGAAAAGACCGTTAAATACCAAACTTGGTATTTAAGTTTGGTATCTTCCAAGGATGCGACTCGAAGATTTTCAAGAAAATACCCCCGCCCTCCAACTACCCTTTATATGGAATTTTTTTCGAAAATTTTGATTTTCTCAAAAATGGCTCTAATGATTTTGGTTAAAATTTCATATATTAAAGATATTTACCTGACAAATAATATATAGTTTTTCTGGGAATAGCCTCTGAAGACTACTTTATTCTGGATGAATTTTACATAACTGCTAAACCATAATAAATGGACAAAAACTTACCACACAAAAAATGTAGAGCACATTAAAACACACAATTTATGTTATATAATTTTTTTCGAGGAGTTGATCGTTTTTGAGATATTCCTTGTTTTTGGTTTCAGCTTTGAAAAACTTGTACTTTTCTCATACAGATATTTGTCAACTCGGGTCCATACAAACAAAGGAACTTCAGTCACCTAGTAACCAGCTTTTGACTTCACTTTAACCTATGATATTTTCATATTTCGCTTCTACTTACAAGGAAGCAAATAATAAGACTATTTCTGCTAATTTTTTCTCGATTAACATGAAGTAAATAGAAGAATAAGCTTATTAACAATAATTTGTTACACAGAAGTAGAGAAAGTTATGTGAATGGAACACATCAGATTTTTTTCATAGAGAATTTATACACTGTTTAGGATAGTCGTTCGGAAATTCCAATAAATCTTACTGAAATGATGTAGAAATTATTAATGGGGCCACTATTGCCAAAACATCGTTCTTATAACGATCCCTCAGTTTCAACAGGAATTAAAGTGTAGGTAACAGTCAACAACAATTCGAATCTCCCGGTATCGCACATTCCATAAAAGCGAGAAAATAAGCAATTTGTAAGCATTTATTGTTTTCTGTACTCAATGTCCACTCTGTATTTAATTACAGCCCACTACAATGGTCTCTGAATCGGCCCAAAAGCCGGTATCAAGAGGCAAGCAGTAGGACTAAGGACGTGCTGGACACCTTCATCGGCTGTAATATTTCCCCGTCATTATTCCCGTCTTTCCGTTTCTCATGATCTGAGCTCCGAGCATTTACTAATCTGATGGTGCGAAGTACAAAGACTTATCCTTTGGACTGGCCTTTGTACATCTCTTTGCTTGCCGACTTCACTGTAACGACAGTGCCGCCTAGGTCATCCCGTGAAGTTGATGTGGGTTTCTACACTGACTCTCGCAATATACAGTGTGCAGCCAACCTTCCAACAGTAATGTCAAGGATCTCTGTCCTCCTCGTGCTGTGTCTTTCTATTCTCCCAAGATCTGTCTTCTGCATTCCATCAAGAAGGACTGTCGTAAACTCTGGGAAAGCACGCATTTCTCACTTCTCAAAACCAATTTTAATCGAGCTACTTGGAAGTTGAAGGCTGCCTTACGTACCTCACGCTGCAATGCTGCTGAAAACCAACTCCGCGTCTTAGACGCCCGCAATGGATCTCTATGGCAGAAGACTAGAACTTTGGCACGTCCTTCTGCTGCCATGCCGCCTCTTAAGGTTGACAAAATTTGGTTTTCTACGCCAGTTGAGAAGGTCAATTTGTAGTCCGAATTCCAGACACGTCAGTGTTTACCAAATCCTGTGCTGGATGTGGAATTTGCTTATTATTGAGAAAGATCTCACACAACCTTTGTTGCTCACTCCTTTCCGACACTACTTTACCCCCACTCAAGCTAAAAATATCTTGCTCACTCCTCAGCTCACAAATCTCCAGGTTATGATCTTATTGTGCAACCTTTATTACTTCATTGCCCGGAATGCACTAGTTTTGCTGATGCAGATATACAACGCTATCCTCCGCACTACTCATATTCCTCACCAATGGAAGTACATCTTTGTTATTCTTCTTTCTAAGTTCCGATAAAAATGATCCTCGCAGTTATCGTCCTATTAGTTTACTTTCCCTACTCACCAACATCGTAGAACATCTCCTTCTGCCTCGCCTTTTGCTTCAACTCGTATCCATTATCCCTGACACCCAGTTTGGTTTTCGCCCTCTCCACTCCTATTCTCAGCAGCTACATCGTGTCGTTGATGCTATTCTTAATTCATATGAGCGTCAGTCCGCGCGCCTAGGACTGTTTTTGCATTCGGATATGGCCTTTGATAAAGTTTGGCACAACAGCTAGTTACTCAAACTCAAACCACATCACTCGGATACTTCAGTCCTATTTGCGAAATCGCACCTTCTCTATTAAATATGACTGTGCCTTTTCCAAGCACCTTCCTATCTCCTCTATTGAACCGCAAGGGAGCATACTAGGTCCCTGATTAGACTTGGCTTGTACCTCGGACTTTCCTGACATCCTCAATATCACCAATGCTCACTACGATTGTGTAGCGGCCTTAAGTGTGAGTACTTGTGCTGTGGCAGCTAGCCGCCTTCAGGACTACTGCAAACGAACTTACTACTGGTGCCAATGTTGAAGAGTAGCTATGAACACTCATAAACCCCAAGTTGTGAAGTTCACCTACAAAAGAACGCGACTCACCATCCCATTTATCTCAATGGGGCGGATATACCCACTGCGACTTCTACAAGGTACCTCAGCCTTATCTTGGACAGCCGGCTTACATGGGGTTCCCATCTTTCCAGTCTAATGCAGAGAATTTGTCACAGCATCTGCAGCGTCCATAGTGTTGCGTCCATAGTGTTGCGTCCAGTTTCTCACCACTGCCTTTGCGGTACAAGCGTCTTGTTTATATCTCCTTAACTCGACCCATGTGGCAATATAGCTGAGCCATGTGGAGTTCTATTGCTCCGCCACTGATCATCAGGATCCAGCGTACATACAATCGTTTTCTAGCCTCATGACTGACGTTCCGTGGTATGTGCACAACTCCATTCTGCATACTGATATAGGCCTGCCGAGATAATGAGTATCCTTCGCATCTGCCAATAGAGGCTCCACTGATCTTGTCTGCACTGCCGCAATCCTTTTCTCCGCCAGATCTATCTTCGTCCCAAACCTCTACGACGAGGACAAGCGCTGTTGGCATTCCAATCTGCGACTGAACATTTAGCACTTTATTTTTCTACGTTTGTTTTCTCTACTTTCTGTGTACTATTTTATTGGGACTATGCTGGAAGGTACGCTAATCATATACTGTTCTGTGCCTGGTCTAGCTCAACTATACTGCACCTAATTGCACAAAGGAGTTTCCTATAGAGGTCATCACAGACTATTATCAGAAAATTCAAGACACCTATATATTTCGTTTCTCATAAACGTATCTTAAACATATTATTAGAGCCATTTTTAGTAACTCAATGTTTACTTTCTCTAGCCCCGTATGTACAATGTACATAGGGATGGAGAAGGTATTGTATTCCACCCAAAAATTCGATTTCGAGCTTTCAACGGAAATGTATGTTTTGGGGTCCCCTGAGTCCGAAAAAAAAGCATTTTTACTTTCTCTAGTCCGCATGTACAATGTGCACAGTGGATAGAGAAGGTGTTGTATTCCACCCAAATATCCGATGTTGAGATTTCACCGGAAATATATGATTTGTTGTCCACTGAGTCCGATAAAAAGCATTTTTAGAAAAAAATCCCGTATGTGTCCGTGGACAGCATAGCTCAAAAACGAAAAGACCATTAAATACCAATTTGTTATGTAGATTTGGTATCTTCCAAGGATACGACACAAATATTTTGAAGAAAATCCCCCTACCACAAACTACCCTTTACATGGAAAAACTGTTGAAAATTTTGATTTTCTCAAAAATGACCATAACTATTTTGATTAGAATCCCATATTTTTAAGGTATTTACATCCCAAATAAACTATATATCTTAAATTTTCTGGGAAGACCTCTTTATTCTGGATGAATTTTGCCGAATCTTGCTTAGCTGCTAAACTGTAAGAATAGACCTAAACTTATTGCACAAAAAATGTAGATCTCGCCAAAATACACAATTTATGTCCTTTACGTTTTTATTGTGCAGGTAGCCGTTCCCGAGATACTCCTTGTTATTGGTTTCAATTGTAAAGTACTTATACTTTTCTTAGATAGGAAGAGTCCGTTTTTCTTTTGTTTTACTCCTGGCCGAGCAAAGGAACGATTCGCAATGACAATCGCATATCGATAGCTTTTAAAACATTTGACTATCACTTTAGCATAACCTTCTACTTATAAAGAACTTTAAGAACATTCTCCTAATGTTTATCTCAATTACCATGTTGTAGAAAGAAGAATATTTTGTAAGAAGTTTTTTGTAGAGCAGCTATAGAAATTCATGTGAGTGTAACACATCAGATTCTTAGATAAAGCTCCGCGCGCGCGCGCGTGTGTGTGTGTGCATAGCTCAAAAACGAAAAGGCCGTTAAATACCAAACTTCCTATTTAGGTTTGGTATCTTCCTAGGATGCGACACGAAGATTTTCAAGAAAATTCCCCCACCACTAACCACCCTTTACCAGAAAAATATTTCGAAAATGTTGATTTTATAATAGCTGTAACGATTTTGATTAAAATGCCATATATTAAAGATGTCTACATCCTAAAGCAAACGTATATCTTAAATTTTCAGGGATTAGCCTTTATTCTGAATGAATTTTGCCGAATTTTGCTTAACCGCTAAACCATAAGAGATAGAAAAAAGACGTACTACACAAAAAATGTAGATCTTGTCAAAACACGCAATTTATGTCCTTTACGTTTCTGTTGTGGAGAGCGTGTCTGCCTCACATTCAACAGGTCATGAGTTCGAATCTCGCTTAGGGTGAGTTACCCGGATAAGGCTTTTTTCGGGGTTTTCCCTTATCCTAAGAAGACGAATGTCGAGTAACTTTAAACTCCATGGACCCCGATATCATTTGAGCATCATTTCACCAATCTCATCCATCGTCCGGTATGACCAACCAGGTTAAAGGACGTTAAACTAAAAAAAAAAAATACTTTTCTGAGACAGGAAGTGTCAGTTTTTCTTTTGTTCTACCCCTGCCAAGCGAAAAAGCAATTTGCATTGACAATCGCATAACGACAGTTTAAAACATTTGACTATCACTTTAGCATAGCACATTCGTTTAGTTTCCTTCTACTTGTAAGGAACTAAGTAATAAGATCATTCAGGTAATGTTTATCTCCATTAGCATTGTGTGGAAAGAAGAATAATCTTTTGTAAGAAGTTTGCAGACAGCTAAAGAAAGTTATGTGATGTAATACACAAGATTTTTTAAAATGTTCTATATATCGGATAGTTGGAGTGTGGGGGATTTTGCTAAAAATTCTTCGTGTCACATCCTTGGAAGATTCTTAACTTAAATACAAAGTTTGGTATTTAACCGGCCCATAGACACATACGCGTTTTATTTGTTTATTCTTGGGTCTAAAATTTACATTTCGAATGTTTGTGTTATGTATATTTGTGCATACGTGGTCGAGAAAATAAAAATCAGGTAATGAATAACAATATACACTAAATATAAAATGTAATAAAGATATTAATAATAATTATAATAATAAAACATAATTGCAAATATATCACAAGAAATGGATACGTTGTGTACATTTTTGACAAGGGCGATTGTGAGATTGATGTAGCAGATTCAATTTAATTATTCCTAGTGAAAATATATCTAACACAAAAATACCCGTGTCAAGTCCTTTTCTCCCATAGAGTCTCTAATCTTGGAAGATAATTTAAACGTTTTAACCGTAACCGCTAACTTTAGGTCTGTCTTCCGCTTAAGCGCTGATACTGAACTTCGGCCACCGAGGCACCACCCCTGAAGATAATTTACAACCAAGAGTTTATCTAACGCAGAGAATATCGGCCGTAGATCGTTTCATCTCCCACCCCACCCAGTGATAGGTCGCTCCAAGCAAAAAACCATTCTTACAAAAGATTATTCTTGTAATTCATGCTAACCGAGACAAACAAGCGATAGTAGATCTTTTAAAAGCTATCGTTATGTAATTATATTTTAATTCGGTTCTCTTTTAAAACAAAAGAGATAAGATGAGTTACCGCCTGAGAAAAGTGAAAGTATTTTAAAATTGAAACCAATAACAAGGAATATCTCGGAATTGGTTAACTCTACGAAAAATTGTATCCTGCACAAATGTGTATTTTAATGGGACCTACGGTTTTTGTGTACTATAATTTTGTCTATCTCTTAATGTTTACCGGCTACACAAAAGTGCTCCAGATTAAAGAGGTCCTCAGAAGCTGTTCCCAGAAAATTCAAGATATACATTTTATTTGTGATGGAAATATCTAAAACATAGTATTTTATTCAAAATCGTTTGAGCCATTTTTGAGAAAATCTACATTTCCGAACAATTTCTATGTAAAATTTAGGGAAGATTTTCTTGAAAATCTTTGTGCTGTATCATTGAAATATGGTGCATAAATACCAAGTTTGGTATTTAACGAACTTTTCGTGTTTGAGATATGCACACACACACGCACGCGCGCGCGCGCACACACACACACTTCCACAGATCCATATTTTTCTTGTTTTATTCAGGGTACCTCAAAACATATATTTTTGGTGGAATACAATAACTTCTCTACCTACTATGTAGTGCATAGCAGTGCGTATAGAGAAGGTAAAAACCTGAAGAGATAAAAAGGGCGTATTACTTTCTCTATATATACCTTCTATATACACACGTATAGAGAAGTAATTGTAATTCATCCAAAAATTTGATACACATATTTCACCGGAAATGCATGTTTTCAGACGCCCTGAATACAAAAAAAATAGAAAAAGGTCAGTGTGTGTATGTGGACAGCTTGACACAATAACGAAAAATTCATCAAATACTAAACATGGTACCTATTTAAGTTTAGTGATAGATGTCTAAGGATGCAACACGAAGATTTTCGAGAAAATCTCCCCTTCTCAAACTATCCTTTACAAGAAAAATGTTCGAACATTTTAAATTTCTGAAAAATTGCTGTAACGAGTTTTATTAAAATACCATAAATATTTAGATAACAAATAATTTGTGTATCATAAATTTCCTGGGTATAGCCTCTGAAGTCCTCTTTATTCTGACTTTCGCATAGCTCGTAAACCGTAAGAGATACACAAAAACGTTATAATACGTACACTTTTCTCAGCAGAAAAACCTCCGTGTTCGTTTTGTTTTACTCCAGTTCATACAAATAAGCGAATTTCAATGACAATCGCATAGTGATAAGCTTTTAAAAGATTTGACTATCGCTTTAGCCTAGTGTATTCCCTTATTCCCTTCTATTTATAAGGAAATAAATAAAAATGTTATCCTGCTAATGTTTATCTCATTTAGCATGAAGTAAAAAGAAGAATACGCTTTTGTAAGAAGTGTGTTTGTATAATAGGTAGAGAAAGTTATGTGGAACACATCAGATTTTTACTTTCTCTAGCCCGTATGTACATACATGTACATAGCAGCTAGAGAAGGTATTGTATTCCACCCAAAAATTCGATGTCAAATTTTACCGGAAATCTATGTTTTGAGGCCCCCCGAGTCCAAAAAAGCATTTCAGAAAAAGGTCCGTGCCTGTGTGTGTCTGTGGGTAGCATAACTAAAAAACGAAAACACTGTTAAATACCAAAATTGGTATTTGTATTTAGTATCTTCCAAAGATATGACGCGATGATTTTCAAGAAAATCCCCCCACCACAAACTACTCTTTACATGGAAAAATGTTCTCAAATACCATAATTATGGTAAATATATTTACATAACAAATAAAATATACATTTTCAATTTTTTGGGAATAACCTCTGAAGAACTCTTTATTCTGGATGAGTTTTACAGATTTAACACACAAAAAATATAGATGCCGTTAAAATGCACACAATTTATCTAAGTATTATAAGAAGCGTCAATTTGTAAAATAAAGCTTTCATGTTGTATATACTTGTACGTCCATTACTGAAACCGCTTCATTAATATTGGTTGGTGGTAGCCTGGACGCATTTGCAGACCTCTGCAAACTTGCTGGAAAATGACAATGAAGATTGTCGAAATGCGTCCAGGCTACCATCAACCAACATTAATGAAGCGGTCTCAATAATGGACGTCCAACTATACACAACATAATTTGTCACATACGTTTTTACTTTCTCTATGCGTACCCAAAAATTCGATACCGAGATTTCACCGGAAATATATGTTTTGAGACCCCCTGAATCCAAAAAAAGCATTTTTAGAAACATGTCCGTGTGTCCGTCTGTCTGTCTGTCTGTGTGAATGTGTGTGTGTGTGTGTGTGTGTGTGTGTGTGTGTGTGTGTGTGTGTGTGTGTGTGTGTGTGGGCAGCAGAGCTCATAAACAAAAAGACCGTTAAAAACCAAACTTGGTATTTAAGTTTGGTATCTTCCAAGGATGCGACACAAAGATTTTCAAGAAAATCCCCCCAACTCAAACTACCCTTTACATGGAAATTTTTTTCGAAAATTTTGATTTTCCAAAAAATGGCTCTAACGATTTTAATTAAAATCCCGTATATTACTGACATTTACATACCAAATAAAATGTATATCTTGAATTTTCTGGGAATAGCCTCTGAAGACCTCTTGCCGAATTTTGTTTAACTGCTAAACGGTAAGAGATAGACAAAAGCTTACTTCACAGAAAATGCAGAGCACGTTAAAACACACAATTTATGTTATACATTTTTTTCGTAGAGTTGGTCACTTTTTAGTTATTCATTGTTTTTTATTTCACCTTTCAAAAACTTATATTTTCTCATACAGGAATTTGTCAACTCCTGTCCATGCAAACAAAGGAACTTCCGAAACATAGCAACCAGCCTTTGACTATCACTTTAACCTATGGTACTCCCTTATTTCGCTTCTACTTAAAAGGAAGTAAGTAATAAGACTATTTCTTACTTTTTTTTTTCTCGATTAGCATGAAGTAAATAGAAGCATAAGCTTTTTAGCAATAATTTGTTGCAGAGATATAGGGAAATGGAAAGTCATGTGAATGGAACACATTAGATTTTTTTTTTATTGTAGAAGTTAACCTTTTTGAGATATTCCTTGTTATTGGTTTCAATTGCAAATCACCAAGCTACTCTCAAACGGGACCATGCAAAGCGAACAGAACCTCAATGGTTTCACATAGCGGACAGCTTTAAAAATAATTTACTATCGCTTCCTAATGTATTCCTTATTTCCCTTTTGCTTGCAATGAAGTAAGTAATAGACCAATTCTTGTAATGTTTATCTCGATTAGCATGATGTAGATAAAAGAATAATCTTTTGTAAGAATAGTTTGTATATGGAGCAACTAGAGAGAGTTACCTGACTTGAACAGAGCAGATTTTTTTGGTAAACTCTGCTGTTTAATATTTTTAAACGCCGATATACTCAAGGACTTAAAACAGTATTCGTAAATCATTCTAATTTGCAAATATTTTTTTTACTTTTTCTACTTAGTATATAAGTACAGAGGTTATCGCACTCCTCCCAAAAATTCGATACGAGATTTCACCGGAAATGCACGATACCTGGTATCCAAAAAAAAAAAATTAAAAAGGGTACGTGTGTGTGTGTGTGCGTGTATGCGCGCGCGCGCTCATCCGTCCATATATCTGTGGAAACGATAACCCAAAAACGAAAAGTCGGTAAAATACAAAACTTTGTATTTCAGTTTAGTATCTTCTAAGGATGCGACACGAAGCTTTTCAAGGAAATCCCTCATCCCAAACTACCCCTTATAATGAAAAACATTCTAACATCATGATTTTCTCAAAAATTGCTCTAATGATTTTGATTAAAAATCGTATAGTTATTTGCATGACAAATAAAATGTATTTCCTGAATTTTCTGGGAATCGCCTATGAAGACCTCTTCATTCTGGATGAATTTTCGATAAATGGAAAACCGTAAGAGAGGCACAAAAACTTACTACACAAAAATAGTAGTTCTCGTTATAACACACAATTTCTGTCACGTTTTTTTTAGTGGAATATTTCCGAGATATTCCTTGGTTTCAGTTTTAAAATATTTAAACTTTTCTCATAGGAGAATTTGTCAACTGCTGGCCATGTAAAGAAACAAATTTCAATCACATAGCAACCAGCTTTTTAAAAGATTTGGCTACCACTTTATTCTACTGAACTCTCTATGTCCCTCCTACTTAGAGTAAACATTAATAAGGCCATTTCTGCTAATGTTTATCTCGATTGGCTTGAAGTAGACAGAAGAATAAGCTTTTAAACATTAATTTATTGCAGAGATGTAGAGAAAGTGATGTCAATGAACACATCAGACTTTTATTGTCGGTATAAGTGCACTGAACATTAGTGTGACAATGACTCCTTGTAAGTCTATAAAAATCATTTTTGAAGAAAGATAAAACAGGATCGAAATGTATGGGTAAGTCATTTCAACTTTTGTACAATGCCGTATCTACCTACATATAATGGGAAAATTCAGTTTAGATGGGGTTTATTACATGAATAAGTTTTATTTTGGGATTTTCTTTTATCCCTTGAAGCCAAATGTTGGCTATGTCTAAGCTTAACCTCACGAAATAATCATTTCATACCTTGTACATTCGTCGCGCATAATAACCTATACGATTACAGGGTGTTCAACTTAAAAATAAGATGTGCATAAACGTATTTCAAAGAAACTTTAGATATGCTTAGTGCATATAAATGTCAAATACATTGATCATTTTCAATATAGTACACTTTCATACTTTTCTAAATTTTCTCGAAAATTAAGCAATATAGTACTCATTATGTTATATTTGTGTATCTTCATTACAGTTCGCGTGATCAACAAAAGTAAGATATACAGATTATAGGTGAGTAAATGAAAATGCAGCATGTAATCAAGGAAAGAGAAAATTGAATTTGTCCCCGCACTAACCAAGCGTATGTAGTGTTGATAATACATTCAGATTGCTTCTGTGGTCGAATGGGCAAATTGTTACCCAGGCATTATGGGTTCGATTCTTCCCTGGGGAGGGGGTACTTTTTCTTTAATTAGAGTTAATCTAATATATAGAGTCTGGAACACGAATGTGAATAAGAAAGAGATTCAAAGCTTAATTCCTAGAGAAATAAAACACAATGATGTCTCAAGATTGTTCCTTATTTTCCTCAGATTCTGGACATGTTCCATCATTAGAACTCAAAGAAAAAATAGAAATTCAATTACCCGGGTTAACACCATTGACGACAGGGAATATGAACACTATACATAATATAGATATTATACATAGAATGGTACTCCATAGTATCCTAAAACTATACTATATTAAACGATATGACTTAAAAAATCTGATGTGTTCGATTCATATGACTTTCTCTACAGCAAATGATTGTTAAAAAGCTAATGCTTTTATTTACGTCATACTAATCGAGAAAAAAAAAATAGCAGAAGTAGTGTTATTACTTGCTTCCTTGTAAGTAGGAGCGAAATAAGGGACTACCATAGTTTAAAGTGATAGTCAAAAGCTGGTTGCTATGTGACTGAGGTTCCATTCTTTGTATGGACAGCAGTTGACAAATACCTGTATGAGAAAAGTATACGTTTTCAAAGCCGAAACCAAAAATAAGGTATATCTTAAAAACGATCAACTTCACGAAAAATATGTATGTAACATAAATTGTGTGTTTTAATGTGCTCTGCATTTTTTGTGTGGTAATTTTTGTCCATCTCTTACGGTTTAGCAGTTATGCAAAATGTCGTAAAATTCATCCAGAATAAAGTAGTCTTCAGAGGCTATTCCAGAAAACTCAACTTATACATATTATTTGTCAGGTAAATATCTTTAATATACGATATTTTAATCAAAATCGTTAGAGCCATTTTGGAGAATATCAAATTTTTTGAAAAAAGTTCCATGAAAAGATAATTGGGGGTGGGGGGAGTTTCTTGAAAATCTTCGTGTCGCATCCTTGCAAAATACCAAACTTAATACCAAGTTTGGTATTTAACGGTATTTTCGTTCCTGAGCTATGCTGTCCATAGACACACACAAATGGACCTTTTTCCAGAAATATTTTTTTTGGATTCAGGGAGACCCAAAACATGTATTTCAGGTGAAATCTCGGTATCGAATTCTTGGGTGCATTACGATACCTTCTCTATACACTATGTACATACGTGTAGAGAAATTAAAAATCTGATGTAATAAACTCACGTGACTTTCTCTAACTGCTCTACAAACTTCTTACAAAAGATTATTATTATTATTATTATTATTATTATTATTATTATTATTATTATTATTATTATTATTATTATACACAATGCTAATTGAGATAAATGTTATCGGAATGTTCTTATTACTTAGTTCCTTATAAGTAGAAGGGAACTAAAGGAATGCGTTATGTTAAAGTGATAGTTAAATGTTTTAAAAGCTATCGTTATGCATTTGTCATTGCAATTCGCTTCTCTGCTTGACCAGGAGTAGAACAAAAGAAGAACGGACACTTCCTGTCTGAGTAAAGCATAAAGTACTTTACAATTGAAACCAATAACAAGGAATATCTCGGAAACGGTTACCTCCACACAAAAAAAAAAAAAAAAAAAAAAAAAACGTAAAGGACATAAATTGTATGTTTTGACGAGATCTACCACTTTTGTGCAGTAAGTTTTTGTCTATCTTTTACGATTTGGCATTTAAGCAAAATTCGGCATAATTCATCCAGAATAAAGAGGTCTTCAAAGGCTATTCCCAGAAAATTCAAGATATACATTTTATTTATAATGTAAATATCTTTAATATACGGAATTTTAATCAAAATCGTTGTAGCCATTTTTGAGAAAAAAAATTGACAAATTTTCCATGTAAAAAGTAGTTGGTGGTGAGGGATTTTCATGTGGCACCCTTGGAAAATAATAAACCTAAATACCAGATTTGGTATTCAACGGTCTTTTTGTTTTTGAACTATGCTGTCCATAGACACAACGGACCTTTCTCTAAAAATGCTTTTTTCGCATTCAGGGGATTCAAAAAATACATTTCCAGTGAAATATCGACATCGAATTTTTGGGTGGAAATACAATGCCTTCTCTATCCACTATGTACATTGTACATGCAGGCTCGAGAAAGTAAACATCGTATGTTCCAATACAGAAGACTTTCTCTTCCTGTTCTTACAAAAGCTTAATCAAGATAAACATAAGCAGAAATGGTCTTATTACTTAGTTCCTTGTAAGTAGAGGGGAAATAATATAAGTGAATCAGATTTTTTAAAGGCTGTCGCTATACGACTGACACTGAAACTAGGTTCTATTTGCATAGCTTGGAGTAAAACAAAAGAAATATGAAATGAATGACGACTTCCTGATTGAGAAAATTTAAGTATTTTAAAAATTGAAACAAATGACAGAGAATATATTGGAAATAGTTAACTCTACAAAAAATGGATATGATATTAATTGTATTTTTTAACAAGATCTACATTTTTATGTAGTAAACTTTTGTCTATTCTTATACATTTCATTTGCCACGAAAAGATCTTAAATATATGGTATTTTAATAAGAATCGTTATAGCCATTTTGAGAAAATCAAAATTTTCGAAACATTTTCCAATGGTAGTTGGGGTAGGGGTTTCCTGAAAATATCTTGCCGCATCTTTGGAAGATGGTGAACTTTGCTCTCCCCCCCCCCCTCTCTCTCTCTCTTTCTTGGACCTTTTCTAAAAATGTATTTAATTAAGGAGTCCTCAAAACATGTATTCCAGGTGAGATATAGGTATCGAATTCTAGAGTGGTACATTGCACATGCGTGCTAGAGAAAGTAAACGTTGGTGCAAACCTTCCTTCAGCATTGGAAGTTAAAACTAATTCAGATTTCTCTTCAACGAAATCAAAAGGACTTCGATTACGAGCAGTTTCAGCAAGACAAAGTGCAGATTTTCAGTAAGCGGACCATAACTCGTTATTGTGTTGCACTTCATTTACCTGTTGGTTGCAGATAACATAATGCTGTGAGGTATCTTACATTCTTCATCTCAATCTTACCTTACGTTCTCCCACATCTCAACGGCTTAGAAAGAGCTGGTACAGTTCTTTCTCATTCAAAGTCTCAATCTCGAAACACATTCCATATATTCTCTTGCACATGTAAATCGGGTAGTTACGCCGGCCACTCGATTAATTAGCCACTCTTTAATAATAATATATTAATATTATTATTCATAGTATATACACTGCTCAAAAAGTAGAAAGCAGTCTTCGAATAAGTGAGGTATTCTTTGGAATCCATTCTGGTATATACAGGTGTCCCACCTAACTCTGCGACCTCAAATACCTTTGAAATGCAACAAAATATAAAAAAATCGGATGTGTACCATTCACATGACTTTCTCTATATTCCTGCAACAAATTATTCTTAAAAAGCTTATACTTCTATTTACTTTATGCTAATCAGAAAAAATGAGCAGAAATAGTCTTATTACTTGCTTCCTTGTAAGTAGAAGCGAAATAAGGGACTACCATAGGTTAAAATGATAGTCAAAAGCTGGTTGCTATGTCAATGAAGTTCCTTTGTTTATATGGATAGGAGTTGACAAGTTCCTGTATGAGAAAAGTATACGTTTTTCATAGCAGAAACCAAAAATAAGAAATGTCTCAAAAACGACGAACTGTCGAAAAAAAAAAGTATATAACATAAATTGTGTTTTTTAACGTGCTCTACATTTTTTGTGTAGTAAGTTTTTGTCTATCTCTTACGGTTTAGCAGGTATTCAAAATAGTAAAATTCATCCAGAATAAACTACTCTTCAGAGGCTATTCCCAGAAAATTCAAGATATACATTTTATTTGGAAGGTAAATATCTTTAATATATGAAATTATAATCAAAATCGTTAGACCCATTTTTGAGAAAATCAAAATTTTCGAAAAAAGTTCCATGTAAAGAAGTTATCGTGTTCACAGACACACTGGCATACATGGGCACACGGACACACCCACGGACCTTTTTGTGAAAATGCTTTTTTTGGACATTGGGGACCCTAAAACATATATTTCCGGTGAAATCTCGGTATCGAATTTTTGGGTGGAGTGCAATACCTTCTGTCTTCACTATGTACATAGTGCGTACAGAGAAAGTAAAAATCCAATTGACTAGGAATGTACCTATGTCAGGCGCTCATACAATGAGAAGGTACGCACAATCCAGAAAAGTCACACATGAAAACAGAGTTTAATGTGGCAATATGGAAAGCAGTATCCGAAACGTATGTGAATTACATTACAGTATGACAGCAGTCCAGAAGACCAGACCAGACTATAAGACCATAGTACACTGAAGCTAGAACGTGCCGTGCTGATATTGGTTCGTTTACAACTGGCTACAGGCTAGTGCAAGCAACCTCTGCTCTAGACACAGTACTACATGGGTTGATATGCGTCAGAGACTGCGTCATCCTCTAAAAGTAAAAAAATTTCAGAACGTATGAGGTTTAGAAACGTGAAACCAAGAATGTCATCACTAAATTGTAGTTATAGCTCACATTTCGCTAAAATAAACATACATGTTCCATTAGCAAAAAATTAACTTTGTGTTGTAAGTGTTATTTGTTTACTTTTCTGGATTGTGCGTACCTTCTCATTGTGTGAGCCCCTGGCCAATTGAATTTTTGATATTGGGTTGCATTTCAGAGATATTTGAGATCGCAGAACCATTCTATCACCAATTTCCCAACACCAGCAACTGGCATGTAGCCCCAGAATCTACATCTCTTACCCACTCCTCTTGGTAGCTTTAACATCCTCGGCACTATAGCGATGCTGTTTAGTCGCTAAACATCACCCCCCTCCCGCCCCATCACATCGGAAAATACCACTTTTTATTTCGTCCAAATAACGCTTTACTAGAAATTAGGTGGCACTGAAGATATAGAAGGCACAGTGTCTTCTCGATGTGGTGTTAAGACTTCCTTTCTTCACTACCCTTCGATGCTGAACTCCACTGCCATGCAGACGTTTTCGAACAGTAGATGCTGCGACGAGCAGACACAATTCCTGGCCAATTAGAGCTGCTGACTGTAAAGGATTCCTCTTCTTGACTTGCTTTATGACTAAACACTCTCTTAGTTGTTTTTCTTGGCTGGTAACTGTTTGGACAACTTAGGTCACCTTCGTTCTCTTCTTGGAAATGCTGAGTCCAGCGTCTGGCGCAATCTTCCTCCTCTGTCAATTGCATTAACAATTACAGAAACGAGTCGGCCAGCTTCCCATACATCATCAGCTCTGTCTCTGGTTATCTCATTTTGGTGATCTTTTGTTCCCTAATACGAACTTCTCAACTTTTGCTCGTATACAATCTCTGGAAATGCCTTGTCTTCTAAGTAAAGTACTCTTGTCATGCGTCGTGTTTAGTTGCCAATTAGGCAAACTGTGTCCCAAGACGAGACAAAATCGTCACCAGGCCCATACATCATATCTGTTGTTTTCCTTGTATGCTAGTTGGGTCAAATACACTTTTGTCTCTCCACTATGCTGACCATTTGATGCACTATAAAAACAATTTTTCTCAAAAATGTATTAACAGTATATTCGTATTTTTCAAATTAATTGAATGTTTCACTGCAGAAAACGAGGTTACTTATACTTTCTTATTATGTCTTTGGAATAGATGTATTAAAAAATCTGCCAAATCTCAATAGAGTACAAAAAATATCTTCCGCTGTCCATATTCACCGAAATATGGATTCAATGAATCGCACGCACGCACGCACACACACACACACACACACATACACACATTTTCTCTGATTACAGAGTTTGTTATAACCTGTTATATAACTCTCTCAACAGTTGTTTTTCTTTTTTTTTTTTTCTTTTTTTTTTCACTTATAAGCCACCATCTTCTATGGTCATATCGGCGGTTTTGCTTTAGAAACAACTGTTGGTGTCTTCTCGTTGAACAGTAGGGTTTATTAATGTTATGTTATTAAACACATACACTCACTCCTGCATACTTCAGACTCTGTGGGAGATAAGAAATGATTTTTGTTACAAAAAAACTCTCCTTCCCAGCCGGGAGTCAAACCCGGAATCTCTGAGAAACCAGAACGCTGATCACTCCACCGCAGAGTCAGCCCTTAAGAGTTTAAATCCTTGAAAACATAATTGGTTTCACAATTTATATGTCTCTGTGCATATGTTTGTTTTTGTACAGTTTAGATGAATGATACATACGCAAGGAATACTCAAATGAGTTCGGAGAGGATAGAGCTAAAGTGTACGATATTTTTCAGGATATGAGAAAATACGGTAAAATCTTATCAAAGCAACTCACCCCAACTATGATTCAAACTCGGATCTCCTGTTTGAAAACAACAGGCACCCCTACTCCATAGATGGAGCTGGTGCTCGAGGAGGGTATGAAATGTTAATTCCCAACAACAAAAAGTTCCGCTTAGATAGAAATAAAAGATTACACCTAGTAATAAAATCTACTAATAAAAATTATATTTTAATACGATTTGCATTTGAAATGTTATTAAAAAATATGATGCGTTCCATTCACATGACTTTCTCTACATCTCTGCAACAAATTGTTGTTAAAAACCTTATTCTTCTATTTACTTCGTGCTAATCGAGAAAAAATTAGCAGAAATAGTCTTTTTACCTGCTTCCTTGTAAGTAGAAGCGAAATAAGGGAGTACTATAGGTTAAAGTGATAATCAAAAGCTAGTTGCTTTGTGACTGAAGTTCCTTTGTTTGTATGGACACGAGTTGACAAATTCCTGTATGAAAAAAGTAAAAGTTTTTCAAAGCTGAAACAAAAAAAAACAAAAAATCAAAAAACAAAAACAAAAAAAGGAACATCTCAAAAACGATCAACTCCATGAAAAAAATGTATATAACATAAATTGGGTGTTTTAATGTGTTCTACATTTTTTGTGTGATAAGTTTTTGTCTATCTCTTACGGTTTAGCAGTTATGCAAAATTCCGTAAAAATTCATCCAGAATAAAGTAGTCTTAGAGGCTATTCCCAGAAAATTCAAGATATACAGAGTGTTAATAAACTATACCGAAATATTTTCACAGAATATGTAGATTATTTAAATAAGTAATTTGGGATAGGAGACTTATGGCCTGTTTATTGAAATGTCGAAGTAACAGCTATGTTTCTGAAGTGCCAGTACGCCTCTGGCTAATTTATCGACCATTCGAGAGCATAACAATAATTAGGGCCGTAGTTAAATTTAACATTTGATTTGCATTCAAAAAGTATTGAAATATCAATCATCCTTATTTAGTTGAGATTAAGAAGCAAATTAATTGTAATCAGTTTCGACCTTGTGGTTGGCCCCACAAATTTCTGAGCATTGTCCATAAAATACTCCAGGACGATTAAATCAAAAGGTTGCTTGATTTAATCGAAAAACGGAGGGACATATTACAGCGTACCTCTCTAGCGTAGTGGTTAGGATACTGGTTTTTAAGTGAAAGTAAGTTTCCGAGTTCGGGTCTCGTTCACGTATCGCGGCACTTCGACTGGAATGAAAATAACAATAATAATAATAATAATAAAAAAAAAAAAACATTTACTCTATGACAGGAATCGAACTCATAACCTTTGAATAGCAGCTTCCCGCGTTACACATTAGGCCACCAGCTCAGTTGAAAAAACGCCTCCAGAGTAGACTACCTCAAGGACGTAGTTAATAAATGTTCAGTGTCGCACTATCAAGTGATTAGTTCGAGATTTTACAGATTTTTGCAACATTAAATCTTGAGAACGCTGGTAACGAGCTGCTAAAAATCGATATTTCTATACTCGGGCAGCAGTTTTAAAGACACTCTAAGCCATTTTTTTTTCAAACTGCTTTGCTTTAACACCGACTTATCAGCACCTGATACTCACACGTTTAACGCTATGTAGTTACGTTATGTTTATCCGGGGACCATGCATCGCCGATCTCAAATTACTTCAGTCACGTGCACAATCTCGCAAATTATTTCGGTGTAGTTCATTAGCCTCCTGTGTGTATGTATATATATATATATATATATATATATATATATATATATTATTTGTCAGGTAAATATGTTTAATATACGATATTTTAATCAAAATTGTTAGAGCCATTTTGGATAAAATCAAAATTTTCGAAAAAAAGTTCCATGTAAAGGGTAGTTGGAGGTGGGGAGATTTTCTTGAAAATCTTCATGTCGCATCCTTAGAAGATACCAAACTTAAATACCAAGTTATGTATTTAACGGTCCTTTCGTTTTTGAGCTATGCTGTCCACAGTCACACACACACACGCGCGCGCGCACGCGGACCTTTTTACAGAAATGCTTTTTTTGGATTCAGGGGGACACAAAACATGTATTTACGGTGAAATCTCGGTATGAAATTTTTGGGTGCATTACAATATCTTCTCTATACATTATGTACATAGTACGTGTGGAGTGAGTGAGTGAGTGTGTAGTGTTTAAGGGTCCGTCGACAACTAGGTCATTTGGGACCGAAGTTAAGAAAAAGAAAAACACATTAAAAACAAATCTAGAGAAGAAAAACTAAAATGTGCTAAAAACCCTTACAAAGGCACACACGAGAAAAGGCCCGGGTGATAAAACCAAGGCTAAAAGGTTAAAAAACTAAAAACACACACACAAAAAGTGGTCCCATATGGTAAAAGTCAGAGTCTAAAAAGTTAAAAAGGCTAAAATTGCACACACGCATGAAACAGGTCAGATGTCTTTGCTGAGGCCAATAGAGGCAACAAAGCGTACCACCATATCGACGGAATTGGCGTCGTCGCATAAAATGGCAGGTAAGGAGGTACCCAGGCCGATGGATTGCCGTTCACGATGAAATTTCGGACAATCAAGCAACACATGTGCCACAGACAGACGAACATCGCAGGTCTGACATATAGGAGCTGGCTCAGCGCGTAGAAGGTAGCCATGTGTTAGCCGCGTGTGACCGATACGCAGACGCGTAAGGATAACCTCGCGGCGCCGGTTTGGCTGGCAAGATGTGAACCATGGCTGTACCGTGTCTTTGAGTATGCGAAGCTGTGTACCTGCTAAGTTTTGCCAAGATTGCTGCCAAGCTAAAAGAAGAGACCTGCGAAAGTAACGTGAAGCATCCCCTGAGGGCACAGCCGCTTCCGAATAATCCTGCAAGGAGCAGGCAGCCTTGGCAGACCTATCCGCTACCTCATTACCTGCAATAACGACATGACCTGGAACCCACGTGAAGATGAACTGGTAGCTGCAAGCAATCAATTCAGAAAGGCGAGATTGAATGCGCATAACGAGTGATGAGGAGCCAGTATACTGCTGCAGAGCCTGTAGGGCACTCAAGGAATCGCTGCAAACAAGAAAACTACCAGGTGCTAAAAGCGAGATAAAATCTAGAAAGTAAAAGATAGCGTACAGTTCGGCGGTGAATACCGAACTGGCGTCCGCAAGGCGATAATTATGTGTTACTCCATTGAAATAAAAGGCACAACCTGTAGCTCCTGCCAGCTGGGAGCCGTCAGTGAATACCGGTGCATATGCCCGGTAATTGCTTAAAAGTTCGTAAAACAGTCGCTGAAATACCTCCGGAGCGGTCGAACGTTTCACAAGGTTGGAGAGGGTCAGGTCGAAACTGGGACGCCTCAGTTGCCAAGCAGGTTCCGGATAAACAAAAACACGCTCCACAGGAGGCAATCTGAGACCCCTATCGGAGAGCAGTTCACGAAACCGAATACCACAGGGGCGTGAAGCAGTGGCGTTCCTCAGATAGCGGTGTGAATAATCCGGGCGTAACAGGGTTAAAACCAGGATGGCGGGGGTTCGCAGACAACTTAGCAGCATACGAACAAAGTAAAAATGAGCGACGCACTGCCAGTGGGGGTTCACCAGCATCGGCATACAAGCATTCCACACGACTAGTGCGGAAGGCTCCTGTAGCAAGACGTAAACCGATATGATGAACGGTGTCTAAAAGGCGAAGTTTAGAGGCGGTCGCTGCGCCGTAAATAAAACAACCGTAGTCTAGTTTTGAGCGAACGAGTGAACGGTACAAACGCAGCATTACTGAACGATCGCCGCCCCACGACGCACCAGAAAGCAGTTTGAGGATCCGCAGCGATCGATCACAGGAGGCACGAAGATATCGGTACCCAAGAAAGTTCACGGTCTAGGTGGACACCTAAGAACTTCAAGGACGGAACGAAAGGCAGTGGCACACCGTTCAATTGGAGGTCAGGAGGGTGTACTCCGCGAAGACGGTGGAAGTGTATGCACTGAGTTTTCGTAGGGTAAAAACGAAAACCATTACGAAGCGCCCAACCAGCGATGGAGTTTATGGAGGGCTGGAGTTGTCGTTCGAGATGTTCAGTGCTGTAGGAGCGATAGTACAGCGCAAAGTCATCCACATACAGTGACGATGATATCCCACTACGAATCACGCTGGTAATGCCGTTGATGGCCACGGCAAAAAGCATAACACTAAGAACGGAACCTAGGGGTACACCGTTCTCCTGAATCTTCTCCCGCGAGAGAGTATTGCCAATACGGACACGAAAGCAGCGCAGCTGGAGAAAGTTCCACAGAAATAGGGCCAGATGGCCGCGTAACCCTGAACTGTGCAAATTACGCAGAATACCATATCGCCAAGTAGTGTCGTAAGCCCTCTCGAGGTCAAAAAAGACACTCACGACTTGCTGCTTCAGAAGGAAAGCATTCCGTACATAAGCTTCCATACGCGCCAGGTTATCAACGCTTGAACGACCGCGACGAAATCCGCACTGCTCGGAACAGAACACTTCGTTCGCCTCCAACCACCAAGTAAACCGAATACTGATCATGCGTTCCAAAGTCTTGCAAACGACGCTCGTGAGGCAAATCGGCCGGTAAGAGGATGGGAGGGTCCGGTCTTTGCCAGGACGAGGGATAGGAATGACAATACCCTCTCGCCACACAGGCGGGAAAACCTGTTCGCGACAAATGCGGTTATAGAGGTCCAGAAGGAATGTAACGGCTGCAGGTGGGAGGTGAAGCAACATTTGTCGGTGAATATCATCGGGACCAGGAGAAGAGTCCCTCGCAGCGTGTAAAGCATGAGTTAGTTCCGCAAGGGTGAAGGGTGCATTGTACGGCTCACTACAGTCACTAGTAAAATCAAGGCGAAATCTCTCAACAGCTTCCTTAATGGGAAGAAATGCATTGTCGTAATTGTCCGTTGCACTTGTCGCAGCGAAGGAGGTGGCTAGAGCGTCGGCAACATCCCGTTCGCTGGTGAAGGTGGAGCCGTGAACGGTAAGGCCAGGGGTGTATGTCCTGAGACATTTGCCGGTCATGCGGCGCACCGAAGTCCACACTCTTTGTGAGGAGCTCCTGCGAGAAAGCGAGGAGACATATGCTTTCCACAAATTCCGCTTGGCATTACGAACGATATAGCGCGCCTTAGCCCGGGCGCGTTTGAAAGCAACAAATTTCTCCGCCGTCGGGTGTAGGTGGAAAAGACGAAGAGCTTTTTTACGTGCCTTTAATGCCAAGTTGCAGTCTTCGGTCCACCACGGCACTGGAATACGCCGAGGGGTAAAAGACCTCCGAGGAATACTGGATTCTGCGGCGAGCAAAACCGAGCAAGTAAAATACTCCACCATGTCTTCTATGGAGGTACAGCCATCGGAATTGAGATTGAGCAGAGAGGAAAACTTTTCCCAATCAGCTTTGGAGATAATCCAGCGGGGATGTTGAGTGGGTAAGGGATATTGTCCCGAAAAACGAATGTCAATGGGGAAATGATCACTGCCGTGAAGATCGGAAAATACCGACCAATCCAGGAAGGGTAGTAAAGCAGGGCTGCAGAAAGTTACATCTAGGGCGGATAGGGTGCCATATGCAGAAGATAAGAATGTGGGTGCACCGGAGTTTAAGAGTAATAAACTAGACCTGTCGCAAACGTCTGCTATTATTGTACCTCGAGAATCGTCAGCAGAAGAACTCCAAAGAACATTGCAAGCATTGACATCGCCCAAAAAGATCAGCGGCGGGGGAATTTGTGCTAACAATGCCCGAAGCTCAATGTCTGAGATCACATCGTGCGGCGGCAAATAGACATTCCAAACAGAAAAGGAGATGGAAGGCAAGGTTACGCGCACAGCTACCGCTTGTAGCGGGGTGTTGAGTGCAATACTGGCGGCAAGGATGGTAGGAGCCACGAGAGTAACAACACCGTTGCAAGCACGCTGGCCACCAACAAAGTCGTGCCTGAAGGATTGAAAATGACGAAGTGGAAGGGTATGGTGGGGATGTAAGTGGGTTTCCTGGAGACAAAGAATTGAGGGTGAACGCTTGTTGATTATATGTTGAAGGTCTGGTAGACGGGCCCTGATCCCATTGACATTCCACTGGATTATATCCATGGTGAGATAGAAATTAAGGTGGTGTAATTTCCTTCTTTCTCACTTTAGCAGATTTAGCTCCAACTAACCTAAAATCCGTGTCTTCCTCAGACTCCACTGGTGGTCGGGAGTCAGAAGAAGTCTTTCGGTTCGCAGAACGAGAGCGGGACGTTGCCGAAGTTCGGCTCATCGGTCTACTACGTTGACGGGAACGATCTCCGGCGAAGGATGAACTAGGAGCACATGGGTTAGTCGACGGCTGAGATTGCTGCAGTGCATCAGAAGTTGTACACTGAGATGCAGATGATTGAGCACGTAAAGGAGCGGCTTCGCACAAGTCAGTTTGCGTCGACGCATCCGCGACAGGCACAGTCTGTAAACCGACAGATTGGACAAGCTTACGGCGAACGGCTGAGGAGTATCCTGTGGTGTTGGTCGGCTTTAGCTGCTCAAAGCGCCGTCTCGCCTCAGGAAAAGTAAGATGTTCCTTCACACGTATTTCTTGTATGCTTTTCTCTGCCAAGTACATGGAACACTGTCCAGTGCTAGACGGATGACTGCCTTCACAGTTTACACAGCACGGTGCGCGCGTACAGACGGTGTCAACGTGTGCCACTAGACCACAACGATCGCAGGTTGCGGGTCGGGCACAGGCGGCTTGGGTATGCCCGAAGCGCTGGCACTTGAAGCACCGCATAGGGTTCGGCACATACGGGCGGACGGCAGCACGTTCGTAACCACAGTATATGAACTCCGGAACACTAGTACCCTTGAACGTGAGAAAGATCGTACGCAATGGGTACTCCTTGCCCTCACGTTTACCATGTAGACGGTACGCCTGACAAACTCGCTGTTTTGAAAGATGGGTGGCAATATCCTCATTGGAGAGGTCGTCTAAGCTAGAGGTGGTCACAACTCCTCTACAGGTGTTCCTGGACTTGTGGGGGTAAACTTTGATACTGTACGATCCCAACAGAGTAGCACGAAGTAGCTTGTCCGATTGGTCTTTATTGTGGACCTCTACCAGTAGCGTACCGTCTCGCAGCCTTGTCGCGTTTTTAACCTTGCCGCAGATCCTGTCAACTTCCCTTTGCACGTAGAATGGACTTATGTCAGAAAATTTCTTCGTTTCGTTCAACATAGCCATAACAATAAACTGGTCAAAATAAGAAGGTGGTGCGCGGTTTGACATATTGAAAGGACCCCCTTCCGAACCGTCGGCGTCAGCCTGCCATCCGGGGGTTAAAGAAGAAAAGACACCAAATATCCACGGTCTGTGCCGTAACGGGAACCATCCCGTGACCGATACCCAAGGCCTACGTCACAAGGGTTACCCTCCAAACACCACTGCTGGTCCATATGCGTATACCGTTCACCATGCACGCCCCGGTTTTAAGCCCCTACCACAGGTATAACCGCCTGTGGCTCCCCGCTCTAGGCCGTGCAGCGACAGAACACATGCACGGATTCAGGGGACTTGTGGTTGATTACGCCGGGGTAACGTCAGCGGTAACACGTCCGGCCCGTGAAACTATCCCAACGACGTACGAGGTCGTCGGGACACCAGCACAGGCCGGGCTTACTAGCAAGCTACGTGAATGTACTTGACGGTATGGACGGGCTCCGCACCTAAGGCTACACATAGGGGCAGTGGGGAGGGTGCACCCAACCTTCAAGCCTGGGACCTCCGTAGAGCACACAAATTGGGAGCCGCGCTGGAACCGTGGGACAGGAACCACGGGGATAGTGAAAGATCCCTGCTGTGAGACAGGAGTTAATAAACCTAATGCCTTACAAACTACTAAGTTCCATAAGCCTAGAAGAGGAAGAGGGTGATAAAGTAAACAAACGAAACAAACAAATGCAGAACAAAAGACGTGGCAACAGTGAATGGCGATGGGTAGGGTGAAGTGGCGGTGAGCGGCTCGGGAACCCCCGGATGCGCCAAACCCGTACCTACCGTAGTAGGCCCCTGGGGGGAAGTAGTACGTTGGAGAAAATAAAAATCCGATTTGTGACTTTCTCTACATCGCTGTAACAAATCGTTGTTAAAAAGCACATTCTTCTACCTACTTTATGATAATCGAGATAAATATTGGCACAAATTGTCTTAATTACTTGCTTCTTTAAGTAAAAGGAAAATAAGGGAGTAGAAGAGTTTAAACCGATAGTCAAATCTTTTAAAAGCTGATTACTATGTGGTTGAAATCCGTTTCTATGCAGGCCAGAAGTTCACAACTTTCCCTGTGAGAAAAGATTAAGTATTTTAAATCTGAAACAAATAACAAGGAATATCTCAGAAATGGTCAATTCTATGAAACAAACTTAAATGACATAAATTGTGTGTTTTAATGTGATCTACATTTTTTGTGCAATAAGTTTTTATCTATCTATTGCGGTTTACCAGTAACGCAAAATTCAGCAAAATTCTTTCAGAATAAAGAGGTCTTTAGAGGCTATTCGCAGAAATTTCAAAACATGAATTTTTTTGCATATTAATATCTTTAATATACGGTATTTTAATCAAAATCGTTAGAACCATTTTTGAGAATCGCTCTAACGATTTTCGAATTTTTTTCCATGTAAAGGGTAGTTTGAGGTGAGGGTACTTTTCTCAAAATTCTGGTGTGGCATCCCTGGGAGATGCTAAATTTAAATACCAAGTTTGGTATTTTAATGACTTTTCGTTTTTGAGTTATCGTGTTCACAGACACACGGACACACACGGACCTTTTTCTAAAAATGCTTTTTTTGGATACAGGGAATCCTAAAACGTGCATTTCAGGTGAAATTTCGGTATCGAATTTTTGGTGGAATGCAATACCTTTTCTATACACTATGTACATAGTACATGAACAGAAAGTACAAATGAACATTCCATAATTAGTTTCGAAACAGCTACCTGATGAAGTAGAGGCTGCATACTTTTTGCCTAATAATTATTTTCTAATTCTTTTGTTTCCTAGCAATTATAAAATCTGATGTGTTCCATACGAATAACTTTCTCTATTATGCGACAAACTATTCCTACAAAAGTTTAATCGAAATAAAGTGAGCAGAAATTGACATTTTATTTATTCCCTTGTAAGTATAACAGAAATACATTAGACTAAAGCAATATCAAATCTTTTAAGAGCTGGTCGTTATGTAATGATTTTAAAATGCCGTTTCTTTTGCATGGTCAGGAGTAAACGAAACAAAAACCAATGGCCACAAACCATTTGAGAAAAGTGTAATATTGGAAGATAAGAAGAATTATCTCGAAAATAGTTAACTCCACAAAAGCAAAGGTGTGTGTTTTAAAGAGTTTTGTATATCTGCTAACAATAAGTTTTTGTCTATTTATTACGGTTTACCAGTTATGCAAAAGTCATCCAGAGTGAAGAGGACTTCACAGAGTATTCCAGAAAAGTCAAGATATGCATTTCGTTTGTCGGGAAAATATCTTAAACATTGCTATTTAATCAAAATGGTTAGAGCCATTTTTGGGAAAAGCAATACCTATGTTACATTTGTTGTGAAAAATATTACATTTACCAAAAGGATATGCGTCGGCCTTGTGTGTGGCATGTTGAACTAATCACCACGTTCAGAGCACCAGATGCGGCGTTCTTGGCTTCGTGCCCAGATTTGTGTTGACGTTGGCGGTGCTCTAAGACTCACTCCACTACCAATGAGTAGACCCACGTACCTCTGTTGATGCCTCGGCGTTGCTCAGTCTGCACACGATAGTTGACTCTCTCGGGGTGGTACCTCTAATGGGGGTAGTCTAGGGAGTGATCTTATAAATGACGTAGGCATACGTAACTTTACTTGATTTATTGTAACTAGGAGGTGCGAGACAAGCACTTTGCTTCACAATTCTGCTAACTTAAACATTTACTAGAACTTCAATACTTGGTTATTCACATGTACTTATTTATACTTCTTTCTTGATTCCGCTTTACACAATTTATTTTAATGCACGTCACTGAATTTAAATATACTTGACTCAGAGCGCTGTTAACTACTAAGTATCGTTAAGAGTTACAATGTTTGACTTTGTGCGAAGATTTAACTTACGTGACGTTCAGCATGACAACCGACAGCATGACTGTATTACAAGATCAGACAAGAGACAGCCCCGATGTGCCTTACTCTGCTCCTTATATATATATATATATATATATATATATATTAAAACTACTGTCATGGCAGCTTCTTTCTGATTGGACAGAAAGGCCGCTCAACTGACGTAAATATTACCCAAAATCCACTGTTCTCATCCCAGGGTGCACCACAACACCCACGTGACACGTGTTTTACAATGGAAAATTACTCTTTTCCGAATTTTAAGGTTTTGCCCCGGCGTGAATCGTTGGTACGTGCCTGGACAAAAGAAATTCTGTTAACAAAGAGCCTCTCACACCACTCTTCTGGCTTGGCGACAACTTTCTGTTTGCTTTGCTCTGCTAAATACATAAGTTAATAAGTATTTGCACTCTTTAACTATACACTGCTAAATAATTGATAAACTAACAATAGTTAGTGTAGAGAAGCTAATTAGCGGTCTCAGGTAGTTGGAGTGAAGATTTTCTTGAAATTCTTCGTGTTGCATCCTTGGAAGACGAGCTTCAATATCAGCTCTGGCATTTATCCAACATTTCGTCTTTGAGTTATGTTGTTCTCCACGCACATGGCATTTTTACTTTCTCTACTTAGTTACATGGTACGTAGGTAGAGAAGGTATTGCACACCATCCAGAAATTCGAAACCGAGATTTCACCGGAAATGCACGTTTTATGATCCCTGCGTCCAACAAACAAAGCATTGTTACTTTCTCTAGCCCTATAAAAATGTAAATGGTGTGTTATTTATGGACGCTCTTTAACTACTGTGGTTCTCAGCATCGCATTCTAAATTGGGGGTGAAAGACCGCTTAATTTTGCTCAGAGGCCTCTCTATCAGGCTTGACTTTCTTTTACGTGCCATAAATCTACGACACAGGACCAACGGCTTTACTTCTCTTCCGAAGGAAGCTATGTTAAGGATTTTTACACCAGAAAAAAGCCACCGTCCTCCGCCGGGTTTGAACCTTGGGTATACAATGTACACAATAGACAGAAGGTACTGTATTCGATAGCAAGATTTCGCCGAAAAGATATGTTTTGAGGTTCCCTGAGTTCGAAAAAAAAATAAAAAAAGTTCGTGTGTATCTGTGAACAGAATAGCTCCAAAACGAAAAGTTGGTTAAATATCAAGTTACTTGGGATTTAAGTTCAGTATCTTTCAAGGATGCAACACGAAGATTTTCAAAAAAAATCTCCCTTAACTCCAATTACCCTTTACAGGAACATCTTTCGAAACTTTTTGATTTTCCAAAAATGGCTTTAACGAATTTGATTAAAATATCGTAAATTAAACGTATTCAAATAGCAAATAAAATGTATAGTTTGAATTTTCTGGGAATAGCTTCTGAAAAGCTGGGAAAGAGTTGCATAACGGTTAAACTGTAAGAGATATATAAAATCTTACTGCATAAAAATGTAGATCCTGTTAAACCTCATGATTTATGTCATATACGTTTTTCTTATAGAGTTGACCGTTTTCGAGATATTCATTGTTATTGGTTTCAGTTTAATACTAATTAACCTTTCTCGAACGGGACTATCCAAAGCAAATCGAACTTCAATTGTTTCACATAGCGACCAGTTTTAAAAGGTTTGACTATCCATTTAGCCTAATGTATTCCCTTATTTCCCTTACTTATAAGGAAGAATTAGTCCAATGTTGCTAATGTTTATCTCGGCTAATATGATGTAGACAAAATATTTTATAAGATTAGTTCGCATATCAAACAAATTGAGGAAGCTATGTGAATAGAACACATCAGCTTGTTAGAAAAAGGTCCGTGTGCGCGCGCATTTGTATGTGTATCTGTGAACACGATAACCCCAAAACGAAAAGTTTGTAAAATACCAAACTTTGTATTCAAGTTTAGTATCTTCCAAGGATGCGATACAAAGATTTTAAGGAAAATTTCCCCACCCTAAACGTTACCCTTTACATGAAAAAAATGTCTAAAATGTTGATTCTCTCAAAAAAGGCTAACTATTTTGATTAAAATCCGTATATTAAAGATATATTTACATGAGATAAAATGCATGTTTTGAATTTTCTGGAAATAGTCTCTGAAGACCTCTTTATTCTGGATGAATTTTGCATAGCTGGGAACCGTAAGAGATAGACAAAAACTTACTATACACAAATGTATATCTCGTTAAAATACACGATCTATTTCAAACATTTTTTTTTCTTCGTGGACTTGACCACTTTTTAGATATTGTTATTTGTTTAAGTTTTAAAGTCGTATTTAAAACGTTTGTCATACAGGAATTTGTGAGCTTCTGGCAATGCACAGCAATGAATTTCAACCACTTGACATCCAGCTTTTAAAAGATGTTAATATCGCTTTAGCCTACGGTATTCCCTCGTTTTCTTTCACTTACAAGGAAGCAAATGTAATAAGACCATTTCTGGTAATGTTTATCTTGATTAGTATTAAGTAGATAGAAGACTACAATTTTTAACAATAATTTGTTACAGGGATGTAAGAAAACCAAGTGAATGGAACGCATCAGTTTTATAATTATGCCCTTTTTTATTCCATGGGCCTCAAAATCTGTATTTCCGATGAAATCTCGATATCGAATTTTTGGATGGAATGAAATAGGTACTTTCTCTACCTGCTAGGTGCGCGGTAGAGAAAGTAAATAGAAATATATCAATATCCTGTGGAAGCTCGTCTAAGTGGAAGTTAATAGACGAATGAAAATGATTTTTCCGTTTGTTGTGCTGAATTACAGATTTGTTGGAATACAAGTATTTTGTTGTATCTCTGTTAAAAATGTTTTCAACGCAATATTCAGAAATCTAAAACGATAAAGTTTTATTGAAGCCCCGAGTAGTGAATGATGCTGCATTTACGGTTGTATTATAGTAATTGCTTTATAAAGAAATAATGGTGAAATGGAGAAATAATTGTGATGTATAATTTCATATATTAATATCAACGACTAATGTAAAATGCGTAAGTTATAGCTGTTGTAGGGAAGTCATTAGCGAGGCATAATGCTTAAAATTAGAATTCTTTCTATGTAAGAAGTCATTACTCATTAGTAAAGTATGCTGGAGTAAGCAATTAGTAGAAAGAGTATTGATGATAATTAAGTTCCGAGAATCTTAGGAAGGCGGAACTCAATAAAGATCCAGGCTCAATTCCTGGGAAGTCAATAGTTTTAAAACCTAAAAGTCGTTAAAAATTGCACGAGCCGTTTCTAAAAAATAACAAAAGGAATAATACCTGGTATTGGGTAGTCCAAGAGAATGAAAAGCGTGTCCCAGAAACTAGTGTAAAGTTTGGCTACATAAAACATAATACCATGTCGGAGTAATCAAGAAGTAGACGGAGCTTAGGTTAATATAATGGATTGTTTTTAGATAATTTGCTTAATCTGGTGCTTCAAATGATAAATTCTCGCACTTCAAGACTCTTGCTGCTGCGATCGTAGCAAAATTTGCCAATAGCAGTTTAGCGAGTCCCAGTGCTTAAGCTCCTCCTTATCCAGAAACAAATTTGCCTACACGTATATTTCTTAAAACTCTGAAAGCCACATATTTAATTATGATTCAGGAGCAGTTGATTATTCGTCTTAAAACAACCGGAAACTTGTTTCAAGAGATCAGTTATTAGCCTTAATTAAACATTTTCAGAAAAGTTTATTGGTCTTAATTCAAAATCTTCTCGGGCTTCTAGCCAGGTAAAAACTTGGCTTGACACCAACGTTTCGAAGAAGTGCATCTTCCTCGTCTTCAGGGTGAACTGATGGTTTGAGCTTGCGGAGACTGGTATTTATAATTTAATATTATATAATTTAATATTATATAAATAATTATAATAAATTATTTATAATTTATTGGTCTTGTCCATTCACACCATAACCAGCAGAACCGGAGAAAAACAATTCACAATACTATATCGGATCAGCTGGCTGGCAGCAGAAGAACGCTTACAAAAGTAATCCCAGTAAGTAGTTAAATATTTCATTCTAAACCTATTACAGTAATTCAAACTTCCATCATATGATACGAATACAGTTTTGTGACTAACATAAATCAAACTTAGATACACAGATGTCGAATAATCCCACGTAATCCGAGCTCAATCGCCAATGTTTCGTCATAGAGTGAATTTCATGAACCAAATAAAAAATATATAGGTATAAACATTTGCGTCCCTATAACAGTTTCAGTGAGCAAATTAGCGGCAGAAATAATTGTTTCTATAATCGAACAGAAAAGCGCCCAACACGCAGCGCAGCATAACCAAGATTAAGGTTTGTTTTTCACGTGCATCTACAATAATACCGAATGTATTATTAATTTTCATTTTACAACATTTAACCCCGAGAAAGGTTTAATTTCTCAGAATTTTGCTAAAAAAAGACGCAACTTTAGGGACATACGTGTACATCGGATAATGTATAAACCACCAGATTCGCGTTAAAAGAACTGATTGATATATCTGAATCCTAACGATTTATTTAAATTAGCTATTAGAATGTTACAGAAATGTATTATTTTGTTTTTCATTAAAGTTTCATTGCGATTGATTTATTTGAATGTGAAAGATGTATGTCGAATCAGTTTTATAAACCACTGAAATTTCCAAATACAAAATGATGTAAAGGATTCATTTTATTTCAAGCGGATGTTATTTATTATCCGAAATATATGCCTGAATATAATCGATGCTACACTGGAATACATCGCATAGCCTCGTTATTCTACAATCGCGAGGGTTTAAATAATAATTTAAAAAATTATGAATCTAACTAATTAGTATTTAATCCTGGTATATTTTTCTGCGTATTTTTTATTATAATATTATAACGAAATATGTAGTAAATGCTCGTTTCCTCAATTATTTCGGCAACAGTATCGTTTTTCTCGCGTGATAGATTCGGCCGCGCACGCTATTTTGTTGACATTTCGATCTGTAACAGCTGAAAACTGTAACGCCTACGACCCGAGATTCACTTTGTACAAATCGTTTTTACCGGTCATTTATATCATGATCCTCTAGAATATATGTCTTAAACTGTGGCTGAGAAAGTGAAAATTGATTCTGTTACTCACCTCAGTTGTCCCTCATTCACTTTTTCCAGGAATACACCGAAATTATACACGCACTCTAACTCGATATCTTCCCGCACTAGCAGCCATCATCGTGAAATCCAGTTCACCCGATCGCGCAGAAGTCTGGCGTATTAGAATGTAGTTCATACTTTATACATAGCATCTAGGGGACCGTTAGTTTATATTAGTTTGTGCATTATACTGGTTCATTAATTTCGTTTGTCTATTAGACTTACTCTTAGTTTATTGCACGTGAAACTCCTAACTAGTAACGAAATACGCTTGTGAGTCCGCCGAATAATATTCAATATGGCCGCGTGCTAAATGTGGTTGAGGGGGGAGTGGCGGTGTGTTGTCAAAATATTTCAAAGCGAAGACCTACAACAAACGTCAAACTTCTATGGATTTTAGTAGATCTAAAACGAAGTAGAGAAAGTTTCAAGAGAACATAATATGATATATATTAGGCTAGGTTTGAAAGTTATGTCAAAATATTACAAAAGTGTTGTCGTTTACTTAACTTACCTAACCTCACTCATTTTTAAAGAGATGAGGAGAATTACGATTTTGCAAATTAATACCATTAAAAAAAAAAATTGGAATCCAACATGTCAGTCGTTTAAGTTATCACTATTGCCTGTCATATCACATTTAAGGGCACTAAATGGATTATACAATTTGAATTTATTTTAATAAAACTGGTTATTTAATTAGTAGCACAGTTTAGTAATCCAAAATAAATTGTAATCATGTAAAATAACTTAGTACTGCAGTGTTTACAAAAGTTAAGGAAAATACTGCAATTAAGATTTGAGCCACTACATTTTAAGCACTACCTAACCTCTGCTTCTCTGAAGCATATACATTGTTGTATTTGTAAGATAAAATCATAGTAATTACAGTACATCTCGAAAAAATAATTATAAGTTTAATAATAAAACATTGGTCTTGTAAACCATAATTAAGTCCTACTTTTAAAACTTAAAAGCAAATACATTCTTATTAATTCCCAAAACTATACTATAGTGCAAATTTACACATAGTTAAGTAGGTCTTTGCGTATCTCCATACCAACAAGATGCAGAAATATAGACGATTGTACCTTACATAATATCTCATTTCACTATTCATCTCAATTTTAACTGCTTTAGTAGCTATTTTAACAGTTACTAAAATGATAATAGCTGTGACTGAAGCAAAGTCATTCTTCTTCTTTAGTCTTTTTAATTCTTTATATTTTATGCAATTTATGTCATTCTTAATTTGCTCCATGTGCATGCTGTTCCTTTGCTACTCTTGCCTTTAACTGTACCTTTGATTATCATTTCCAAAAGCCTTTGGTGTTCTAATAAATACCCAATGAATTTCATTCTTCTTTTACTTCTTTGGTTCCAAATTTCTCTATTCAGTTTTGCTCTCTTAAACTACATAAGTAGTTTTATCAATCCAACTAATTTTAAACATTTTCCTGAAAGACATTGTCTCAAATGCTTCTATTGTTCTTCTTTCTGATTTTAGGGTGTCAAAGTTTAACATCCAGTACATTGCAGAAATGAAATAAAAATTGTATTGTACTTCTACATCAATTCATTTTTAAACAGTTTACGATTCTGTTGAAATACATTGTAGCGGTTAAAATAAGAACAGCCTCTAATCCAATCCACTACAAATTTAATCTCAATATTAAATAGTTGCATATAACAAGTAACATTACCTGCTATAAATTAAGTTATATGTTAATGATGCTATCAATTTCCAGAATCACATCAGCACTGCCAGTGTGCTGGTATTTCATCCCACAACAGTTCTTTCACATACCAGTAAAGCTGCTAATTTGGGGCTGTCATTTTTAAGCACACTTAAAAAACATTGATCTGAGTAGTTTGAACCCATGATCTTGGGATCAGAAGGTTAGCTACTAACCAATTGAGTCACCCAGAGTATTGCGGTAAAGAACCCAAACATGAGAGATGGCACTTTATGTATGAACAGCAGCTACACAGAACATCTATAGAACTCACGATGAATGCATTTACAATATTCAAAGCATAGTGCACAAAATTTAATGTCTCAAATTGCAAGCAAATGGTATGCATTTCTAATTAACTCTTATAACAAACTTATGCTTTGCCAGTCTCATGCCAACAGATAGTATATAACTTAATTTATAGCAGTAATGTTACTTGTTATATGCAACTATTTAATATTGAGATTAAATTTGTTAAAAACAATCACAGTTGAATTTTTATTTTCATGGATTGCCTCATTAATGGTAGGCTCCATTTTTCCTTTTGGCTCCTTCTGGGATTCTTTTATGCTGGAAAACCAAGTGTGAGAATAATTAGAAATAGAACACCAATGTTTTCTTGATCAATTCCTCATTTACTATGTGATGAATAACGTAGGAATCAGAATTTCTGTTTGCATGCTGATATGTTAGTTCAGTTTAAGTTCTACTGGCTGAAGCAAAGCCAGCTATAGTAGGATTAATACTCAATGGGAGGCATTAAATGTTCTCTAATATAAATCATTTGAATTTCTCTATAGCAGCCTTTCTTTTTCTCAGGAAACCAACAGGTAATTTTTATAATATTAACTGATGTTCCCAGATTATGTCAATTTAATGATGCAGTCAAACTGTAATTAAAAGCTAACAGAATTTAAAAAAAAAACAAAACAAAAAAACAACCCTTTTGTTACAGTTGTAGTTTGAACTAATATTTTTCAGCAAGCCTGAAATTAAAAAAAAACATTTTCATAAAAGTTGAAAAGTCTCTTTTACCTAACTAAAATTATTAGTTTTGTGGGGAATTATAATTCCTAAAATGCACAGTGCCATTTTGTAGAGTAAAAATTTGCAATTACAGTTATATCATTTATTGCTTTTCTTCTCTTTGTTTACAAAGTAAGTAGAGAAAGTGTTGTATTGCAACAAAATATTGGATAGAGATCTCACTGTAAAACATGTTCTGATGTCCCCAGACTCCGTCCTAAAAAAAATCTTAAAAGCAGTTAGGGTATGTGCATACACATAACTCAATAAAAAGTGCTGAAGAGATATCCAAATCTTTAAAAATCTGATGTATTCCATTCACATGACTTTCTGTAGCTGTTCCACTTTTATAGTATTCTTAAAAAAAAAATTCTTTTATTCACATCATGCTAATCGAGTCTTATTATTTGCTTCTTTGTGAGTAGTAGGGAAATAAGGGAATATATTATAAAGAGGTCTTCAAGGCTATTCCTAGAATATTCAAGATATGCTTTATATTTGTGATATAAATATATTTAACATATGGTATTTTAATCAAAATGATTGGAACCATTTTTGAGAAAAACAAAATTTTCAAAAATGTTGTTTGAAGTGGGGGATTTTATTGAAAATGTTCTTGATGCATCCTTGGAAGATACTACACTTAAATACTAAGTTAGCTATTTAAATGTATTTTCATTTTTGAGCTATGCTACACACACACACACACACATGCACATACCTTTTTCTAATTTGTTTTACTCAGAGGACCTCAAAATACATTTCCAGTGAAATCTTGACATCAAATTTTTGGATGAAATACAATACCTTCTCTAGCTACTATGTACATTTATGTACATACACTATAGAGAAAGTAAAAAGTGGTTTTCTCTATCCCGATTTTGAAATACCACTGTCTGCATGAGCACCAACAACAAATTAATGGCAATGTAACACCTCAAAAAAGTATATAATATTTGAAAATTCAAACAGTAACTAAAACTATCTTGGTAAGTTTTATGCCACAATAAGTTTTATTTGACACAGATTGTCTATACTTTTTGCATGGTAGCTTTTGTGTAATTCTTATGGTTTACCTGTTATCACATTAACTTAGAATTAATTAATATCTTATTCACAAAAAAAAAAAAAAACTATTTGTCAGTAAATCTTAAAAATTGTTAGAGCCACTTATTGAGAAAATAAACAATCTTAAAGATTTTTCTAATTTAAAGAATGGGAATGCTTTATGAAAATTTTTGTATCACATTTTTGATAGATACTGACCTTAAATACCAAGTTGAATATTTATAAAACATTTCATTATTGGGCTATGCTGTTTGTTTATGTGGAGGGATGGATATGCAACAAGTGTGCGCGCACACACACACAGTTTTATAAAACAATACTTTTTTTTTGGATTCAGGGGCCTCAAAAGATTTATTTCCATTGAAATCTCAATATCAAATTTTTTAATGGAATACAGTATCTTCTCAGCCAACTATGTATATGGTAGCAAAGTAAAGATATGTCTGATTAATTGTCAGTAAATTTCATCTAATCATTCTTCATTTTTTGTCAGCTTGTGCTTCTGTTTCATTTGTTCAGAATGTTTAAAAATGCTTTTGTGTCTGTGCTTTCCCATTTCATTAGTACTTAACATACATTTTTTGAAAACTCAAAAGCTTCTTCAGTTCACCCATTAATAATCTCACCCATTTTTAGACTTCCCCATATGGTAATTTAAAAATCATAATAAGTTGAAGGTAGGTTGTTACAAGCTTCCGATCACTTGAAGAAATGAAATTTTGCAAAGCTATTTCTTCCAGTTTAATAAAGTTCTTAATTCAGTACACCTTTTCTAGGTCTGTTCAAGGAGTGGCAGAAATCAAATTCAAGCACAGAGTAAAAATAATGTTTTATGACAAATCCAAAATTGGCATCGTTACATATTTTTCTTTTTTTTTTTTCTTCGAAAAATGTAAATGTTACATATATGATTCATTTTACAATGATTCATAATTTTGAAATTTAATATTACTACATACCGACCTCGTCATTATAAGGAAAACTGAAAACTATACAAAACTTTAGTGGTTATTAATAAAAGGAGGCTCCACACATTGCAATAAACATTATAATATACTCCATTCACATGACTTTCTCTACATCTCTGTAAGAAAGTATTGGTAATAGGCCTATTCTTCTATCTATTTCAAGCTAAAACATTAACAGAAACAGTCTTATTACTTAGTTCCCTATAAGTAGAAGGGAACTAAAGGAATACACTAGGATAAACTGACAGCCAAATGTTTTAAAATGTGGTTGCTATGGTAATGAAATATATTTCTTTGCGTGGCCAAGCATTGAAAAATTCCAATCTGAGAAAAGTATTTTAAAACTGAAATCAATAACAAGAAGTATTTCGAAAATGGCCAACTTCACGAAAAAAATGTAAATTACATAAATTGTGTGTTTTATTGAAATACACATTTTTTGTGCAGTAAATGTTTGTCTATCTCTTATGGTTTATCAGTTATACAAAAATCAATAAAAATCATCCAGAATAAACAGGTCTTCAGAGGCTCTTCCCAGAAAATTCAAGATATACATTTTATTTGCCATGTAATATCTCTTAAATATAAGAGATTTTAATCAAAATTGTTAGAGCCTTTTTGAGAATTTCCAAAATTTTTTCCATGTAAAGGGTAGTTTGGGGTGGGGTTCTTGAAAATCTTTGTGTCGCATCCTTGGAAGATACTGAACTTAAATATCAAGTTTGTTATTTAACAGACTTTTCATTTTTGAACTATGCTGTCCACATATGCACAGACACATACAGGGATATTTTTCTGAAAATGTTTTTTTTTGCATTCAGGGTGTCCCAAAACATGTATTTCATGAAATCTCAGTATTGAATTTTTGGGTGCAATACAATACCTTCTCTATACACTATGTACATAGTACATGTAGAGAAAGTAATAAAATGTTTACACGTTCTACTGTTATTTATATTAGTGCAAACCACCCAAAAATTTGATAGTGTTTTTACCATAATATACCTTTTGAGTTCCTCTGAATAACAAAACAAATCATCTTTAGATAAAGATTTTTATGAATGTGGGACAATAGGGAACAGTAGCATAACAAACAAATATTGAATATATATCAAACTTGGTATTTAAGTTCAGCATCTTACAACTATGCAACATGAATATTTTCAAGAAATCTGCCCCCTCAGCTACTCTTTACATGGAAACTTTTTTGTCAAAACGGTTTTTATTAAAATGCCACATATTTAAGATATTTGAATTCTGTATCAGGGATAGTAGTGGTTCAACAGCTGACAATGCTGGCAAGGGTCTGAGAAACAAGTTTCCTACACCATAAAAGGAAGTGAAGTATATGTATAAATTAACCACATTAATCAAGCATTCAAAATGTTAGTGTTTTATTACACAACTATAGGTCTCCTTATGAGGCTTAATGCTTTCTTGTACATAACATTTTCTTCCACTCATGTATCAGAATGGGTAAATTAATGTTTTTAGTGTAAGAATTTATATGCATGTCTGATATATACACCTTTGTTGATGAAAATACACAGAAATAGTAATAAATAGCCAAAAGGTGTCTGACTACATAACAGTGATTATTTCCAACAGCTGTTTAATCTGGTGCTGGTGAGTATTACTTTTTGTGATATATGTGCATTTCAGTTTAATTTTGTATCAAGTAATAAGCCAAGATACTTTACTGTGATTTCTGAAGGAGGCCAATGAAGTTGTATGCTTAGAAGAGATAATGAAGATGGATCATGGAAGTGTCTTAGAGAGAAGATTTTACATGTGGTTTTGTCGGTGTTAGACTGAATGGTTAATCACTTGGCATATTATATTAAACACCGACAAAACCAAATGTAAAATCTTCTCTCTAAGACACTTCCATGATCCATCTTCATTATCTCTTCTAAGCATACAACTTCATTGGCCTCCTTCAGAAATCACAGTAAAGTATCTTGGCTTATTACTTGATACAAGATTAAACTGAAATGCACATATATCACAAAAAGTAATACTTGCCAGCACCAGAATAAACAGCTGTATCCTCTAGTTAACAGTCATTCAAAGGTAGGCCTTGAACACTCAATTCTTCTATATAAATCATTAATACATCCACTTCTCTCATATGCTACTCCTAGCAAGACTAACATCCATCGGTTACAAGTCATCCAGAAAAAATTCCCATGAAAAGCCACAGATGCTACATGGTTCATTAGAAATAGTCACCTTCATCAGGAACTTGGAATTCTCCCCCTACAGGAATACATCAAAACCCTCTCAAAATCCTTCTTCAACAAACTACCTACAGCGCCTGGAGCTCGCACTTATAACTTTGGAACCAGAAACCATCAAATAAAGAGACTGAAAAGAAAATTCCCTCAAGATCTACTCACTGATTCCAAACACAGTGATTTCACATAACCTTTAAGATCATACTTTAACCATAAATGTTTCTTACCCATTGATTCAGTACATTAACTATTACTATTGTAAATAATTGTATATTCTTATATTATATATGCATGTCACCCTAAGTTACGTTAGAGGAGCCAAAGGCCAACCTCAGCTTGTTCATATTATGTTAACTTATTATTAGCTTGTAAAGCAATATTTGTATGCTGATTGGATAAATTTGAATAAAAAAAATAAAAATTAAAGTCTGGAATCATCCAAGATTTAATGTTTCTGTCTTTCTTTTTCAATGCTAATTATTGATTCATTTAAAAACTGCATTCATTTCTAATGTATGGAACTTGTCTTTCTAGATATGTGATCTTTTCTGCTGTTACCTTTGCTCCAGTGTTGGATGTCTTTTTGAACACAAAGTCTCCAACTTGGACAGATGCTCTTCCTGATTTTACTTCTGAAAATTAACTTTCTTGAAAGGTTTATTAGTAGCATAACAATCTGTGTATTGTATTACCCTAACCTCCACAACATTGGACCTCATCTCTGAAAGTACCTTTCATTGAGGATGTTCTTTTTTCAATGGATGAAATTGAGCTTGGTTACTGAGCAAGTTTCCGGGCTTGTTGGCCATGGTCCAATGGAATCCATCTTCGAACTTCCATATGTTTCGTTCGAATCTGCGTCAAACATCTCCTACAACTGGGAGTTCCAAGCCAACACCACGGCAGCACCACTGAAGATGTTCGACACAGATTCGAGTGAAACGTATGGAAGTTCAAAGATGGATTCCATTGGACCACGGCCAAATAGCCCAGAAACTTGCTCAGTAACCATGAACACCGGCCATGAAAGCCTTCGTTGTTTTATGATTTTGAGCTTATTTGGTAGATCTTTGAAATTTAGAAAGTGAGGAGTTGTATTAGTGGTCCAATGGTTTCTGCCACTCTCAATTATGATTTTTCGATATTGCTCTGGAAGAAATATGATCTCATGTATCCATAAATGTTTGTCATTCCTTCCAAAATGTCAATTGCTATCAAGGTATGAATGTTCTACCTGTGAAAACTTTATTCAGTCACCTTGAAATAATCTTTAAGAATGAGAGATTGGTAAAGGAATAATATAGTGGAGTTCCTATTCTGGCCTGAACAAGAGTATGACCAAATAACGAGATAATCTTTATCTCTTAAAGATTAATTAAATTCTAGAAGCATTTTTAACTGTCCAGATTTATTATTTGCACTTACCTGATCTAAATAAAGACCACACATCTTCTTCAGTGAAAGCAATAGAGACAAATGGTTCTTTATATGTTTTCAGTTTGCAAATAATGCGATTCTTCACAAAGGATGTTTTTGATGTGGTCTTTCATGCAATCCACAATTTTTGAAGCAATCCTATGAGGCCAGTTCATGTGTTTACCTCGGCAATCAGGGAGAAGATTATTTTTTCCAGCCTTAATGAACTTTTGGAAGTGACCAAACTCCTCCCCCTCCCACACCAATGTTTAAAATATGTGCTAGAGCATTTTTGTACAAACAGACAGTTTCACTCTCATTTTTTATTATACAAATGGAAGAAGATGAAGAATTGCATTAGCATTTTTCCTTTGTCTCAGTACATTGAACTTTGAAATACAGTTGCATAACAATGGATTTTTGATGCCACATTCAGTTTGCAGAAATCAACAAACATGTTTTGACGTTCTTTGCTCAATTATGCAGAAATGGGCATGCTTCCTTAAGCAACATCCCCAAGTTCGTAGTATTTTTGGGGGAAATCTTTCCCTGATTAAGGTTTGTAACCCACTCCTGTACAACATATGCAATACAAATACCATCAAAAGTGTGCAATTCAGAGGTTATGAGAGCAATATAATTTGGATATATTTACTCCCTTCTTGCTTATGAAATACCATTTCTGGGGGACCACTAATCCTTCTGTAGTGGTATTTAAACAGCAAAAAAGAATTCTAAGGACAGTCAAAACAGCTATCTCCCTCTACACCAAGTAAACCAACTTTCAATGAACTTAACATATTGCTGCTGCCATGTGTATGTTCTGCATATATATATATATTTTAGAAACAGTATATTTTATTTATAATAATTTGCATTAATTTAAAAGAAAAATAGAGACTATCACATTCATAATACATGTGTTACAGAATCACTTCATCTACATCATCATAGACTTGTACAAAAAGTAACAATATATGTCACAAACAAATAATTTAATACAAGATACCCAATTCTTTTAAGGTATTAACAGCAAAACATTCAAGAGGAAATTAAAAGTAAAACATTGTTGTTAAAATATAAATTTTATAGTGAAACATTTATCTTAATATGTAAAAATTATGTACATTCTTATAAATAGTATGTAACATTACTGATGAAGCCATTTCTATTTATGTATATTATTTAGTGAATAAATTCTATTCTATTCTAACTGAAAAGGAACCAGAAGAGGAAGTAGGACCACTGCAAATTGAAAAGCAGAGTAAATGTCAGATCAATCTGTGTAAAGGAAAACAGACCAGTGACGTTTGTATTAAGTTTCAAAAAGTTGTGTGTGAAAAATATGCACAAAAAGTACATTATATGCGAAAAGAGGTGAAGCATGTACAGCAGACAGATCAATTCAGTGATTGTTATGGTAGCAAGAAATACAACACAGAAAAATAGAGCTAATGCCATAGTGTTATGCAAAGTGCTCAAACTAAAAACATAACATCACTCTTTAAAGCGAAATGTTAAATGCTTCTATTCATTGTTGCAAATAATGTTCTAAATTATATTTAAGTAATTCAATTTAAATGTAGACCATTTGATGTGTATATTATTGCAGGGTGAAAATTATCCCTACTGCAGTTCTAGTGTTAATATGCTTTGTGTTTTTCCTTTAATTAAAATGCTAGCATTAAAAGGAAACATGTTTATGATATAAATTAAATCAAAAAGGTTCATTTACATAATTTTGGAGATGCTAGAGAAGAAAAAACAAACACACTGCTTATGTAACAACACTGTATAAGAAGCACTTTTTCCTTTCTTATACACATACTACGTACATATAGCGTACAGAGAACGTTTTGTATTACATCCAAAAATTCAGTGCCAAGATTTCACCATATATACATGTTTTGGGATCCCCTGAATCCAGAAAAAATATTTTTACAAAAATGTCTGGTGTGTGTGTGTGTGTGTGGGATGGGGGGGGGCAGCATAACTCAAAAACAAAAAGTATATTAAATACCAAACTTGATATTGAAGTTCAATATCTTCCAAGAATGTGTCACAAAGATTTTCAAGAACCCCCCCCCCCACCCACCCTAACTACCCTTTACGTGGAAAACATTTCAAAAATTTTGGTTTTCTCAAAATGGCTCTAATGATTTTGATTAAAATCTTGCATATTTACATAATGAATAAAATGTATATCTTGATTTTCTGGGAATAGCCCCCGAAAACCTCTTTATTATGGATGATTTTTTTTTTCTGAATTTTGTATAACTGGTAAACCGTAAGATTGACAAAGACTTACTACACAAAAAATGTAAATCTCAATAAAACATATAATTTTTTTTTTTTTTTTTTGTAGTTGCCCATTTCAAACTATTTCATGTATTGATTTAAGTTTTAAAATACTTAATTTTACTTATACAGGAACTTGTCAACTCCTGGCCAAACAAAGAATCACATTTCAATCCCATAGCAATTCCATTTTAAAACATTTGACTGTTGATGTAATGTTGAAAATGAGTCGGAATAGTAACACTCACCTCACTTATATGTATTATGTCCAAAACATATGTTTCAAGGGCAATTGCCCTCTTCTTCAGTTGAAGTCCGACTGATGGCTGGTATTTGTGCTCTGTGGTCTATTACGGTGGAGCCATCTGGTGTTCTCAGTAGAAGTTCAAAATCATGTGGCTGTATTTCAAAATTCATCAGTTGGTCTTTTTGTTGTGTAATGAGAATATTCTCCCAAACTGTAAGTTCTGCCGGGTTGTTTACAGGTTTTAGCAATTTTATGTCATTTTGTATTTCATGATGTGATGTCCAAAAATGGTATGCTACTGCCGATTTATCTGTTTGTTTCTGTTTGATATGTCTGAAACATTCCTTTAGCCTTGTTTCCAGTCTTCTTTTTGTTTGGCCAATGTAACATGATTTACAGTCCTTGCAATCAATTCTGTAGATGCCTGATCTCTGGTTTGTAGGTATGGGGTCTTTAATGTCTGTTTTCAATGCATTTTTTATGTTGAATTGGTTACTTGAAGCTAAACTTATATTGTATTTCTTGAAAATTTTTTTGAATTTACTATCTGCTGTTGGGTGATAGGTGAATTTTTTATATATAACTTTCGGTTTTTGTATGGACAAAGTGGTGATTTGTTTTAAGGTTAATTTCTCCTTATGTTTTTTAATTTTTTGGTCAATGATGTCTGGGTTAAAACCATTGGCTGAGGCTATATGTCTTAGTTGGAGGTATTCTGTGTTGTACTCTTCTGGGTCAAGTGGGATGCTGAGGAGTCTGTGTACTGAACTGTTGAAGACTGCCTGTTTATGAGGTTCTGGGTTGAAACTATTCTGTTTTATGTAATTGTCTGTATGTGTGGTCTTCCTGTAGATGCCATAAGTGATCTTTTGTTCTTTCCGTGTTAGTTTTAGGTCCAGGTATGGTAGCATTTGGTCTTTTTCTGTTTCCATTGTGAATTGTATGTACCTGTCCTGTAGGTTTAGTAATTTTAGAGAGTCTTCTGCTAATTTTTTGGGGACCACCGCAAAAACATCATCAACATATCTAAACCATTTTTTGAATATATTCGGAAAACTGGAGGTTATATGTACTTCAAGTCGTCCCATGTACAGATTTGCTAAAAAGGGCGAAAGTGGGTTACCCATCGCTAAGCCTGATGATTGTCTGTAAAATCTACCATTGAATTGGAAATAATTCTGGTTGATGCAAAGTTCTGTTAAAGTATGGAAGTCTTCTATTTCTTTCTGGTTTAAGCCTATGCCCCTGAGCCATGCTTTGAAGGTTTCAAGTAACTTGTCGACTGGGATGCTGGTGAATAATGATTTCACATCAAACGAAACCAACAACTCATTGTTTGAAACTTTGTACTCTTCTAGATGTTTTATTAGTTCTATGGAGTTTTTAATGGAAAGGTGGTTGTGTTCGGGGAAGCTATTGAATTTGTTAACTAACCACTTAGATAATTTGTAGGTTGGAGAGTTTATGCAATTGACTATTGGTCTCATGGGTTTGTCCGGTTTGTGGATTTTTGGCAAAGCATAAAGACGTGGTAGAGTTGGGTTTGCTTCTTTCATTTTGAATTTTTCTAGTTTAGGTATAACTTCTGTTCTTTCTATTGTACGTTTTAAGGATGTTATCAGTGTGTTTAATGGGTTTTTACTTATTTCTGTATATTCTTTATTCTCTAAAAGGGTTTCTACTTTTGAAATGTAACCTTTTTTGTCCATTATGACTGTTGTGTTTCCCTTATCTGCTTTTAAGAACACTACCGGTTTTTTGTTTAAGGACCTGATTATTTGTTTATGTTTGTTCTTCTGTATTTTTGTGTCTTTGATTTCCTGCAGTATAGGTGCAACATTGATTAAAACTTCACTTGTCTCAAACTTCTGAGTTATTTAATTTGACTGTTGGTTTAGCATAGCGTATTCTCTTAAAGGAACTTCTACTTAAAAGAACTAAGTAATAAGACATTTCTGTTAATGTATATCTCAATTAGCATAAAATAAAAGAATACACTTATTAACAATAATTTGTTACAGAGATATAGAGAAAGTCATGTAAATTAAACATCAGATTTTATTTCTGCCAGGTGTCCTTAAGGGATAGGTTGCTCAACTTGGTTGGTTGGTTGATTTGTTTGTTTCATTTGAATTCTTTAGTTTATATGGTCATATCAGGGTGTTTAGCTGATGTTTAAAAGGTTGATCAGGTTTGTCGGAGTTATGTTGTAAACAAACCTTTTAAACATCAACTAAGCACCCCGATCCAGGTTTGTAGGAGTTCATATACCCAAAGTCGCAGGTTCAAACCCGGCGGAGGACGATGGGTTTTTTCGGGCGTAAAAATCTTCAGCATGGCTTTCTTTGGAAGGTAAGTAATGTCGGTGGTCCTGTGTTGTAGATTTACAGCACGTAAAAGAACCTCAAGCCTGATAGAGAGGTCTCTGAGCAAAATTAAGCGGTCTTTCACGCCCAGTATAAAATGGGGTGCTGAGAACCACAATAGTTAAAGTGCGTCCATAAATAACTCGCCATTTTCATTTATTTTTGTCAGAGTTGATCATGGAGTATTTGGGACCCTGCTTTGGAGGAGAAACTAATAAAGCCACATGAACACAGTACAAAATATGTTTAAAAGAAGTTTTAGTTCACTATTCAAGGAAATAAAAGATTAATGGTGGCCTCCATGGGCAAGTGGTCAGCGAGCTGGCTGGAAGTTAAATATGATTATTCCCTAATTTCCAGAGAGTCTGGAAATAAGGATGTGGGAGTGAATGTGCATGTGAGAAAAAAAATGTTAAAACATAAAAATCACCATTAAATGGTATCTAAAAGTCCTAGGTATGACAATAGCAGTTAAACAGGGTTATAGAAAATCACTAATTGTGCAACACATTAAAATATTTACATCAACTATCAAACTTTTCTGTCTATATACTTTGATTAAACATCTGGTATGAAACAGTCACCCAGCTTATCTAATTTTTCATCCTAGTCTATAAGTTATTCATATGAAACCTTCTTATTTTTACTTTCTCTAGCCCTGTATGTACAATGTACATAGTGGGTAGAGAAGGTATTGTATTCCACCCAAAAATTTAATACCAAGATTTCACTGAAATACACGTTTTAGGACCTGAATCCAAAAAAAGCACTTTCAGAAAAAGGTCCGTGAGTGTGTGGTGCGGTGTGGTGTGGACAGCATAGCTCAAAAACAAAAAGACCGTTAAATACCGAAAAAAAAATGGAAAAATTTTAAAAATTGCTCTAACAGTTTTGATTAAAATACCACATATTAAAGCGATTTCCATCACAAATAAAATGTTGTATATCTTGAATTTTCTGGGAATAGCTTCTGAAGACCTGTTTATTCTGGATGAATTTTGTGGAATTTTGTATAACTAGTAAACGGTAAGAGAAGGCAAAACTTACCACACAAAAAATTTAGTCCTCGTTAAAATACATAGTTAATGTCATGTACATTTTTTTTGTGGAGTTACAGTTTTTGAGATATTCCTTGTTTATTGTTTCAATTGTAAAGTACATATACTTTTCTGAAACAGGAAATGTCCATTTTTCTTTTGCTTTTATTCCTGGCCAAGCAAAGAAGCAATTTACAATGACAGTTGCATAATGACTTTTAAAATATTTGATTATCATTTTAGCATAGCGCATTCCTTTACTTATAAGGAACTAATTAATAAGAACATCCTGTTAATGTTTATCTCAATTAGCATCGTATAGAAAGAAGAATAATCTTTGTAAGAAGTTTGTAACACATCAGATTTTTACTTTCTCTATATGCACCATATACATAATGTATAGAGAAGGTATTGCACTCCACCCAAAAATTTTATTCCAAGATTTCACCGGAAATATATGTTTTAGGGTCCCCTGTATCCAAAAAAAAAAAACATTTTCAGAAAAAGGTCTGTGTGTGTGTGTGTGAACATGATAACTCAAAAACGAAAAGTCAGTAAAATACCAAACTTGGTATTTAAGTTAAGTATCTTCCAAGGATGCGACACAAAGATTTTGAGAAAAAACCCCCCACCCCAACCTACCCTTTATATGGAACTTCTTTCGAAAATTTTGATTTCATCAAAAATGGCTCTAACGATTTTAATTAAAATATCATATATTAAAGATATTTACCTGACAAATAAAATGCTTATCTTAAATTTTCTGGGAATAGCCTCTGAAGACTACTTTATTCTGGATGAAATTTATGGAACTTTGCATAACTGTTAAACTGTAAGAGATAGATAAAAACTTACGACACAAAATATGTAGAGCACGTTAAAATACACAATTTATGCTATATACATTTTTTTTGTGGAATTGATCGTTTTTTATATGTTCCTTTTTTTTTTTTTTTTTTCTTGTTTTTGTTTCAGCTTTAAGAACCATACTTTTCTCACACAGGAATTTGTCAACTCCCGTCCACACAAATCAGGGAACTTCAGTCACATAGCAACCAGCTTTTGACTATCACTTTAAGCTATGCCTTATTTCACTTCTACTTTCAAGGAAGCAAGTAATAAGACTATTTCTGTTAATTTGTTCTATATTAGCATGAGGTAAATAGAAGAATAAGCTTTCTAACAATAATTTGTTGCAGAGATATAGAGAAAGTCATGTGAATGGTACACATCAGATTTTTTTTTTTTTTTTTTTTTTATATCTGCTTGCTGTTACTTATAAATATTTGCAGGAAATGGTTTTAAATGATTAATACCAAGTTTTGTCTGCCAAGACAGCTAAAAGACAAGTTAGTGTAATTATGTTTACTTATTTGTTTACACTGAATATCCCAATGAGCTGACAGTCCTGTCATGACTGTTAGCCATTGTAGCAAACACTATGCCCGAGTTAATGAGAAACAAAGGAATTAAACACTAACAGTCGTACCTACTTACTTCTGATTTGATATTTGCATTTCAGAACATGTTAAATATTTTATGCTTTAGGAAAAACGATGGTAATTAAATCAATCCCAGTTTTACTATAGCAAAATATACACTGAGTCCCAAATGTCAGTGCTTAGAGTTATGCTATCATTTACAATCAACAATATTTTATGTAATGTGGTAAAACAAATGATATTGTTAAAATTAATTTGATTGGTAATGTGAATATGAACACTTTTTTTTTTTAATTGATCTTAGTTTTGCCGTGCCAGTAGTGTTATATTGTATATATTTATACATACATTCCAAGGAAACATAAATATGTATATAGTGTGTCCCACTCACTACCAAACCAGACATTGATCACGCTGTGTGGTGCAATTTGGAGTAGCAACAATGTGCTTGCTGTTGTGTTATTTGAAATTGTTGCATTGTGTGTTGATTCATATTTTGAGTATATTAGACAAACTCAATGCAGTTCAGTTTGTAAAAAAACAAGTAAGACCAGTGCAATGCAACTGAAATGAATTGTTATACTCTAGAAGAGCATTGTTTATTATTCAAGTATATTGGACAGATGCAATATAGGCATGTCAAGAGCAGTTCCTAGAGAAATTTTCAGACAGTCAACATCCACCAAGTAAGTCTACCATTTGGGTTTTATCCAGGGCCATATTTACAGCAGGGCAAACTGGGCAACTGCCCAGGGCGGCACATTTTAGGGGGTGGCAAAATTACTGGAAAGCTGCACAGAAAAGAATGAAAATGCGTTACACTCTCTTACACAGCTGTGCAAGATGTTAAAAGGTAATTATCTAGAGAGTGTTTACCCAAACTTAAACATAGCTCTAAAAATATACTTCAGCAATCCTGTTTCCAACTGCTCAACTGAGAGATCATTTTCTGCTCTGCGATGCATAAATAATTATTTAAGAACATCACAAGTGAAGGATTGTCTTAGTTATCTTGGTGTTCTCTGCAATTGAATCTGACTTAACAGTGAAAATGGACTATGACAAACTCATAAACTTGTTTGCAAATGACAGGGCAAGGAGGAAGCCTCTTGTTATGTAAACAGTTTATGTTTTGACATCTAATATGGGGTGATGCCTCTTTAGTGTAAGATCTTTCTATTAAGATGTTTCTACTTAAATTTTAATAAACTCACTTATGGTGTTTGTCACTCATAACTTAAGTATCCAAACTAGTGAAACCATTCTCTCATTGTGAAAATGTAAGTAATATATGCATTGCAAGTTGGAGGGGGGGCAGCAAAAAACAACTTTTTTTTTTTTTTTTTTTTTTTTTTTTTTGCAGAGGTCCTAAATTTGGGCCTGGCTTTATCAAAGAAACTTGAAACATTTGTAACCTGATTGTACAGACATAAACGACACAAGAAATGATCAAGAAAGTGAGGACAGGCTACTGGTATCTCCCTCTAAATCACTCTGCTGACTTTCCCAAAAAACAGAATTTCCATAAGCATTTTCAGCATGTTGCAAAGAAAAAAAAAAGGAGTTTCATTAAAACCATTTCACTGTGTGCACACTTGAAAAGAAACTGATGAAGTGAAATGAGTATGTTACTTTCAAGTGTTTCAAACATGTCTTCAAAATAATCCGAGCATTATGGGCTGTACTTAGTTCATGAATGAAGCATGGATTTACTGTCATTACACATAAGTAATCAAAATTTCTGTATTTAGGCAACTGAAAATGCCTACATGATATACAAAGAGCCCTTTTATTCAGAAAAAAATTGGTATTTGTGCAGTATCCCAGTGGCAAAAAATTGGTCCCATCTGCAATGCAACTATCGCAACAAATGAATAAAGGACAATGAAATGTTCAATACATTCGTAAATCAATTAGACAACTCTCCATGGGATATTTCCAAGAAGATGGTGTGACATTCTATACATCACATGCTAGCATGATAAAAAGTCCGGGTTTGAACCCGCGATCTTGGGTATATGAAGTCAGCATGGTAACCACTACACCACGGAGGGTGACTATTTGACTGCCCTGTTCATCCACCTGATGTCTATTTTTACTTTCTCTAGCCCCGTATGTACAATGTACATAGGGATAGAGAAGTATTGTATTTCACCCAAAAATTCAAGATTTCACCGGAAATACATGTTTTAGGACCCCCTGAGTCCAAAAAAAGCATTTTCAGAAACAGGTCCATGTGTGTGATTCTGTAGACAGCATAGCTCAAAAACAAAAAGACGGTTGAATACCAAACTTGGTATTTAAGTTTGGTATCTTCTAAGGATGCAACAAATATTTTCAAGAAAATCCCCCCACCTCTAACTACTCTTTTCATGGTAAAATTTTCGAAAATATTTCTTAAAAATGGCTCTAACAATTTTGATTAAAATGCCACATATTAAAACCATTTCTATCACAAATAAAATTTATATTTTGAATTTTCTGGGAATAGTCTCTAAAGACCTGTTTATTCTGAATGAATTTTGCTTAATTTGATATAACTAGTAAACCGTAAGAGATAGATAAAAACTTACAATATAAAAAATGTAGATCTTGTAAAAATACACAAGTTATGTCATATACTTTTTTTTCGTAGAGCTTACCGTTTTCGAGGTATTCCTTGTCATTAGTTTCAGTTGTGAAGTACTTACACTTTTCTCTGACGGGAGTGTCCGTTTCTCTTTTGTTCTACTCCTGGTCAAGCAAAGAAGCAATTTGCAATGACAATCGCATAACAACATCTTTTAAAACATTTGATTATCACTTAAGCCTAGTGCATTCCCTTAGTTCCAGTCTACTTATAAGGAACTAAGTAATAAAAATCTGCTAATGTTTATCTCGATTAGCATGGTGTTGAAAGAAGAAGTTTGTTTGTAGAGTAGTTAGAGAAGATCATGTGAGTGTAAAACACATCAGAATTTTTTTTTGTGTTCATTTTTGAGGACATCTGAAAAAACAAAAACCATCATAAACCACAGCACCTTGAAAGAAAACATGATCACCGAGATCCAGGAAATAAATGCAGACGTATATTGAAGACTTTTGATAATATGGTCCAGCAAATCAAATCTTGACTAGGCTAGATGCAAATGGCCACCACTTCCAGCATCTGTTATGATGCCACCACATTTCTCACAGAATGAGGTCTTTAAATGTAATTGCAATATTTCATTAGTATTGAAATTATTAAAATAAATTCTGTTAAGGTAACAAGTGGGGCATATTGTAGTACATTGTGGGCATATTGATACAAGTGTGGTAAGTACATCTTTACAGAACAAGGAAGAAGTTTGAAAATGTTAGATATTGACTCTTAATACACATGTATTGCATGCTATTTTTTCAATAATAGCAAATAATAGAACTATTTAAATGAGAATAAAATTAATTACCGGCAGCTCTAGCTTCTGCAAACTGGTGATCAATTAGTCCTGAGTAGTATTGATCAAGCCAGCAAACAACAGAAGACAGAAATGGCTGCATGCACCAAAAGTTATGTTTAAATGCTGTAATAATCAAATTGTAAATAAATGTTAACAAATAAAGAAAAGTACAAATTTAAATCGACTATCAGATATGATTATATTCACTTCCATAATAATAAATATTCATATCAATGTTTGAAGCATTAAATCATTTTATTCACATCTAAAGTAAAAATGTAAAATGCAGAGTGCAGAAATTTTAACTCTCCATGTATGATAGCTTGAGTGGGAATTGGATAAGAAAAAACACAATTTTCAAAAGAATTAATTATTATTCATTCCTAAATGAAATATGCAAGTAGCAATATTAATAGAATGACTATTGCAGTAATTCCCTAGAAATGGCTAGTGACAGTGAAGTAACACAAATAGTAATATAAAGCAGAGATTCATTCCTTAACCCTAGAGCAGACACACACTTTAACATTACAGGAGCGGGCATGTGGTATATTTTGGACACAGTGCTGATACATGGCTACTTTTTTATATTCCTTTACATTTAATTGCACCAATTTACATTACAGCATTTATTGATTACAAGGAACATTAATCTTATGCTTAACAGTAGTTTCATAGGGTTTATAAACATTATACACACTGCATTTTCTGCAGAGAACTGTTGTTTTAGAATGATTTTTGCAAACAAAGCCACCACATGATGGACATCTTATTGTTGTCGAGTTATTATTTGCCCTTCCACATATTCCACATTTACCTTTCTTCTTCCTTGGCTGCTCTTGTATATGCATCTCTTGAACTTAGTAACGGTGCAGAAATGGTCTAACATTAGCTGGCAGACTTGGTATCATCAATTGTTTGATTAGATCTGGTTTCATGAGTTAAAGAGAAAGTTTCTGTAGAAAAACTTGACGTGGATGTTTCTCATTCTTTTCATTTACTTGAAACAACACCTGTGCATTGGTAGCAGCTATGTTCAGCAATGTGTACCATATGGCCATTGCCCATCTTCTTGTCATTCTTGTTACTAAATATTTATTGCACATTTGGTCAACAGTAGCCATCCCACCCTTTTTCATGTTATAATCTAGGATTATGTGAAGTTTCTTAGCGTCTTCATCTACTGTCCCTTCATTGTGCATTGTGGAGAGGAGTACAATAGATTTATTTTCAGTACATACAATACCATAGTAATGTTTTTTTGGAATCCAAAAATTAATGAACAAATTTCCCTGTCCTTATTGGGCAAAAACTCTGCCAGGATTTCTTTTTTATCCTTTCTCAGAGTTCTATACAAGTGATTATGTTTTGCAGTAAATAGCCAGCAGATAGCTGGTACACCGTTATCTACTGTCAAATTTGTGTTTGTGCCTTTTATCGACCCGGTTAGTCTACATGCAATACTAAATAGCTAATTAGAAGCATAAAATGATCCTTCTGACTGTTTGCCACAGCACACTTCCAATGAACCAGTGTAAAATGACTTAGTGTCACACAGAACAAATATTTTGATGCCATATTTGGCTGGTTTGTGGATGTGTTGTATGAAGCTGCAACAGCCTCTGAATGCTTCTTGTTTTTCATCAATAGTAAGAAATTCTCCAAGATTGTAACTGTTCATGCAGTTTTTCACATATGTCCAGAAAGATGGCTGCTAACCTATCTGTTTTATTTTCATGTCCCTTGTATTTTTATCATCGAATCTTATACACCTGAGAAGGAATGTAAATCTCTTGAAACTCATGCTAGAGCTCAATGCTTTGACCAAACTTCCAATGCATTTGTGTGGTTCCCACCTTTGGGACCAATTAAATAGAGGATGCCTAATACTGCAGAAATTTCATTTCTGTCTGTCAATCTACTATCCTTATCCCTAAAATAATGTTCCTCTTTTTCTTTGAATGTATACATTTGTAAAATGTACAATTTCATCTATCATATCAAGGCATGTGATGGCATAATGATACTTGGAATGAAAATGGAGCACCAATGAAATGCAGTGGCAAGGAAAACTAGAGAAAACCCACCCCTGTGAAGATTTGTCCACCATATATCCCACATGCGGTTGCTTGGGATAGAATCCAGGCCGCCTAGGTGGTAGGCGAATGGTCTAACCATTCGGCCACGGCTAGACTCTATCATATCAATACTGATGATTTTATGGAAAGATTCTATTTCCTCTACAATTCCTCATGCTACCCTTTTTGGGCCTGGAAAGATCTTGACAATATTTTTTGCTGGCACATGGAATGTTGATGTGTGCATATTTTCATCCATTTTGTTTTTTTGTCCCTACCAATAAAAATATTATCTTTACTATCAATGGAAAACACTATTTATCACTCTCAATTTCAGAGCCACTGTCATGATCACCCTGTATTATTTCTTCACTCTCTTTGTCAGAAAGCAAATCATAGAATTCCTGCAGTTGCCATCTTCAGCAAGCACCTGTAAAAGAGAGTCAAATATTCCCTCTGTCAAATATTTCTTGTTCCCTAAAGTTAGAAACAGGAACTATTGGCTGCACTATTTAAGTATAACAACATACGGCTATAAAACATGCAACCTTTCACCAACCTGCTTAGTAAGGAAGTACAAGAAAGAACAAGATCGACCATTTGAAGTATTACTTACATGACCAGGCGTGTGGTATATACAATACACCACAGCTGTAGTTCTGAGAAAGACCTCACGTTGCTCTTGACCTGTTACTGCTACAATCGCCCTGTCACAACTAAGGAAGCTAAATAATGACTAGAAAGGTATCAACAATATGGTGCCTTTAGGACATGGCATTGTTCCGGTAGAGGACTAGTACATAAAATACATCAGTGTGCCCACTCTAGGGTTAAACTTTTGTTTAAAACATAAAGTAAATCCTATTTTTGTAATGAAAATTGTTAAATCTAATAGTAATAATGCTCATCAAAAAGAGGCAGAGAAAAAAGTAATTAGTTGACAGAAATTTGCATTTTAAAAACTTAAATTATATTGAACAAATATCTGATGTGTTCCAGTCACATGATTTTCTCTACATCTCTGTAACAAAGCTTATTCTGTTATCCAATTCATGTTAATCGAGATAAACACTAGCAGAAACGATCTTATTACTTAGTTCCCTATAAGTAGAAGGGAAATAAGGAAATGGACAGTTAATCACTTTTTAAGCTCTCTATTATGTGCATGCAATAAGTTGATGTATATTATTTCCATAACAAATTCTGATGCAGAATTTTCATCAGAAATACATGTTTTCAAGCTTCCTGCCCTCCAAGAAAAAGCCCAGGTAGCACATGTATGTATAAATTAACAGCTTAACTTAAAAAGGAAGAGTCCTGTAAATATCAAAAGCTGATATTAAGTTCTGTATCTTACAAAGCTACAGCATAAGATTTTCAAGTAAATCCCTCCAACTCAACTTTTGTATGCATTACTGTGATTGCTAAACTGTAAGAATTAAGAAAATATTATTTCACAATAAAATCTAGATCTTTTTAAATATATAGGTAATAATTTACTCCAAATGCAATTTTCTCCAGTTAATCATTTCCAAAATATTTTGTTATTGAATATCAAATAGTGACCTGCTCTTAAAAGATTTGACAATCACTTAAGCTTATTCTAATCTCCTTGTACCCATGCAATAAAACAATTCCTGTAAACCTTTATCTTGATTAATATGAAGAATAGTTTATAGAAGAATAAGTAATGAAAGCCATGTGAATCTAACACCCCAGTACATACAATGCACACATTAGCCATAGAAGGTATTGTATTCCACCCAAAAATGTGATGTCAAGATTTACTGGAAATAGATGTTTTGAGGTCTCCTGAGTCCGAAAAAAGTATTTTGAAAGATGTCCAGGTATGTATGTGTTTAGTTTTTGGTAGTGTTTAACACCCACTTTTACTAATTGTGGCACCTTAGATGTGTGTGCATATGCGTGTGCATGTGTGTATGTGGGGGGGGGGGGTTTCAGAATTTTGCAATACCATTAAACTATAAGAGATGGACAAAAACATGTAGATATCTTTAAAATACATAATTTATACCATATATGTTTTTCTTGTAGAGTTGACGTTTTTGAGAAATTCTGTTATCAGTTTCAATTTTAAAGTATCTAACTTTTCTCAAATGGAAACATCTAAACTGAACCTAACTGCAATTGTTTCACATAGGGGCCAGCTTTTAAAAGATTTGACTATCGCTTTGGCATAATTTATTCCCATATTTCCCTTCTACAATGAAGCAAATAATAAGATCAATTCTGCTAACCTTTAATCTTGATTAATGATTAGCTTGAAGGAGATAAAAAAATAATTTTTTGTAAGAATAGTTTGTATTTGGGATAAATGGAGAAAGTTGTGTGAATGGAACGGATTAGATTTTTTTAAAATAGATAACATAATTGAATCACATTTTCTTCTGCTAAATTTTCAGCAATACGTAGCATTACAGTTTAATAGTAATAATAAATTTTTTGCGTTAGTTCCTCAAAAAGTTGATGTTACGTTCACATTAATGTCTCTTCACTGTTTATTTTTGTATAGAATCTAAACTAATCTTACAAAAGCTTATTTCTTTACCTCATGATAATTAAGATGATATACACATTTTATGGCAGGTTGTGTAGGAATATATGAGCCCAAAGCAATAATCAAATGTTTAAAAAGTGGGTAGGTATATGCTGGCCACAAAATTCCATATCCTTTCCATGACATGAAGAACAACTGTATATGACAAGATTATAATAATTCATATTTAATTTATTAAACAGCCAGCGATCTTACAGTAGATATAGGCATTGTCAAATAGTAATTTACAATAATATAGCAATATTTACAAAATAGTTTTTACAAATATTTTTAAGCAGTGTCCATCAGTCCAGTCATTTGTTGGAGTAGTCACATAATTTTCATCATCCTGGTTGTTGTATGCATTATCAGCTCTCAATCAATTGAAACACAGGAACACAACATCAGCATACCAATAACAAGATGTTTCAGAAATGACTGACTCCAGAAAAAGTTATTTGAAATAATTGTGTGTTTTAAAGAGATTAAATTTTTTGTGCCCTTTTTTTTTTTTTTTTTTTTTTTTTTTTTTTTTTTTTTTTACCATCTCTATGGTTTACCAGTTACACACATTTATACAAACTTCCTTTCAAACCAAGTGGACCACATAGGCTATTCACATAAATTCAAGAATTGCATTTTGTCACATAAATCATAAAAATATAGCACTTTAATCTAAATCATGAGCCATAGAAGGTTTGAGATAAAAATGTGGAAACATTTTGTGCATAAAGGTGGTTTGGGTTGAGTGGATGTTCTTAAAAATTTTGTTTGCATCTTTGGAAGATACTGACATAAACTCCAAATTTTGTTTTTATTTGACATTTTGTTTTTGAGTTATGTGTTCACACACACACAACTTCTAATAAAAATCTGATGTGTTTGCATACACAGACTTTTGCTACATATTTGACAAATTATTATTAAAAAGCTTATTCTTCTATCTACTTCGTGCTAATCAAGATAAACATTAGCAGAAATGGTGTTATTACTTGCTTCCTTGAAAGTAGAAGGGAAATAAGTGAATGCATTAGGGTAAAGTGATAGTTAAATCTTTTAAAAGCTGGTTGCCATGTTGAAATCTGTTTCTTTGCATGGGCTATGAGTTTACAAATTTCCACATGAAAAAAGTTTTAAGTGTTTTAAAACTAAAACCAATAACAAGGAATATCTCAGGGATGATGGAATCCACGAAAGAAATGTATATGGCATAAATTCTGTGCTTTAACAAGATCTAATTGTTTTGTGTAGTAAATTTTTGTCTATCTCTTATGGTTTACCAGTTAGGCAAATTTCAGCAAAATTCAACCAGAATAAAGAGATCTTCAGAGGCTATTCCCAGAAATTTCAAGATACACATTTTGTCATATAAATATCTTAATAAATTATCAATCTTCCTTATCTAGTTGAAATTAAATAAGAAGCAAATTAATTATAATCAATTTCGATACAGTATTTTAATCAAAATTGTTAAAGCCAATCCAAAATGTTTATATTTTTTCCATGTAAAGAGTAGTTTGGGGTGGGGGAATTTTCCTCAAAATCTTTGCATCACATCCTAGAAGACACTAAACTTAAATAGCAAATTTGGTATTTTACCAACTTTTCATGTTCACGAGCACGCATGAAATTTCCATGTAGGAATATATTATTGCACTTCATGGATTGATTTAACAAAACAGGTTCTGTGAATAATAAGAATAGGCAACTAACCTGTCATGTACTTACTGAGGAAAGATGGAGAAAACAGTGCTGCCTTGGAACATAGCCTAAGAAATCTTTGAGGTGTTTAGACAGCAGACAGGAATTTCAATTTCTGCTCATAGAGCAACAAAATTACTCAAATTAAACCCCTGCGTAATTACCCATTACAATTTACAGTTTGTAACAAAAGACCTCCATTCTGTAACTGGATGTTAGAAAAAGTTGCACTTGGGTAATTGATCCAAGGCACCACTGAGTTCGTCAAACTTTTCCGCTGTAAGAAAATGATGGGTTTCCAAAATTCCATATGTATATGGTAAAATCTACATTGGCCAGATAATGGAAAAATCTACCGGATATTATGACAGATTGATGAAAGAAGCAATATACATAAAAACAAACAAAAATAATTTCAACAAACACGAAGGTCTGCAAATATCCAAAACCTGGCTACCTATAATTCACAACTGCTTGTCACATCCCCCTCAACCCCCATTAGCCAGCGCTGACCAATGACAGCGCGCGAGAAGGTCCTTCGGCGTTCCCCTCCAGGTATAAATACTGCCGCCAGAGCACACCGCATAGATCCAAACAGTATATGTCTATGTACCGTTTTGGGTACCACGGTTTTAAATTCACCACTTTGGCAGATTACAATAACTTTTTTAAAGCATTGCCGCCAAAATAACGTGACGTTCCATGCCACGCCACTCCCAAGAATGAGAATCTACAAGTTGGTCATTAAGGGTCTGCATGGGAACATGACTGAGGAAGAAGTCAAGATAGAGCTAGCTCAGATAGCTTTTGTCATCCTGAAAGTTGGCAGGATTTTCTCACGTAGGCTTCGGGCCCATGTTCCACTGTTTATGGTGGAATTACTAAATCAGACCGACTCCTTGCCATCAAGTCCCTAACAGACCTAGCGCATTGCAGAGTGCAAGTTGAGGACTACGTCTCCCTCTAGACCAACGCAGTGCGGGCAGTGCCTTCGCTTCCGACATTTGGCTCGGAATTGTGAGGCCCCGCAAGTCTGCTCTCTGTGTGCAGGCAACCACCACATCAGCCGATGCACCGCCAACTCACGTAGGTGCGCACTCTGTGATTCTCGTGATCACGGAGCTCGCTGGAAAGGTTTTGTTTCTTATAGGAGGCTGATTGGTCTCCTGGCATCCCCCTGCGGTACGTCCAGGACACCGGCAGATGTGGGATGTGGCATCCAGTGATCGCGGGTCCTACGCCGCAATTACCGTTGGCACCCCTCGAGAAGGCACTGTTACACAGGAAAATACACAACCAGAACACGATACACAGACCACAAAACACCACCACAGAAGCACAAGAAATTCAAGCACAAACACAAAACACACAGCTGCAGGCTCAGGCGCAGCACAATACCTAAACCTCAGCAACCACACACACGCACATGCGCACTCACACCGCAGTGCTGGACGTCCATCACAACCTAGACTACAACCCAAATCCACTCAACCCTCTATCCGCCTCGACCCCAAGACTAGAGAGCCCATTCTAAATTTAGACCCAGGGATTCTTGTCCCGCCTTGGCACAAGCGGGTTACTTAATGGTGGTTAGCCATTGCCAATTCTTCTTCAATAACTTCCAGTTGTTAGAACTCCAGAGAAGATTGTGGCTAGCTACCTCTCTCACAGTTCGCACATGCAAATTGCGCCGAGGCCTGTATTACGATCTCCGGTTAAGGTTTCGGTTAGGAGTTAACTGGGAGGTACGTCTAGATGTCTGTATTACGACAGTCGGTTAACGGCTAACTGAGAGTTATTTTTGGAGGTGAACTGACCGCCACCTCGAGTAGTGGTTACTGAGATAACTTGGAGTTTATTCGTACTTGACACAGAAAAATGATGTACTTCCAGCCGCGATAGAATGTTGATAGCGATTCTGAAGGTGAAATGCTGTCACAGTGTTTATTCAACAGAAGAAGAGCAAAGAGAGCGGAAAAATAATTACGAGGAAGACTTTCGACAGTGATACTGACTGTCAAAAGCTACAGCATCACAAATTTTAGAGGAGATAAGGCATAGAATAGAATTTACTACAGAAAGGTAAGTTTTCAGCTATTATATACCCTTAGGCAAGAACAGTGACATATATTTGACATTTTGAAAATTAAATAAATAAACCAACGTGGGCCTTAGAAATATCTTTGTGGCAGAGGTTATGGAATTATAAATCTAGGGCCCCGTGGTGCAGATGGATAGTTATTAGAATTCGATGTTACGTACAGTTTTTAAAAGTCACCACATGAGTTTTTCAAAACGAGCGTATTTGTAACAAACCGTGAATAATATAAAGATGCCAAAAACACGCGGAACCTGAGATCATTGCTGTTAAACATTAAATTCATTGTGGATGAAAATGACGATGTTGCTTTTCATTAACATGGGTATGACAAGGAGCAGGCAACTGAAAATAATAACGGATAAAAAATATATGTTTTAGGTTATGGTTTGTAAATGTCTTCAAACTTTCCACAGATTTCTGACCTAGTTAACTTCAATAATTCTGTGTGATACCATACAATTTACTAATTATATTAGGCTAAAGTTCTGTACCTATCGCAAATCAGATGTTGAAAGCCATTCAAGTTCTGTGATGTTCTACTACGCCGTACGGTTCCATATCTATCACAGCCAGAAACTCGTGAATTGCATGTAGTAATTTACACATACCTATCTCAATGCAAGCTTACAGATTGCAAATTTTGTCATGGCACAGAACCTGTAATTTCAGTGCATAAATACATTTGAAGTGGTGCAAAGGATTGCCCATGGTGTAACGCGTGGGATTTAAATAAAGTAATTTATTTTCTCAGTTTTTCATATCAAAAATATAATACTTTCAGTAATATGTGGCATTTGGATTGAAAAGTTGAATAGCCAAGATTAATATAGCTAGTTTTTACATAAGCCATTTTCTTAAAAGAAAATGACTGTAATTTCATACCTGGCAAAATGTGTTGAAAAAAAAATTGGTTAGTTATTGGTGTGGATGACAAATTTTGTAAAAAATTTGCTTTTATTTCTGGATATACTAAGTTGTGCACTATTATTGTTATCATAATCCCCAATATAAATAACAAAGAGGTGCCTCTATTTTTAAACACTTTGGTCTTCATACATTTGCAAAATTTTCATATGGTTTAATATAAACATATTTGCTTACTGATCACATTAATTGGAAACATTACAAGTAAGGAAAAATAGAAAATTTTACATAAATTTCTAATATTTGTTACAATAAATATCTTTCCCTTTTTTCTATTCTGTGTAATAAGCATAATAAATAATACTATCAGTTTATACAGTATCAAGGCTCATTTTATTTATTATAAAATAAATATTTGCTTATTAATGGCACTATTGTATATTACTGAAAGACTTTCAGGGATAATGGCAAAACTTTGCATTCAAGGTTTACTTATTATTAGTAATTAAATTTGAATCAATTCAACTTGATGCATCTATATTCCTTTTGAATATTATACTTACCGTGAATCAGTGATTACAATTGAAGGAATTTGTCTTTTCAGAAATTCATGTCTTCCAGCGATGGAGCAACTTTTGATGACTCTGCACTTCTATGCAACTGCTGGGTCATACACCTCAATTGGTGATACTAGTGGTGTGCATAAGGCAACAGCAGGCCGAGTCATCAGCAATGTTACTGCTGCCATTGCTTCCATAAGGCCAAGATACATTATCCTACTTCAAACAAGGGAAGATGTGCAGAATGTCCAAGGGAAGTTATTTCACATTGCAGCGTTCCCAAGAATGGCAGGTACAATTGATTGCACCCATGTTTGAATCAAATCTCCAGGTGGTGAGGAGGCTGAACAGTTCTGCAACCAAAAAGGATATTTTTCCTTTAATGTCCAGACATTGGTGGATGCCAGTTAATGATCCAGGACATTGTAGCACGATGGCCTGGTTCTGCACATAACTCCACCATTTTTAATCATTCTAGACTGAGGAATCGGCTGGAAATTAATGAACTAGGAAACAGTGTGGTGCTATGTGATTCTGCATATGCAGTAGGTCTACCTCTCCTTCCTCCTTTGCAGGCTCCACAGCTACCAGAGGAGCAGCTCTTCACTGAATCCCAGATTCATACAAGAAATGCCATGGAAAGATGTTATGGTGTGTTAAAAGCAAGTTTCCCTGTTCTTCTTTGGGGATTCACTCTAATGTGAACCAAGTGCAGAACTTATACTTGCATGTGCATGCTACACAACATAGCACGAGCAAATGATGGTAACGTTCCTCCAGTTGACGCAGAATTCCAGCTTCGGTTACACACATACATGCAAGAGGAACAAATGCTGGCAGAGCTCCAAAAAGCACGTGTTCCAAATCGTGTTCGTGGTGCTGTGCATAGAACATTTGTACAATATTTTCTCAACAGACTACAAGAACACAGAGTGCAATAAATGTAGCTGCTATCTTTGTAGCATTAGAAAGAAAGCAAATGTGAAGAATACTAACTACCTGTATTATTATATATAATATATTTTACTGTTGTTAGAGGAAGTGTGGTTGTTAACCACTTGAGTGTAAAGATTTCATTTTATTTTCCTGTCAATTTATCATATTTTGGATTTATGTTAATTATTGTTACAGAAAAATTGTAGTTTTTAACCATTCATTTTTAAATTATTTTCCTATCAATTTGTCTTTGTTCAGGGTTTATGCTAATAAATGAAGAAAAATTGTGATTATGTTAAACTTTTGTTTGTGTTTTTTAGGGCAAGAGCTATTATTAAATAGTTTGTGCTTTTAATATGTTTAGTGTTAATTGTCTATCTCATTTTGCATCAAAGCAAACAATGGCAAGGTACTTGTTATCATCTATTCAGCATAAGCTGGCCAAATTGAGTGCCACCTCATGGATTTATCTGACCCGGAGGACAGCGACGACTGACCCACTTGACTGGTCTCCCTCAAGGCCTCTGTTGCTGCAGCAACAATCACATATCAGCCATCACCTTCAAGAAAGCTACACACTCATCAGAACCTTCACGGAAACTATATTTCCAATGCTACCAATTACTAACAAAGGAAGTAATCATCACTCAGGGAGATAGTGGTGGCTGTCCCAGAATTTCAATATTTCACAGAAAATTCCCAAAACCTACACCTCAGGTTCACTAGGGGGCAGGCTGGGCCTTGGTCAAGCATGTCTCATAGCAACCATCCTGACCACATTGTACCATAGTTGTTCACTTTGACCTACAGAGCACAGGTGCAGTAGCATTTCTGCAGCAATTCCTTCCTTCCTACAGTATGGAAGAGTCCCACACTCCTAGCATGTTAGGGTCAGTGTATTAAAAGAACATTTTCCTCCACTTAGAAAAAAATGGTGTCAATTATAGGATAAAATGGTTAACAATGAATAAAAACAAATTTGACAAAAACATGCCTTTTTTTATTGGTCAATTTGCTTTTTCGGCAACTTATTTTCAAATCTAACAAAACACATTTTTGTTCCATTTTCATTTTGGCCTCGTGAAGTTCCTGTTCCTCCATTTCAACTTCATGTCGTTCCTGCTCCCTTTTCTGTCTATTGTCGAACCTTTTTTGGAGCAACTGTTGAAGTACAGCAACTTCCTTCCTCTCCTTTGCCCAAGACAGAACGTTTTTACTGGACATTGAGGGTGGTGCATTTTCTTTCTGTGAACAATATAAAATGCACAATTACATAACAAAAGAACAATACCTTGGTTTCTGTGCTTTCTAATTTCAGATAGTATACATGCAGCTGTTACAGGAAACATTTACTCAAATTTGTCCTATGCACAAAACCATCTGGCATATAGCGCAACTCTAATTTGTAGGTTATTATGAAATGTATTTCTCTGCTGTTTGCAATTAGTGGTAGTGTTTAGAAGGTTGAACTGATTTAAGACATAATACAAGTACATATTAGTGCACACATAGCATTTATTTGTTTCTGGTGTAGGAAAGAAGGAAACTATAGACCTTGGGCGGTCTGTGTGATAGGCTTCATGAAATGTGTTTTATGGAAAACATCACTAACAGTATTGGAAATAAGCTGAAGTAATAACACATTTAACATTCCATTCCTATAAGTAATCAGATCTATTAGACAAAGGACAAAATCAGATACTTAAGTTATAAAGCATGATTACATGTTGTGCCAAGGATGATAATCACTGTCCAGACTTTTCACAGAAGTGAATAATGTGCAGTTTCAATAAAAGTTTTATAACTTATTGTTTCATTAAGTTTACACTTAACAGCTTAAATGTTTTGTTGTTGTTGTTGTGTGTGTGTTTGTTTGTTTGTTTGTTTGTTTTTTTTTTTTTTTTTTTTTTTTTTTTTTTTTTTTTTTTTTTTTTTTGTATGAGATTTGCTCTTCATTTTAAAAAACTGTGGACACAAGACAAAGCCCTTGGTCTTTGGCAGTTAAGTTAGTTTGAGCATCACCAGATGTGATACTGAAGATTTATTGTAGCATATAATATGTAAAAATGAAGCTAGTAACAGTGAAGTAACAAATTATTGTTATTTTATTGCATCGTAGCAGTTTATCAAACTGGATGTGTTACTACCAAACCTTGAGTTTTGTACATTTTCATTTTGGCACCACATGAACGCATTCGTACTGCATTTTTCAAGTTCAATAAAGAAAGTGCTGTAATATTTTAAAAATACTTTTAGCTAAATAGTAAAGGACCAATTAAATTTAGCTTGAAAAAGGACCATTAAATAAGTTGTTTGCCACTAAATTGAATATGACAATGCCTTAGGTTTCTTCAGTAAATATGGTTTTCATCATGGATGACCACCGATCATAGGATTCAATGTTTAGCAGATATACGTGTAGTATATCTAGTGCATTTAAAAAGTGTGTGATGTTTAGTACCAAAAACAGTTAGTAAACAATGTTCCTCCTTATGATATGGAAGATAATGCTGCATGTAAACATCATTTATCCACTTAAACATTCACTATTCATCTTAAATGCTGGCATAATAGGCTCTAAGAAGACATATATTTTACTACACTCCTGGATGAGTGTATGTTAAATCTAACACATTAAAAAAAATATCGATAGCTGGTTATGTTAGCATCAATCATACATTTCTCTGAAAGAGTGCTCACCTGCACTGCCTGTAATCTGTAAAGCAGCACTTCTAGGTATTTTCAGCATTTTAACTGAGAAGTAACCCCAGTCAAGATCTGTAAATTACAAAATTATTTATTAATACATGTTACATTTCTCTCCAACTATAGCAGACAAAGCATTACACATCTCACATATCTGATTCAGCAAGATTAGAAAACAATGTATATATGCATCAAGTATGACCATAAATTTTATGTAACTATATACAAGTAAATATGGTACCTATCTGTTTTTCTAACACTTCCTGACAAAGTACCGCTAAGAATGTTCTCAAAATAACTGTTTTATTATAATATTCAAACATTCCCTCATTTTCATTTAGTAATGTGACAAGATAAACTTAAGTGCATATTTCCTACATAAAACTATTTCTTTCTTTATCCTTTCCCCCTTAAAGTGTTGGCATCTACATTACATACAGTCAATACATCATTTACCTTCCACAGTACTTTTATATATCAATATATGTGGTGATGTAAGCATTCACATTTTACTTGCATTATTCTTAAATATATTCTGCATTTTCAGTAACAATCAAAATAAGATCATTTCTAATTGCAAATAAAATTTGTACTTTGGTATTTACTCCATGACACTTTGAAATGTAATTTGATTTGCTATTGCCTGTATACGTCTTCTGAATTAAAAGATAAAAATTCTGTGCCTAGGCAGTGTTAAGGAATATTAATATAGAACACATGCAGCCTACAGACTCAAAGACCCAAAATCCATATGGAAAGCCTATGTTCAGGAATCATAATGTTGTCTAGATATAAAAACTGGGTTGTATATTTATATAAGAGCCTATAAATTGAATATTTTGCTACAATAAATTTACAGCCACTGCTCGATTTTCATGCCATGGACCAAAGCTCAAAATGTAGGTGAAGCTGAATGACTATGATTTTTGCTTATGGCTTCCTGTCTTTAGATCACAAGCAGGCAGGGGAAAATATTGCTCAAGCTTTTCTTTGTGTACCCACTGCTTGCTACTGTTAGCTTGGTATATATGTACTGCTTCAGATCTCTTACCTTCTGAAGTTTGTGTATGCTGCTCTGCTTCAGCTGGCTCACCAACTGAAGTGCCAGGAGCAACGAAGATTTCCATACTTCCTGCTGCATCATCTACAATACGATTACAAATTAGTAGACTACTTTGACAGAAGAGAGAAAACAGCTGTAATTCTTACCAAGATCACAATCTGTCACAGATTTCATCCCATTGCCTGAGTTATCCATTAATGAATTTAAAACCTCGTCAGTGGTGATGACTTTGGAGATGGTGTCTTTCCTTCTCCTGTCCCATACAAATTCTTCTTCCTTTCGGCATTTGCCTGCCGAGCTTTTTTCTTTAGAGAGTCATACTTCTCTCGAATCTGGGCAGTGGTCCGGTGATTCGCGGTCTGGGCATTAAATTGCCTGGTAATTTGTTCCCAAGCTCTCTCCTAAAATGGTATAATTACAGAATAAGTATTTATACATCGCAAGGTTAATATAAACAAATATGAAAGGTTAAATCAAAGCAAAAGTACAATGCAACCTACCTTCTGCTTCCATGTGGCCACTCCTGTGGCTTTATTTTCCACTTATGCTCCTGAATAAGTTCTAAAAGCAATAGGTTTTCCTATTCCGAATAGTTTGCAGCGCGCTTCTTCTTTATCTCTTCCATCCTTAAATAAATCTTACTAAACCCAAACAAATAAAAAGACACGCTAACCTAACAACTGATTAAGAAGAAATCTAACCTATATCTAAAAAGTAGCTATAATTTCAACACACTTACAATAAGTCTACCCTATGCTAAACTCTAATATGTACTAAATATTACTGAAATACAAATAAACTACTACGCTTATTCCTTGATATTAATTGACGACTAATAAACAGTATGTCTTCTATATTTATTTGTAATGAAACAGTTGTTGTTGTCCGGGGTTGTTTATAGACGCGAATTATACAGTTTATCGCAAGATAGCGTTGAAAACACATGTGATATTTTAGTGGAAAAATGTCACCAACTGCTCTCATGGCATCATAAACCACAGGATACTAAACCTACAGGCAAATTGTGATCGTAATACGAGCCACTGCATTTAACCATCAGCTAGCGACAACTGGGAGTTAACAAACTCCGGCTATTAACCGAAGGTCGTAATACAGGCCCATGACGCAGATAGCACAGTACAGTACAACATACAAGACAAAATCACTAAAAATGGATACCCAAACACAAACAGAAACTACCTTAATTAAAGCACCTTGTCAATAAATTCTATAAGACTACTACTGATATGCGAAACATTCCTAGCAGACAAAGCTATACTTTCAGTACCAGGCCAGTAGTTAAGATAGAGGGATTCTGGGCCAGGGGCTAATGCGCATACATGGGAAAGATAGGGAATTCAAGGAGGAGGGAGTGTCCGGCGAGAAATCAGGGCTAGGGCTAATGCGCATACATGGGAAAGATAGGTAATTCGGGGAGGCGGGGAGGACCTCACCTAAGCTCAGAAAAGTAGGTGTCTTTTTCAGTCCAGTGCGGTCCTTTTCCAGGTTGTCTGCTTTGTTTTACATTTATATTTACGACTTTTTCCCAAAATTTTTAAATGTTTAACGATTTTTAGTACTAGGAGTGCCGTTTGAAGATCTTTGTTTTATTATTTTTCAGCGTTATGCTGTGCTTTTTGGCATTTATAAGCTCTTTGAAGGTTTTTCGAGTGCTAGGATAGCTGTTTCGAATGCTTTTAGTATATTTCATACCAGTGGGAGGGTGTGTAGGTCAGCTGTTTCAGGTTTCTCATCTCACATTTTAGCTCTTTTCAACTGATTTCACGTCATTTTGAAGGTATTTAGGGCTCTAAAGCTCGTATTTGAACCCTTTTGAGACGATTTTGCTCATATTTTACATTATTTTCCAGTGTTTGCTATTGATTTTTGACGCTTTTATAAGTATTTTAGTGTTATTTTTTCAGTGCTTTTAGTGTTTACACATGCATTTTTTCGGGATTTATAAGATGATTTTAGTGCTGCCACTATTGTTTAGTATGCTTTTTAATGACATTCCATACCATTTTGGAGAGGATGTTTAGTACTCTAGGACAGCTAGTCCCAGGGTGCTTATCAAGCCTTTTAACTCTTTTAATTTAATTTCACTGCATTTTGAGGGTTTGTAGGACTCTAAAAATAGGTATTTTAGGCTTTTTCAGGTGTTTTACGCATATTTTACATTATTTTGCAATGCATTATTTAATGCTTTTTAGCACTTCTATAGACATTTTTGATCGTTTTGAGATATCTTTTTAGTGCTTTTGGTGTTTTCACATACATTTTTCAGGATTTTAATAGTGATTTGTGGCGTTGCCACTGTTGTTTAATGTGCTTTTAATGCTATGCCATACCATTTTTGGGAGGGAGTTTAGGAATGTAGGACAGGCTATTGATGAGACATTTTAGCTCTTTTCCATATATCTTGAACAGTTTTGTTGGTATATACGACTCTGAAACAATCGGTTTTCGACTTTCAATCTTATTGCTAATATTTTAGAGTATTTTCAGTGTTTTCCACTGGGTTTTAACACTTTTATGGCCATTTTAGCACATTTTGAGCATATTTTGCAGTATTTTGTAGTGCTTTATGTCTTCCTTACAGATCATTTACGACTATTAAGGTATGCAGAACATTAGAGCGGTGTTAAACCCTTAGGCAATAGGTATTTAAACTCACTTTGAAAGTATTTTTGGAAGCTTTTTAAAAACTTTATGACAACGACGAAGGTGTACTAACGACATTTTAGTTCGCTTTAAGCGTATTTGAGGTAATGTACTTTTCATGCAGTTTTCTTATGTTTGATAGTAATTGAGGTAATTTTTGTGCTCGTTTATATCATTTCTGCAACAATTTTAAGCATTTTTTTTTAGTAATTGATGTCATCGTTTCAGTGTTTCTGACGTTTTTCACACTATTTGCTATATTTTATAGCATTTTCATATGTTCCAGGATGTCGTGATCGCTTTTATAGCCAATCCGGTATTTTACAGTTTTGTCATATTCTTCCATAGTTTGAATCAATTCTGTGTTCTGTTTCAAGTGCTTTGCGGTCCTGTAAGAGTCATATTAAATATACTTTTCGCATACTATTACATGTTCAGATTATAACTTGTGAAGCGAGGGGATATGTTTGTATGGTTTCCAGTCTTTCCTAGACTACATATCTAACATAACTTCTTCCTAGGTTAAAATAAGAACTGAAGCTTTCCTGGCGACGTATTAATTCAAAATCTTCTCGGGCTTCTAGCCAGGTAAAAACTTGGTTTGACACCAACGTTTCGAAAAAGTGCATCTTCCTCGTCTTCAGGGCGAACTGACGGTTTGAGCTTGCGGAGACTGGTATTCATCCCAGCTCTATAAATACCAGTCTCCGCAAGCTCAAACCGTCAGTTCACCCTGAAGACGAGGAAGATGCACTTCTTCGAAACGTTGGTGTCAAGCCAAGTTTTTACCTGGCTAGAAGCCCGAGAAGATTTTGAATTCTTCCTAGGTTGTTACTAGAAGAAGGGTCTAAGCCTTTGTTGTCGAAGTGTTTATTGTTTTGTGATCATTATGATTCCACGTGTTTTATTCGTCTTTTGTTGCTTTTACAGTCTATTTTCGTTTATTCAAGATGTTTTTTTTTCTCTAGAATAATGTTATCGACATTTTTTGTTACTGTTGAAGCGTTGAGCATATTTTTTGTCTTATTGTTAGTATTTTCAGCTTTTTATTTCTATTTGCTTTTATATAAAGATAGTTAGCATTAGAGGTTAGGCATCTCTCCTCTTTTATCTGGGCTTGAGACCAGCATTAGAAATACATTCTAATGGCAGATTTCCCACCACCTATCGTTCTTATTCTTCTCTCTTCGTATGCCCTTGCTAGATGCATGGGGGGGGGGGGTGTTCGGAGTCTAAACTTCAATTTTCCTACCACGTTACCGATGATGAGCAATGCATGTAGTATTCTCTCATAATACGTTCACAACTTTGTAATGACCATAAGCATAGGTTGATATTCCATCAACAGTAATCACTCTTTTATCATCATGGGGCGATAGAGCAATTTTGTTGACTTTTACAGACGAAACGTTATGCTGTTGTGACATCAAATTCATGGGAGTTTTTATTATTTAACTGTTTTTAAGACAATCTACATAGCTGTCGAATGTGATATACTGCTTAACATCGCTTCGTTTTATACCCTTAATCTTTTTGATCATTCCTCCATCAATATGGAGAGCATACATCTTAGGTCTCAGTCCCACAAAACGTTGGATGATTTTCCCGTTAACTTCATCTTTAAACTTTCCCAACACTTTTTTGTTCTGTGTGGAGTAGCACATGTGGCTTGCAGGGTAATCAGATGTATCCAAATGTTCAAGAAATTGCATTTTGCCGTGGTATATGTCAGTTGTAACTCGATGAATGAAGGAGTCAGTATCCATGTACATGAGCTTCAGGTTTTCTGTTCCATAATACGGCAATAGCACATCATATTGGTATGAATACATGAGGGTTTTTTTATATATCCAGTACGCTCATTCCGATGTATATTGGCTAGTTGAATATAATCTCTAGTTATGCCATATGAACAGCTGGTAGATTAGGTCCATATATACTTCTGTCGATGAATGTAGGCCTAGAAATCAGCTTTTGCAATGTTTTCTCGTTTGTCACAAGGCGTATATCCATGCGATTTCGTATATTCTCCATGGTTTTTCCAAACATAGCATTATTGAAGAGTTTATACAGATCCTTTTCAAAGTCATTTCTAGCCTGTTGCCTCAGCTTGTTATTAAACGTTATGTAAGGTTTTAACTAGCACGATTGTTGAAATTGTAGCACACGATGGATTTTTGTTAGTAGTTGTCCATGTGAGAGTGCCTGTTTTAACGTCATGTAATGGACAACATACTTCATCCTGCTTCCAAGGTGAGCAATTAGTTTCTTTACATTCGAATTCTTCGGTTTCAGACACTCAGGTAGGAACGAAAAATCATTCGTTGTCATAAAGTTTAAAGTTTTTAAAAAGCTTCCAAAACTACTTTCAAAGTGAGTTGAAATACCTATTGCCTAAGGGTTTAACACCGCTCTAATGTTTTGCATACCTTAATAGTCGTAAATGATCTGTAAAGAGACATAAAGCACTATAAAATACTGCAAAATATGCTCAAAATGTGCTAAAATGGCCATAAAAGTGTTAAAACCCAGTGGAAAACACTGAAAATACTCTAAAATATAAGCAATAAGCCTGAAAGTCGAAAACCGATTGTTTCAGAGTCGTATATACCAACAAAACTGTTCAAGATATATGGAAAAGAGCTAAAATGTCTCATCAATACCCTGTCCTAAATTCCTAAACTCCCTCCCAAAAATGGTGTGGCATAGCATTAAAAGCGCATTAAACAACAGTGGCAACGCCACAAATCACTATTAAAATCCTGAAAAATGTATGTGAAAACACCAAAAGCACTAAAAAAAATATCTCAAAACGATCAAAAATGTCTATAGAAGTGCTAAAAAGCATTAAATAATGCATTGCAAAATAATGCAAAATATGCGCAAAACACCTGAAGCCTAAAATACCTATTTTTAGAGTCCTACAAACCCTCAAAATGCAGTGAAATTAAATTAAAAGAGTTAAAAGGCTTGATAAGCACCCTGGGACTAGCTGTCCTAGAGTACTAAACATCCTCTCCAAAATGGTATGGAATGTCATTAAAAAGCATACTAAACAATAGTGGCAGCACTAAAATCATCTTATAAATCCCGAAAAAATGCACGTGTAAACACTAAAGGCACTGAAAAAATAACACTAAAATACTTATAAAAGCGTCAAAAATCAATAGCAAACACTGGAAAATAATGTAAAATATGAGCAAAAACGTCTCAAAAGGGTTCAAATACTAGCTTTAGAGCCCTAAATACCTTCAAAATGACGTGAAATCAGTTGAAAAGAGCTAAAATGTGAGATGAGAACCCTGAAACAGCTGACCTAACTCCCTCCTACTGGTATGAAATGATACTAAAAGCATTCGAAACAGCTATCCTAGCACTCGAAAAACCTTCAAAGAGCTTATAAATGTACACCCCCAAAAAGCACAGCATAACGCTGAAAAATAATAAAACAAAGATCTTCAAACGACTCCCCTAGTACTAAAAATCGTTAAACATTTAAAAATTCTGGGAAAAAGTCGTAAATATAAATGTAAAACAAAGCAGACAACCTGGAAAAGGACCGCACTGGACTGAAAAAGACACCTACTTTTCTGAGCTTAGGTGAGGTCCTCCCCGCCTCCCCGAATTACCTATCTTTCCCATGTATGCGCATTAGCCCCTGGCCCAGAATCCCTCTATCTTAACTACTCAGGCCACCGGATGTATCGCTCCGATAGGCCCAATAGACGCGCAGGAGGCGAACTTGTTCACAATAGCAAAGCCATCACCAAAAGCATATACCTAATTTAGAACATATGGAAGTCACAGCGGTGTCAATTTGCTACAGCAGTCAAGTCGAAACTCGCATCAATGAAATACAATAGGAACAAATCACAGAGGGCATGCAAAATTTGGCAGTTCCCTAAGAATGCATAACAGAGCGAAGAAAACTAATAAAGGAGAAATTAAATGGATAATAAAGAACCTGCAAAATAACAAAGCACCTGGGCCAGATCAAATACCAAATCTGGTTCTGAAGAGCTTAAGTGACCAGGCCTACGAAGAGCTCTCAGATATACGCATTTATTGGCTGCAACACGGATACTTCCCCATACGCTGGAAACATGCACGTGTATTGATGTTTCCAAAAGCAGGAAAGGATCCCAAGAACCCTAAAAACTATCAGTCCACCAGACTTCTCAATACCGCAGTAAAGTTGTAGAAAAGGTGATCCGGAAGCGCCTAACGAAACCCATAAAGAGACACAACATATTTATCGATAAACAGTTCGATTTTAGAGCAAATCATTCGACCACACTGCTACTGACACGCTTTGATGAAAACATAACACACAGATATAACACAAACAAATCCACAGCAGCGGCCTTCTAAATATACAGAGGGCTTTCGACACAGTGTATCATCCTGGATTACTATATAAGCTGCAAATGTTATTTTTTCCCGAAACATTGGTAAAACTTATAACGCCCTAATTGAATAGGCGAACATTTGAATTAAACCTAAATAATGCTTGCTCAACAAGGAGAGAAATACGAGCAGGAGTTGCATATAGAAGTTTCTTTGGCCCTGTTCTATTTAATATAAACGCCCTTCCAAAAACGACATACACGCAAATGTCAATATATACGGACGATACTGCCATAAATTCCCAATCGTGGAAACTACGGATGGCAGCAAAGAGACTACAGACCGCGTTAGATGACCTCGAACTGTGGCTCCAGAAATGGAGAATAAAGATTAATGTAGCAAAATCGTAATCGGTCCTGTTTACCCATAGAACATCACATCGGGCTCCGCTAGAACCACGCAATCTATTTAACGAAGATATTCAGTGAACAAACAGTGTCAAATACCTAGGAGTAACGCTAGATAGTAAACTCACCTTTTCATCCCACGTGAAAAACATAAGCTAACTACCAACTTCACCACCTCTACCCATTGTTAAACCGTGACACACCAATAAGCACAAAATTAGGGTTAGCACTATATAAAACACTAATTAGACCAGCCATGGCATACACTGCGCTCACCTGATGACACTGTGCAAAATTTAACATAAGAAATCTACATGTACTGCAAAACAAAATCCTGAGAATTATCACTAAAGTACCAAGAAGCGCACCAGTGGACAGTTACCTTAAAATTCACACAGTTGAGCAATTTATCAAACGGTTGGCGTTCAATATGTACAAACAATGTGAGAGTTACTACAATCCCCTGATCTCGTGCCTGGGACAGTACATACCGATATCGGTAAGCACAAGAGGCCATTGTCGCTGTTTGACAGAACAATTCCTCTCAACAAACATACAGCCGAACATCTAGCCTCACTAATATAGTAACACTAAAAACAACGTAACGTCCCCAACATCTTCACACAGTCCCACAGAAGCCCTTGAGCCAACACGCCAAAGTGGTCCCGGAGGAAAAAGGTCCTCCCAATGGCACACTAGGGTAGCTGCGCCGTGTTTGGGTATGCTACTGATCTGTGTGACAAAAAAACATCGGATCAATTACTAAATCTTAGGTTTCAGTAGTATAGCTTGGTATAAAAAATATATAGTAATAGAATATAACCAATATATAGCCAATAATCATAACTAACATAAGAGATTACAATATATTCACGTGACTGTGCGCAAGTGTATAACTATCTATACCTCAATTGACTCGGAGTAGTCTCCACTCTACACCTGTAACTTAATCTGAACATTTCCAAGAATATTAACCTTAATTATTGACAAGTGCTATGCACAGTGTGTTTCTATTTTCAGACAGGTCAGCCCCCACTCCAACTGGCAGCAAGAACGGAGCAAATAATTGCTGACGACGCCTCTTCTTCTTCCCCTCTTACCATGAGTCCGCATGTCACCACTGAGTCCTAGGTCCTGGTTTGAGTTCAACGCCAAGTCCATGTTCTACCCCACCAACTACCCGAGGTACTCTCTCGTAAGGGCATCTTTATGTAGTCACCCAAAAATCTCAGGTTTCTACGGCAGTACCTGACTTAAACGTTACCTGCTTCCTGACCATCCCCTTAGGCAGTAGCGCTAGTGCATGGTAGGGGAGGCGATGTAAATCCTTTTCGGATGATCGCCACCGTGGGTGGAGGAGGGGCCACCTCTGTGTCCCTTCGGAGGGCAATTAAATAAATGTATAAAAATATAATAAAAAAACCAGCACATCCCGACAGCTATCTTCATCAAAAACTACATCACTCATACACCCTTCCAGCTCCCAGCTCTAGGGCATTTGGAGGCCTGTGCCATTGGGCTTGCCATTGGCGGTCTCGACACGTTGCTGATAGCGGCTTATGACCCACCCAATCATTGTTTCTGTAAAGCTGATTACAACACATCCTGCACCCAGTGGTATGCATCACAGTAGATTTCAACTCTAAACATGTCCACTGGCACGCCGCACAAACAACCCTAGAGGCCGCGGGCTCTACTGCCTCAACAGTGGTAACCACAGTCACCTAGCGCACGGTCCGAGAAGGCCTACGTGCCATCCGGCCCCGCGGAAGACGGTGTTCACGACATCATGATCACCAAGAATATTCCATTCTATCTAGACCTTTCAACGGTCAACGAGTTGGACTCCGACCACGACCCTGTTGGATACAACCGTGGTCGTATCAGCTCTAGTAACGCCAGACTGGACATATGAGTTCGATTGGGATGCTGCTGTCCTTGACCTGAAACAACCCGTGGACCCGCGACCTCGCATCGATTCTATCGATGCCCGGAAGCGGCAGCCATGGCTTTCTACCAACAAATTCTGAACGTGCCCCGCGCGCAAACCTACTGCATTCCATCAGACAAACCCAACCCGAGAGCCATACTCAAATGAGCTCCGGCAGCTGTTAAAAGCCATGGCAACTGTGCAGAGGCTATGGCAGCGCTTCCGCCATCCCAGGTTCCAAGCAGTATATCAGCAGTTCAAAACCCTGGCAAGGCGTCTGCTTCGTACGCCACGCAGAGCGGCCTGGTAACATACAATGGCCAACGTAAATCTGGAAGAGAAGCTATCCTGGAGGATCATTCGGCTCCTCAGGAAAGGCAGGAGAAGGATCAGACAATGGGCGACCTGAACGCCATACACGAGACCTGGGGAAACGCTCGGCACAGCCACGGGGGAGAGCTTCTACACGAGCACATACAGACCAAAGACTACAATATTACTCACACCGAGGAATCCACAGATATTCCTAGCAATCCCGCACATGCTCCCAATGTCCTCGATATTGTGCAGCAATATAATCGATTTTGCAAATGTTCAGATAGCAATAATGTCATGAAGTGTTAACTGTTCATAGAAAATAACAGAAAACCAATTTTCAAAAGCTTCTGGAATATGGGGTGGAAGGAGAAAGCTGCTTATGTTAATTTAATGGAAGATATGCCAATCAGAAGGCAAAGGGAAAGAAAAAGTTAGCAATCAAGGAGACATTTTACAATGCATCATTTTCTCAAACTTCAGTGAGTAAAGTTGTGCGTATGCAAAATTATGTTTTTCCATACTTTTGAACTAGGAGAATGGTCAGCTCTGAAATGGAAGAAGAACTAGGACAAGGCAGCTAAGTCATCAGAAGAAGAAACTGAGGATATAATGAACTATAATGGGATCTAATATAACTTTTATAACAGTAATTTATTTCATTAATAAACTATGAAAAGTTTAACAATAACAGTACATAAAATAATAATAATAATAATAATAATAATAATAATAATAATAATAATAATAATAATAATAATGTCCGTAATATAGTTACATTCCTATTTAACTCCAAATGTGATTACAGATTCCCAAAAATTTAACTTTTTAACAAAGAAGAAAGTCAGTGAAATTCACTATAGATCGTCGTAATAAGACATATTATTTTACGTAACTGGCAACGAAATAACTAAGTGAGAAAACATGACAGTTAACCTTTTCACAAATCCCAAATGAATTTAAATATTTCACCAAGCAATCATGTCCACGTAACACAAAGATTAGTTTAGCCCTTACGATGAAGAATTACCGCGAATCACACCGTATGAAAACACTTACCGCTCCACTCTGAGAAACACCTGTGTGTGTATAAAGCACCCAGCCTAAGACTGACTGACAGACAGCTTTCCCTCTTAGCCCCGGGGAAAAAATAAAACAAATGCAACTCACGCGTCAAAAGTCCGAACTACATAACAAGTGCCTCTACAAATAGCATGGAGTGTAAGAAAGGTGTTGCCACTCATTTTGTACCAGAATGGCACAAGCCCCCACTCCGGTCTTTATCACAGGTATATTTGAAACACAAAATAGAAAGTGTGAAAAACCATAGGAAAATGGGACACTGAAAGTTTAGCGTTAACTGGCACTGCACTGGGAGAGCCGTATTCACAAAATATTTCTTTGGCTCACACTGTGAGGCAAGTAATTTCCTGGGAGGATCACGCCACTTTGAGGCACAGCACTAGCACCAAATGTAAAGTTACACTGCCAGAACACCAATGTCGAAACTTTACTCACTGTCTCGATAATACTCCAGAGCGTTACACCACATTAGTAGAGAAGTATTTATAGTGATGATCCAAAGGCACTAAGGAGGTTTGCTAGCGCCTTATTGGAAACAGACGTTAGTTCAGCAAAACGCAGGACATTACGAGAGAGCAATATCTTCCCAGATCTCTTCAACAGAGAACCATCCAGCATTCCCATTGGAGCCAGCCACAGCGCCGACGTGCCAGTTCTCGAGCAGTGTACAAGGATAGGATAGCGTTGCAACAAAATTCAAGAGCAACAAAACTGGGAACGAAATAGTGCATTTCTCACAAAATTTATCGGGGAACGTAATCAAAATTATGGGGAAAAAACTCCTTAACAAACACACAAGAAAATGCATAAATGTGAAAGATACAAAGGAACTGCTGAAAATATAATATACACCTTAATATAAATATAAAATCATATAATATAGAAATATTAAGCAACATTGATAATTTACACAGCACAGAACATGTGCACAAAGGTAATTTAGCATAGAATTACAAGGTCACAATGAAATATTTTATATTAGATTAGCTTAGATCAGTTTATATCCATGATCATGGACTTCAAATAAATGACATTTTGATCAATTAAATATTTATATACCTTTGATTTTGTACACCAGTGAAGAATATATCAGGCTGTGAAGTAAGAGGCTGGCCAGGCACTCCACAACAAAACAAACACACGGAACAATGATGGGCACACAGAAAATACACACAAGAAACCTAGTTTCACAACGCAAAACACATAAATACACAGAAAACAAGGTCTCGTAATGCACATAAAAACTTCTTTTCGAGAGGAACTCGTGTTCAACTTCGACTTACGCGAAGCGAGAAGGAAATGTATTGCATAAATGCCCAGTGCCGTGCAGGATAAGCAATACGGAGAACTGACTCCAAGCAACAAATATAAGGTCACGTACGCCTACACCAAACATCAACAAAGCCGTGTAAAGAAAAACAATGTAAATAAACACTAAATCAAAACAAACACAGCCGAAAATAAAGATGGCCACAAACAGAAGAAATCACACAATACAAACCACTCCAAAGACAGCTAATTTAAAATGCTTAATCGGCTGGTGTGCGCGCGTCTCAGTTGGTAATTCTCAGAATTTTGGAGCCTAACAGCAACATTTTTTATGCATTTTAATCATCTTGTATGGTCCAGTATATCGTGGAGCCAACTTTGCTGACTATTTATTTACTTTTGAAATCAAAGGGGTGAAATAGACACATTACCAGCTATCCAACAGCATAGGGGGAGGGCTTTTTACTAGCATCATATCTGCACTTTACGTGGGCATGAGCTCGCTGCAAATTCCGAAAAGCCTGTTGCCAGGTTCTACGTATAATTTCCGCGGAAAACTCATGCGGAAGAAGATCCTCAACACGCCACAAGTTAGATAAGGGTTCCCCCTAGGTACATATGCTAACATAAATTGAAATGGAGTGGTTAGATAAGACTCATGACGAGCCGAATTAAATGAGACCTGCGGTTTAGCTAAATTTGTATCCCACTTAGAATGATTAACGTGATGAAAGGCAGTGCTGACTTCAGGTTACGGTTGAATCGTTCTGCGTGTGAAAGACACGGGTAATACGGAGTAGTGGTGAAAGCTTTAACCTCTCAACCAAAACAAAAATTATGAAACTCCCGCGATGAAAATTGCGTGGCGTTATCTGTGACCACAAATCGAGGTACACCAGAAGCAGCAAAAATTGGAAACATGGCACGAATGACACTACATGAAGTTGCATTAGCAACAGCACTTAACCACACATATTTCGAAAGACCATCTATTACTACTAATATATATGCATTACCTTGAGTCGATCGTAGGAAAAGACCAAGAAAATCTATATACAGCTTTTCCTTGGGTTTTGACGCGATTTCCGAAGCTAAACCGCTCCAAACAGTACACTGTGGTGGTGTCGCCATAGTACATGTGCGGCAAGCCTTTACTGGTGCAGCAACGTCACGATTCAGTTTTGGCCTCACAAATTGTTCTCGTATCTTGTGTTTAGTCTTACCCAAAATTGAGGCGTGAAAGTATTCGAAAACCATTGGGACCAAAGCTCTAGGCAAAACAACTTTATCCTTCCCATTAAATGTAGCGCGCGTTATAACCACACTGTCTTTGAGGCGATAAGAGGGAAGATCAGTTCCTGACTCCAGCTGTTGGATAATATCAGCTAACTTAGCATCTTTACGCTAATGCTTGTAAACATTTCGGGAAAATTAGCACATACGTTAATGTCAACTGCCGTCTCTTCCGGAGAAACACTCACCTTTGGTTCTGAGAATACTCGGGGTAAGAGTATCCGCGACACAACTATCGGAACCTCGGATATGCACTAGGGTGAACTTAAATGCCGAAATACGGACACCCCACCGTACTAAACGGCCAGTAGGTCTAGGAGAAGCAAGTGACTGTGTTAGAATCTGGTTATCGCACTTTAGAGTGAACTCTACATGTTCTAGATACTGTTTGTATTTGTCCAAGCTAAACAACAACTCTAATGTTTCCAGCTCGCATACTGAATATTTCTTCTCTGCCGGGCTTAGGGTACACGAGGAATAATGCATAGGTCATCGACCATTGGGATCCCCGCCATGGCTCCTTTGGAGGCAGCTGATTGAAGTACAAAACGTAATTTAAAATCTGGAAAGGCAAGCATTGGCGGGTTAGAAATAGCCCTTTATAGGTCTTCAAAAGCATGCTGCTGCTTTTCGGTCCATAAAAAGTTAACTTCCTTACGCTATAGCTAATTAAGGGGTTCCGCACTTGCAGCAAAATTGGGGATGAACTTACTAAAGAAGTTTACCATACCAATAAATCTTGCCAATGCCTTCAAATTTCTAGGCGGGGGATAATTCCTAATGAATTTTGTACGGTCCGGATCAACGGTGATGCCAGCCGGAGAAACAATGTGCCCCAAGAATGAAATTTGAGAAGCAGCGAAGGTACACTTTGGCTTCTTTTAAGTCAATCCAGCACGTTCTAATCGTGTAAACACTTCGCAGGGATGCTCAAAATGAGATTCAATATCTGGCAAATAAATAACCACATGGTCAAGATAGTGGTAAAGATATTTAAATTTAATATTTGAAAATGGGTTATCTAGTAAGCGAGAAAGAACTTGAGCTCCGGTGGCTAAACCGAAGGGAACGACTTCAAATTCGTATAAATGCCAAGGAGTGGCAAACGCATTCTGCTAAAGGAATCTGTATATAAGCAATATTTACATTCAGCGTTGTAAACACCTTAGCCCCCGAAAAGTGAGGAGCAGCATGGATCGAAATCTTATCAAGATGTCGGAAATCCACCCCGGGACAAGTCATCTGGACCCTTTGGCACTAGAAAGCTCGGACTGCTATAGGCCGAATCTGTCGGGCGAATTACCCCTCTAGCCAACATATCATCTATTTTAGCTTTTAAAATCGCCATCTTTGGCGCCGCCAAACGATGAGGAGGACGTTTGACAGGAGTGGAATCTACCAGATCTATCGGGTACGTTATCAAGATGGTTTTCCCTAAACCTCTCCGTAAATACTCGACCAAACTGGGAACACAGCCTCTCAATTCGAGTAGCTTGGTTGACGGTCAAATGTGAGAGGGTTCCTTAAATAAGAGTAACTTCCCCTACAACTCTCTCAGATAAATTAAGATGTGACTAAATTAGACTGGAATGAAGTAAAGGTGTTAGGCGCAAAGGCAAACGAGATTTGGCGTCACTTAAAATCGTCCTGTGTGCCTGTACGTGCCATGAAATCGGCACCCAGTATCATTCTATAGGACAAATTGGGCAAAAATAACAAAAATGTTTCCGAGTAAAGTCGGAAAAACAGATGTTTAACCTTACCTTTGTTTTGACTTCAAAAGTTTCCCCATTAACAGAAATACATTGAAAGCATCACTCTTGTACCTTTGGAGACACTTTCCCCAAACACGCATAAAAAATTCCTTATTTACAAGAGAAGCAGAACTCCCCAAATAGAATAATGCTACTAATGGAAAATGTCCTACGGTTACGTGAACTAATGGCTTAACAGGATCTTGACGCCATACCATACGGTGCGAAAGAGGGAGGTTGGACACTTTGGTTCATACTGTAATAAGGGGCGCGATTAGTTTTTGTCACCTCGGGCAACACTATTAGGATGACCATGTGGTGCACGCGAAACGACATAATGTCGAACTCTGTGGTCTAAGGCCCTACATCTGAAGCATGCCGAGGCATTCTGAACAACGCCTCCAGTGGTTGAAGGATTAGAATATGATATCGTATTATGGTCAACCAACAGTGGAGGCGGGTGAGTAATATCAACATTACGTATAGTATCCACTGCGCTTTGTTCATTTCGGCGAGGTAACAGTTGCTCCAATTGGCAAAATTAGTCGGTTTTGCCATAAAAACAAACGCCGAACGTGTACTCGGCGTCAAACCCGAAAGTATAATGTCAACAATTTTACTTTCTGAATCGGGAAGTTTTATTACCCGAGCATACAAACGTACCCTATGTATGAAATCCACGAAAGATTCGGTATATCGTTGGGGATGTATATGTGTCTGCATAAGCGATATTAAGGCAATCGGGGAACAAAAGAATTCAAAACTTCTGCATGAAATGAACCCAAGGGATGACGTGCAATTTTATTCGGAATAGAATGTTAGGTAAATTCCCTTAGATTTTGCGGCAATAAGCTCATATAATTGAAAATTAGTAATCCCGTACAAAGAGGCATAATCGGTAACCTCGACCATGAACTTAAAAAATTCAACCGCCGAATTCACATCGGTCACCTCAAAATCAGTAAAAGATTCCACAAAACACCGCAAAGGATGGGGTAACCTTAACGGTTTGAAGGCAGAAATTGGGTCGACAGAAAAAGAAACTGGCGCATTATTCGGGAGCAAGGGTTCTTCATCACGTGATACAGTACGCCCTAACGTCACAAATTCTGCGTGTTTTGCTGGTGAACAGTTCATTATGGGAATACTTAACAAAATAGTCCACTCATTGCACGTAATGAGAAAGACGTGCGGAAATCCTACGAATTTTATGTTTAGAAAACCCCGAATCTAACTCCCAATCGGTCAATAACTCGTAAAACTCAGACAAAGCTCGCCCACATATCGTAAACAATTTCGCAACCAACGGGTGCTTATCGGCCAATCTGACCAAGAGTTTATCTTTCACTTGCTTAAAGACTTCTAAAATGGCCGCCAAATCAGCGGTAGCCGGAATATCTGCTACAGGAACATACTTCAAACCAATTTCGTTCTTACGTAACAAGGAGGGATCTTGCACAGCCGCCATTATAATAATTGCAGCAAATTTCTCGAACTAAAGACACACATAGAGTACCTACTATAAAACTACTAGATCCCGAAATTCTTGCAACCTGAAATTAAATTAACCATGCTCAGACTAGCAATTGTACTCTATCAGTACTTTGGGTTATTGTACCCGACAATTCACATTTAAGCAAACTGGCAAACAGGCCAAATTTGCAATAAAGGATCAACACGGTAACAGCAGACACAAATTATATATGTGTTGCCTCGCTAACTATAATGAACAAAATGGGATCCAGTATAACTTTTATAACAGAAATTTATTTCAGTAATAAACTATGAAAACTTTAACAATAACAATAATACCTAATAAAATAACAATGTGTGTAATGTAGTTACATTCTTATGTAACTCTAAATGTGATTACAGAGTTCCCCCAAATTTAACGTTTTAACAAAGGAGAAAATTAGTGAAATGTACTATAGATCATCGTAATGTGGCATATTATTTTACGTAACTGGCAACGAAATAACTAAATGAGAAAACGACACTTAACCTTTTCACAAAACCCAAATAAATTTAAATATTCATTTCAGCAAGTAATCATGTCCATGTAACACAAAAGAAATCAGTTTAGCCCTTACGATGATGAATTAACGGCGCATACGCCATAAGAAAACGCTTACTACTCCACTCTGAGAAAGACCTGTGTGTGTGTGTGTGTGTGTGTGTGTGTAAAACACCCCAGCCTGAGACTGACTGCCAGACAGCTTACCCTCTTTAGGCCTGGGAAAAAAAAAACAACAAAAAACAATGCAACTCGTGCAGAAAAGGCCACACTACATAACAAGTGCCCTGCAAATAGCGTGGAGCATAAGAACAGTGTTGCCACATTATTTTGCACCAGAATGGTACAGCACAACTTGACAATTTTCATCTTAAAGAACAACGATGGGTATTGTTATTTATGGCATGAAGTTGAAGGTGGGGTTACTTAACATGAATTTTCCAATGTAATGGTAGATTTCCTTTCAAGTCAGTTGCCACTCTCAGTACCTAAATATAATGCAAAACTGATTTTGTACAGTGATGGCTGTTGTTAACAAAACAGCTATTTCAAGAAGTGTATTTATAGAACAGAAATATCTTGATAAGAGACATGCGCAGATGGAAGTGGATTCAGTGCATCCACCATAAAGTAAGTTCTGTTAAACAGGAAGAAACTTGAATGACTCCACAATCCTATTTAGTGAAATTTGGATCACACCCTATTGAGCTTTGAGGGAAAATAGACATACTACTGTGTCAAGAAAGTTCCGGGAATTTGCCAATAACACACAAAAAATTAATTATTCATCCAATTTTGTTTTATCACCTTCAAAGTAGGCCCCTTCTGAAATTATACATTTATGCCAACAAATAATCCAATCATCAAAATATTTTTTGTAGGCACTTTTAGGAATCGATGTCAATTGTCGCCGCAAATTTTCCTTTATGTCTTCTATTGACTGAAAACGGGTGCCTCGAAGTGGTAACTTGAGTTTTGGAAAGAGAAAGAAATCAGCAGGAGCCAGATCAGGCGAATACGGTGGTTGTTCGATGAAATTTGTTGAGTTTTTGGCCAGAAATCCGTTCACAATAATAGCTTTGTGATCTGGTGCGTTGTCGTGGAGTAGAATTCATGAGCTGTCATTTCACAAATCTGGCCTTTTTTGCCATATTTGTTCTCTCAAACGCTGCATAACGCTCAGATAATAGTCTTTATTTACCATCTGACCTTCTGGCAAGAACAAAGTCATAAATTTTGACATACCACAAACAAATGGACTCATCTCAAAATTCATCTACCTGAAAGTGAGACCACAGGTTGCTACCACGAGTTCATCACTGAATCTCCATTGAAAATAGTGGCAACAGCCACCGAAACATGTCCGATGTAAGTTATTTTATTTCAAGAGTGAAGTTTGAGTGTAATCTATGTTTTTACTCCCATTTAATTTCAGTTATTGTTAAATATATTGAACATAGTGCTATAATAACCATATTAGTATTATAAAAAATAGTGCTAATAAGAAACATTATAGTATTAACTTGAGTTTATTAATAGACTAATGCGCTAGAGGTTCTAGTTAGAAATAAACAGTTGTAATTTAAAAAAAATATCAATTTAATTTGTATTTATTTAACTGATGCTTCCTTATATAATTACTTGCTTGAATTAATAAAAGGTATTTAAAGTAGTTATAAAATGCTATCTTTACTTGAAAGAAAACCTTGTAAATCCTTCTTTTATTTAAGACTATGAGATAGAAAAACTCTTAACTCAATTGTTTTAAATTTTAATACTTGTATCAACGAGTAAGTTTAAAAGTTATTATATTTCTGGGACTACAAGATAAACTGTATACCTAAAGCAAAAATTATTCACATTCCTTTAAAATGGGAAATTAAAATATTTTTCGTCCTTCCTGTAAAATTTCCTTAAATGGAGTTACAAGATCTGCGAATTAGGGTGCCGATATCTTAAAACACACCATTTATGTCATATTTATTTTAGTTGTTGAGTTGACCGTTTCCAAAACATTGCTTGCTATAGGTTTCAAGTTTAAATACGTAACTTTTCTCAAATGAGGTTACCTTTCCTTTCATCTCGCTTTTGTTTACTGCTGGCCTTGGAAAGCGAACTGAACTTCAATTGTTCACATAGTGACCAGCTTTTAAAATATATGACTATCGCTTTAGCCATGTTTCCCTTCTGCTTACACGGAATCAAGCAGTAAGACCATTTCTACTAATCCTTATTTCGATTAGCATAATGAAGATCAAAGAACCTGTTTTGTAAGAATAGTTTGTTTGCAGAATGAATAGAGAAAGACATGTAAATGGAACACATCCAAATTTTTTTTCATTTATTTTATGCAGAAACCTCACACCTGTGTGTGTGTGTTTTTTTTTTTTTTAAAGTTATCCTTGTTGTTGGATGTGTTGCCGGAATCACTCTGATAATGCATGGCATCATGGACTGTTATGGTCATTTGCTTGGGGTCCATACCAGCTTTCTCTACTAGCATCTTCCAATATTTCCATTTAATGCTGTGGATGATGCTCAGTTTGGTGGAGAAACTACTATTTTGATGTTTCTAAACTGCACATCTTCAGGGTGCGCAGAATATCTAACAGCAGCATTTTATAATTATTTTTCTTTTATTTTAACATCCAGATTAAGCAAAATGGCTATGAAGATACTACATACTCTATAAGTAGAGTTTCCAAGTTCATGAGATACATGGGCTTACAGAATTTACCAATTACTGGGGAGGGGTTAACTTTTATTTTCTCTATAAGAGCATAATAAGTAGTATTGCATGCAACCCAAAATTTCTATACAGAGTTTTCACTGGAAATATACATTTTGGACTCCTTGAATCCAAAAATGAATCTTTTGAAAAAGATCTGCGTGTACACCAGATGGTGAGGGTGACCAGACTGAGGGCATGGTTGGGGAAAAAGAAGTAAAGAGAGAGATTTTGTAGAAAAAGAACAGAATGCGAGGTTAAAGACACCTTTTTAACCTCGCAAAGTGCGGCAATGTTAATGTTTTGCTGATGTTCACGAGAATAAAAATATATTGTAATATCACAACCAATTGTACTATAGCATAAGTAACCCAGCAGTGCTGTCGGATGCTGAAGCAAATCATTCTAAACTATCCAAGGCTGTATACATCTCCTGACAGGTAGGTAGGTGTATTCTTCTCCTCCTTACTTTCTTCTGATGACCCTTTTTGCACCTTGGTCACAGCTTTTGGCTCATCAGATTCCACAGAAGCACATCAACACTTATGAATTTCTCAAAACCAATCCCAGGGTTTGCAATGTCTTGCAGAAGTGCCCATTCCTCAGGTGAAGTGGCATTGTCTAACTCTTGGACATTTTCAGTGTTGCAAGGTCTCCTGGCTCCTTTGATAAAGCAATTCTTTATATGATATGTGACATGGAGTTCCAGGCTGCTGCAATGGCTATTATTGCATTAAGCACATTCCAGTTTGAGGTTACAGCAGCATGATTTGGAACCTTTACAAGATGCTTGTAATAAGCTCTCTTCATGAGAGTAATGATGCCTTGGTCCAAGGGCTGAAGGCAGCTTGTCGCATTTGGTGGAAAATACAGAACCTTTATATTGGTTAGGTTCAGATCCTGTATATTATGCACAGTAAATGTACAATGCAAGAACATATCTGCTTTGATCAACCACTTAACTGTTGAAATGAAGAAGCCATTTTGCAAAATGATGTGCCGTCCAAGCTTTCTTATGCATGCTCCATCATGACACTTATCACCTTTTATCCCCAGAGTATAATTTGGAAAAAGATTGTAGAAAAGCCCAGGTCGGTCCATATCGAATACATCACAAGAGCATTTTCCCTCACTCATTCGAGTTCATGCAACCAGTTATTCACACTTTGTTCATTAACTTTATTTGCTTCATCATAAATTTGCACAGATAAAATTGAATGTCTCTTTTGCAACCGATACAGCCAACCAGCAGAACAACTGAAGTCTTCAATGCCTATATTTTTGGCAATCTCATTTGTCTTAAACTGAATTTTAGTGCCACTTATAGGTATGTTGGTTGTCTCCTTAGTGCAGTGGTAGCACAGTTGCTTGCCTAGCAGGAGACCTGGGTTCGATTCCCAGTGTTGGAGTGGGAAATTTTCCCCCATTGGGAAATCTGGTCCGGAGTGTACGCAGCCTTGTGAGATACCTAGGGGGCCAATTAAGGAGTTACTTGATTGAGAAGTAGCACCTCCAGATCAAGAAGATCGCATCAACAAGCTGGCAGGGATTTGAGGCGCCTGTCATGTTTCATCCTCCAGCACTGAACCCCATTCATGACGCCTTCGGGCCGAGATGGGGGATGCACCGGTCAAGGTCCCTTGTGGACTGTCACGCCATGGAGTTATAGGTATGTTAGATGCACGTATATGATTGAACCATTCTAGCAGTAATGTCTCAATGTCTTCATTGTTAGTGCTACAATGTGCTTTAGATTTGTTTCCGGAACCTGATGCAACAGCCTTAATGATTTTTTCCTGATTCTTAATTATCATAAAGTAGATTTGGGAATTCCAAATTGCTCTGCAATTGTCATTTTCTTTTTACACTTTAAATGTTAATGCACACATTATTGAATTTAAATGTTTAGATGTACCATACACACTGATTGTTGAGGTGATAATTGTTGCTGTTGACCTCAATATATTAGAAACAAGTCAATAAAGGGTAGTTAACTTTGTAGTTACATTTCTTGCATTCATTTTGGAAAAAAATTAACAATTAAAATTTGTACTGTAACATTGGAAGTTTGTGTTACAATGAAATTTACTTACACTAGGGAATGAAAAAGAGTTTATATTTTGCCTTAACCAAAATTTGTGTTAACTAATAAAAGTCTCTGCTATGCCAAATTTGTATAAGTATTTTTGTAAACAGTCCTGTCCTATTAGTAGTCTGAAATGTGCTACTGCAGATTTTCTTGGTAATGTGGAAATATTATAATCTTGAAAATTTTTCCAGATATTTTGTTTCTGTATTCTTCATTGATTTTGTTTGTGTTCTTATCTGATATTCTTTTAATAGAACAAAATGGAATTAAACTAGATGTTGATTTAGTGATAATTTTACTTCCCTTTTTTGGCCAAAATATCGGCCATTTCATTGCCCATTATTCCATAATGGGCTAGAATACATTGAATTGTCACTCTTTTAAGTAAATGGGTTACTTGTATTATTTTACAACATTCTAGCATGTTAAGGCTTTTGTTATAGCAATAATGGCTGCTTTTGAATCAGATAGAATTACAGTTTTTTCAACATTTTTTATATGATAAGAGAGATTTTGTTGACAAAAGAATCCTTGATTTTGCCATAAAAATTTGTTGGATACATATCTAATTTTTTATCAAATGAGAAGAGTGGGCATGTTGCTCCAGCACCAGTGCCTCCATCATTTAGTAGACTGGAACCATCTGTAAAAATGTGTAATAATTCAGGGGAAGGATATTGTAAATTTATTATTTCCAGTGACATTTGTTTTAAGATGTCTTGAGGAATGTTTCTTATTTGTAAGTTTTCTTTTAAATTTCTATTTGATTTTATGTGGTATGCTTAAGAAGCTTTGTTGGATTTTAAAATGAATTTCTGGCTTCTGTTGAATCCAATTATTATGAAGTAACTTTATAAGCTTCTCATATTGTATGATTGCTGTTTTCTCAATTTCAGTTTCTATATTTGGGTTCTTCGTCAAAATGTGCATGGCAGTGGTTGATGTTTTAATAGCTCCTGTTATTAGACAAAGGATTTGATTTTGTAGTTTATTAAGTTTCTCTACATTTGTAGTTACTAGAATGTTTTGGCAATAGCGAATAATAGGTTATATATATGGTAGTTTTTTTCCACTTTTGTGCATGTTTTCCATGTGTTTCTTCCATGTTAATTTTGTATTAAAAGTTATTCCTAAATATTTTGCCTCATGTATCGTAAGTAATTTTAAGTCCCAGACATCGTAGTTTAACCACTTATTAGGTTCAATTTGGCAGTGGTGATGGTGGCGGTGGCAGCTGAGTTGGTAAAACAAAAAATGCTCTAGATACAAAGGAAAACCTGGGTTTTGAATAAGGCAAGATGATAAACAGTCTGGGGTGATGATAGCCATATTCTTTGTATGGGTGCTAAGTACAAATAAATACGTAAAAAAAAAAATATGAGAATATATAAATTACAGTTTGAGAAAAGTATTTTAAAGTTGAAAATCTAAGGAAATCATTAACTTCACAAAAAAAAGTAGGGTATAAATTGTGTGTTTTTATGAGATCTACATTTTTTTGTGTAGTAAGCTTTTGTTTCTCTTATGGTTTACTAGCTGTGCAAAATTCGTCCAAAATGTAGAGCTATAAAGAGGCTATTCCCAGAAAATTCGAGATATAAAATTTGTCCTATATCTTTAATATACAGTATTTTAACCAAAATCCGTTTTTGAGAAAAACAAAATTTCCAAAAAATTTTCCATGAAATGAGTAGTTTGGGATGGAGGGATTTTCTTGAAAATCTTCATGTTGAATCCTTGCAAGATGCTTTCATTTTTGAGCTATCATGCACATACACAAACCCACAATTCTTTTTCTAAAAATGCTTTTTTTTGGTTTTAGGGGATCCAAAAATTATGTATTTTTGGTGAAATCTCAGTGTCAAATTTTTGGGTGGAATACCTTCACTATGTACTAAGTAGAGAAGGTAATAATTACAAATGATGTTACTTAGCACCATAGTTGAATTACAAAGCAGAACAAATGTGCTATTACAGATGTCATTTGCTTTGATACTGCATAGCAGTCCAAAGTGAGAGAAAGAGAAGTTATGTCAACCATAACCATGACTTCTGCAAAAAATCAAAGCCTGCAATTTTGAGGAGGGGGCTGGAGGAGGATATACATCAGTTTACTAAGTTGTGAATGCTGAGTATGTATTTGTTGGTATAGGTTAAAACACAGATTTAATGACATAAATTACTGGAAAACGTAAACTCATGAATGTAAAAATAGGTTTCACTGTATCCTGTCTGAAACAATCATGTATGAGATTTGTGCAGCTGAAATGCCACTTTTATGTTTTTTCCAAAAGCAGTTTTCCTTTTTTTTTCTCTTTCTGTTTTGTAAGTTTAACATCCTAATGTCCTTTAATTTGGAAGGTCATTCATATGATGAATGTATGAAATGAAGTTCAAAAGAGTCTGGGGAATATTCAGTTCAGAGTTACCCAGTATGTCTCCTCAAAATGAGAGAAAATGCTGGAAAAAAACCTTACCCTAACCAGATTTGAACTCAGAACCTCTTGGGTGGATGCAGACACACTTCCTGCATGCTAAAGAGGCAGATATGTTTAGTTTGCGATTTGAAAGTTGTGAATGTTTACACTACAAAACCTAAAAGGGAGATATGCTGATTTGGAAATGGCACTTTTCACATGGTTCCAGCAGAAATAGGCTGCAGCTCTACCAATCAGAGGCGACATGCTGAAAGCAAAAGCAATAGATTTAGCTAAAATAATTAACATCATGGCTGATTTCAAGACTTCATCAGAATTGTTGCAAGGATTTAAAGATCGTCATGGAATCACAGGAAAAACAATTTGCAGCGAGTTGAATGCTGTGGATGACATGGTTTAACACTGGAAGAAAGAGGTTCTACCAGGAATCATAATGGATTATCAGCCTCAAAACATCTACAACTGTGTTGAGACTGGCCTATTCTACAATCTCCTTTCCAGGAAGACATTAGCTGAAAAGGGTGACTCATGCCATGGAGAGAAGAAAAGTAATATTCGCATAACACTTCTTCTTGCCACCAATGCAGATGGATCAGACAAACTTTCCCCACTTGTGATAGGAGAATCCAAGAATCCGAGGTGTTTTAAGGGTGTGAAAACAAAACCTATGGAATATGAATTCAATAGAAAGTATTGGATGACTATTATTTTAATGGAGCAGTGGTTAAAGAGAAATAGAAGATCCTTCTTTTTATTTGAAAAATGTTTGAGTGGAATTTTTCCCTCCTAACTGTAAGAGTCATCCACTTGAATTGGGCATCATTGCAAATTTCAAAGGTCATTATAGAAAAATGCTGGTTTAACATTTAATAACAGCGGCTCATGCAGGAAAAGAAAATCTCACCATTAACTTACTACAAGCCATGGAATTTATTTCAGCTGCCTGGATGCAGATGTCATTCTCCACAATCAAACATTGCTTCATTAAATCTGGTGTCTTACACGAAGAGGCTGTCTCTGATATAGTGATGATATTGGTAGTGATGAGCCTATAAATGAGTTAGCTCTACCGGAGGGTGCAAATTCTGATATCTGACAATCTGGCTGTGCATAGGGAACTACAGGATGAAGAGATTTTTGCTGATGTGTACCAAAAACATGGTGGTGATCAAGAAAGTGGGCCAGCTTCAAGCAACACTGATGGTAATGTGGATGACGACTCAAATCTTGAAATGACTAAGGTGAGTGAAGTGTTAATGTAATAAATGTGTTTAGGCATTATATCAGTGCTAAGAGTGGTAGTGGAGAAGCTCTAAATTCATTAATAAGCTTGCAAAATGAGGTTTAGGGGTACTTTGTGCAAGAAAAGTGAAACAAGCTAAATTAACTTTTTTCTTTAAAGCAGGACCAAGTTCAAAATAATGTTTTCTTCGTACATATCTGTTGTTTGTAAAATTTTGCGCATGTAGGCCCACAGTATTGCCCTTTTTTTTTTTTTTTTTAATATGTATGATGTATTATCAAAATCTCAGTTGTAAGTAATTCTGAGTTATAAGTAATCTTCCCTCATTCCCTTGACATATGCATAAATCAGGTTCAAATATAAATACCTAGTCTTACCATAAATACTGTTACAAAAATGAACCTCAGCCATTTGCACAGTTTTCAAAATAATTTAATATCCTTTTAATATGGGTCACTTACATGTATTATAGACACAGAGCACCAATCATTTTTCAAAATGGCCACCTTTGGCCTTCACATGGGCCCTAAATCTCTCTGGCCCACATCAATAGAATTATGCACAGTCTCTATAGGAATATCCGCCACTGCCTTCAACAGGGAGCAATTCAGGCTGTCGATACTGGGATGCCTCTTCTTACGGACCATGCCCTCAGTATGGACTGCAACTTATAGTCCAATGGATTGAGGTCAGGGCCACTGGAAGGCCAATCATCTGGAGCAATGAAGTCCGTAACATTCCTCCGCAGCCAGTCCTGGGTAGACTTTACCTTGTGAGCGGGAGCTGAATCCTACTGGAAGCTCCATTGTTGATTCCTGAACAAAGTGTTGCCCAAGTCCTTCACAACAGTCTCCAACACAGTATTTTGGTGCGCTTTGGCAGAAGTTTTCACCCCTTTTTCACAAAAATGGAGTTTAGTAGTGGCATCATATACCACTCCCCACCAAACCATAATTGAGGCAGGATGATGGCCTCTTTGTATCTTCGGAACCTTCTCACGAGCGTCTCAAGATAATTTGGCATATACACGATCATTTTGGCGATTGAAAACCTCCTCAATAGTGAACATCTTTTCATCTGTGAAAAGAATTTTTCTGTAGCCATTGTGTGCATAATGCTGAAGAAGGCGTTTTGATTTTATCACCGTCTGCACTTTCAGACCTGGGTTAGAAGGTGACCTGTACTCCGCCGGTAGGCTTTCAACCCTAGGTCATCACTCAAGACATCAACATTTTTTAAATGCTCAGCTCTCGAGCCAGCACTACCACATTCTTACAGGATTCTGTCAAATACAAGCTGCCACTGATAAACCATCTTCTTGTCCCTAATGCTGTGTGGATGACCTTGTCTCTGGTGATCCTCAACATTCCTAGTTTCTAGGAATTGGTTAATGGTCCAATACACATTCTGCTGATTTTCAACTTCTTCAGGGTAATGAAAATTTCAGAAGCTGATTTACCCACCTTATGAAGGGCTAACACTGCTACGCGATTCTCATAATCACTCCACTCCATCGCTAAATATATTCGGAAACACACTTCTCTTCTGCAGCCACTCACAATGACCCCCTCTTAACTTACCCCGTAAGGGTTGGCCGCAACCTTCAAAACCAGTTGTACATCCTGAGCCAAAAGTTTGTAACAGTATTTATGGTAAATATATATATACATCTATATAATGTAACATGACAGCTTTCAAATCATGTTCTCCTTGGGGTGGAGATTTTTTTTTAAATAAACATAAATAAGACAATACTGACTTGGATTTTTTGGAGGAAGTGAAATAATACAACATAATTAGTAATACAGGTTTACGATTTCTTCCAAAATTAAAGGGAAGGTCTATTTGAAAACTACATTTTTTGAAAACTACTGGCCTAAGCAAGAGATACAGGAGTTTCTAGTGTTAGGATTTACATTCCTTATTTATATAGTGAATTTGTAATTAACTTAAAACTGAATGTAAATAAAAATACCACGTATTACATATATGAGGATCAGTCTCTTGGCATATCTTTGAATTCACACACTTCTCAATATTTAGCTTTATATCATTACAAAGACATATTCTAAGACTGGATCATAAATTGCTATCTGACAGGCTGTTTCTATAACAGGCATTAAGGAACTTCATTATAGAGAAACCCAGTTCACAAAAATACATACTGCCAAACATTGCCATAGTTTTTGCAGCATTGGAAATCAAATTTGGTAAACACTGATTGTCAAGTTTCCAGTAGAATTTGATCAGTGCTTCTCAACATGAATTGTCAAATTTCTCTTTAAGGCGATGATCGTCTTGTAATTCTATCAGCTCCAGCAGAATTGCCGCATTATTTACTTGATCTATATTACAAGAAAATGAAGTGTCAAATACAGAAAACTGTGTTTCAAATTTTGCAACATCAGCAAATCGACTGTTGAACTCCCGTCAAATTTAACAAATGTTCACAGTACTTCTGAAGTTCAGCTTTTTCAATGCCCTGCAGACACACAATGCTGCGAAAGTGAAGCAAATAATTTCCTACTTTTAACTGCCCAGAGTAGCAATATTCCCTTAAAGCTGTAAATTAAATCCCACATTTCTGTGATCAATTTATTTTTGCCTTGCAATTTAAGGTTTAAGATATTTAATGGCTATTAAATATGTCAGAAATGCAAGATCTGCAACCTGCTGTGGAACTTTTAACTCAATTTTTGCCTTATCTGTTTCTTTCAAAACTTTGATATAACTTTCCTTAGTTCAAAAAAACAAAGCAGCACTTTCCTCAGCTTAGCCTTCTGACGACACAGTAATAAGCGTCTTGATGGAGAAGACAATGATAAGGAATAAACTCTGGTATGGTCAGATTACTGAATTTTGATTTAAGTCTCCCAATAAAATCTCTCCTTTCGCAAGCCATGGCCACCACACCATCCACCACAACTGATATTAGCCTTTGCTTTGATACATTCAACAACAATACTGAAAATATCATGCCCTTTTGTAGTCCGCTCATTGGCAGAAGGTAATTTCCTGCTGATGGTTGATTCCTCGAATATACAGTCATTTGTGCTGTGTCATTAATGTCTGTGCTCTCGTGCATAGCTAAAGCAAACCACAAACATTACTACATTCATTTATAAGTTGTAGTTCCAGGTCACTAGCAAGTTCCTTAGCACAATTAGTTACAGCTTTTCTTGACAGGCTGATGGACGCAGCCTGGATATTTCACTTGGACATACATTTCTAGCTGCTGTTAATGTGCAGTCTTTGATGAACTCCCCATTTCTATAAGGTCTCCATCTTGCATCAATCAGGTGTGCTAGCTCAAAGCTAGTACACGGGCATCAGCATTGGTTCTACTAATGTAAGAGAATGGAGAAAATTAATGCTGAGAAAAACAGCATAAAGGTTTTAAAACCTCACGAGCATAACATAATTGAATATTTTTTTATGCACAAAAGACTGAAAAACTTTACAACTTATAAGCATAACTGCTAATTATTTATTTTTTATGAAATCAGCCATCTTTCACCCTAAATTTATTAAAAAATCAATATTTATAAATCAGTAATACTTGAATTCTAAATGCGGCTGTAGCTTCTTAAAGTTTATAGCTTGACCAGATTCACTAATTTAAGAGTTTGTAATGTACACATTCCCAATTTACTAGGCAAACTGCATTTATTGTCTTTAAAACTGGCAACAGTAATAATGTGAATATTACAATAATAAAATTTAAACAAAGTTACTCTAAAGGTTTAAGTTCCCTCCTACAGGCATAAAAACGTAAAACGTCTGTATACGTTTTTATGCCTGTAACAGGGAACTTAAACCTTTAGAGTAACTTTGTGATACAAAATAAATTGGAACACATTTCATTGCAGAATAATTACTGTGCATTTACTACTCGTACATCTATCCCCATAAGCACACATTTCTATGTACATCCAATGTATTTACTTTGAGCCACTTTACCAATGCATCTAACTCTTTTCCAATAAGGTCACTGTATGCAGCCTGGTGTTTCACTTCATAATGTCTTTGTTTGTAATATTTATTAGCATAACATGCTGTTTACACATTCCAAGAGATTCATGCTTGCAATTTCTGATGCAGCTGTGTGTTCCTCATGCTCAAATATAGACTAAACTGGTTTCTAACGTCTGGGCTAGTATGTAATGGGCTCAAGTGGCCCGCTGGGGGGCATATGCTAATACACACTATGATTGACACCACTGGTCTAAAGTAAATAATGTGTTTACACAGTATAATGTATTACAACCAAGTGCTTTAGATGCTGTCCTGCCTTTTAATGTAACGGAAATATAGTTTTCGGTTAGAACTACTGAATGTTTAAATACAGATTCTGATGTAAATGCTATGAGCATGCAATAAGCATGCCAGGATTAAGACTCATAGGTACATTGAAGTTTGAATAATTTAGAGCAAACAGAAATAATTCACAGAGCATGAAGATGATTTAATATCATACCAGTCTAATGATAATACAAGGGTCACTATGAAAGTTTTGAGATATGCCAAAACCAAGGTCAATCGATTTAAGTGGATTGTACCATTGGATAGTCACATTCTTTGTGAATTATCCCTGTCCCCCTATTGCAATCTAAAGTGCAAGGTTAAAAACTCTTGTGTGATGACTACTGGTTTCCAGAATGGACGTTAACAGAGAACAAATTTGTGCAATGATTTTATATGATTTTAAAATTGATTAAGTCTTGAGCATTTGCAACAGGCTTTAGGGGACATTGCTCCTTTCTGTGCCACAGTTTTTCCAGTAGTTTGGAGAGTTTAAAAGGTGCCAAATTTTATTAAAGGATGAGGTTAGAAGTGGTCCATCTACAGCAGTGACTGAAGAAAACATAACTGCTGTGAAAATAATGGTCTGCAAAAACAATTGTGTGAATTGTTGAAATTAAGAAAATTGAGGAAATTATGCAGATTGGATTGCCAGCAGTTTCTAAAATATTGCATGACTATCTTCATTTGAGGAAGGTGTTATCCCTTTGGGTGCTCCACAATTTAACCGATCTGCAAAAGCACACCCATGTTGCATGGTGTGAGGAAATGCTGGCCATATTTGATGAAGGCAATTCTTGGTGGGTTTCTGAAATTGTCACAGGTGAGGAAACTTGGATTTAGTAGTTTGACCCTGACACTAAGCATGTCAGCTGTGTGGATCTTTCAAAATGACAATCTTCCAATGAAAGTGATACATCTGTGCATTGAGAAGAAAATGGTGGCCACTTTCTTCTCTAAATCTCGTCATGGACTACCATTGTTCCTGTGGAACAAAACACAGCTATTGCACACTAGTACACAACACTTTGTCACCACAAGTTTTTGAGAAGTTTTAGAAACTGAGGTCAAGGACAGGACTGCTCCACCACAATCATACCTACACAGCCAATGCAATGATCCAGCTTCTGGAGTCCACAGAGGTGAAGTTAATGACTCATCCCTCCTACAGTCCTGATTTGGCTTCAAGGGTCTTCTTTTTGTTCCCCGCACTAAAAAATTGTATGTGTGGAAAGTGGATTTTGAGCCCTGAAGAAGTTGTTGCAGCATACAAAATTAAGCTTTCACACCTACATGGAAATGAGTGGCAGGAGTGCTTTCAAAAGTAGTTTGAAAGAATAAGAAAGTGCATCAAGTGTGGTGGTGAATACTTTGAAAAACTCCACCAGTCAGGCTAATTTTATCCGGGTTAGTTTCTTTGCATCTCAAAATGTATGTAGTGCTCGTATTGCTCAACATGCATTCAGGCAGAGTATTTTAAAACTGAAACGAATAACAAGGAATATCTTGGAAATGGTTAACTCTACAAAAAATGTTTAAGACAAAAATTGTGTGTTTTAACAAGATCTACATTTTTTTTGTGTAGTAAGTTTTTGTCTATCATTTATTCACAGTTATACAAAAGTCATCCAGAATGAAGATGTCTTCAGGGGTTTTTCCCAGAAAATTCAAAGCTTAATTTTTCATTTGTCATGAAAGTATGTTATACACATGGTATTATAATTAAAACGATGAGAGCCATTTTTGAGAAAATGCAAATTTTCAAAAAATCTTCCATGCAAAGGGTAGTTTGGGATGGGGGGATTTTGATGAAAACCTTCATGTTGCAACCTTGAAAGATGCTGAACTTAAATATCAAGTTTGGTATTTAACAACTTTTCTTTTTCAAGTTATGCTTTACACAGACCTTTTTCTAAAAAGGTATTTTATTTAGGGGACCTCAAAACATACATTTCTTGTGAAAGCCTGACCAAATTTGTTGGTGGAATACATTCCTTCTCTAACTATTATGTACACAGTAGAGAAAGTAATAATGCATTGTCCTACTGAGTAAAATTAGAATTGATCTAGTTTAACTATAAAATTACTTAAAACTAGAGTAAATCTATAAAATCTGCTAAGATTCATTAACATAAGTATTATTGTCTCTAACAAAACTCCACTTTAATTTGATGAAACCAATATGAGTATAAAGATTACATCCTCCCCTTAAGTACATACAATAGCTGTACAGCTCCTTATTCTATTTATATTCATATCAAAGTAATAGGTAACGTTGCACCCTTTGAGTCAATAGCAGCATGTCAGGCAGGCAAACTATGAAATCCAAATCTAGCAGAATTTCAAGCGGATATCACTTACAGGATATGAAGTTGGTACTAGATATGTATAGCTTCCATAACAAGTGAAAAAGTCAGGAAATCAATGATTTATATGCATAGCTCGCCATGTATTCTATTACAGTATAAATAAGAGCCCCTTTACATAGATATGAGTAATGACCAATTGTTTGTCACACATAACTTAAAGTAACTATTGAAGCATAACCTGATTAAATTGTGCAATATTAAATTAACCTTAAAAATCTGGATCGTTCATAACATATTTATTAAATACAAAATTCTGTTATAGGTGACAGTGGACCATTTAATCCAGAATAACTATTAAAGCATAACCTCATGCAATTCTGTAACATTAAATTAACCATAAAATACATGTTTCATATGTCTATTTAATAAATAATATACAGATTATTATTTTTTTATTTTTAATAGTGTTTAATGTCCACTTTTACTACATATGACACTGCAGGTAATGATACTGATGATACATGGAATGAAGATGGAGCACCGGTGAAAAACGATATCGGGGAAACTGGAGTAAACCTAGCCCTATGTTGCTTTTTCCACCACAAATCCCACATGCGGTGAGAGGAGAGGGGTTAAACTCGGCCACGGCGTGGCCTAATATGCAGATCTATCTAGAAGTGCAAGTGGCAATGTGCCACATAACCCAATACAATTATACTGGTCAACACTGATTTTGATATATAAACAAAAATATGTGACTTCAATGGAAATCAGTATCCTGATTTAAAAATGAAGTCCATTTTTGGCTGTTACATCTAGTTTTTATATGTGCATATATGTCTATCGTGCTAAATTCATTCAGCCATGTTTCATTATGTTATGCTAAATCCTAGTCGGCTCACTTTCGTCCCCCGTTAACAGATGTTTATACTCCCAGCACTTATCAGTTTTATTCTATGTGTCAGGTCTGTCTTCTTGTGAGATATTTATACTTTTATTTGCGGCTATCATAGATCTCAACTTCAGCTGGATTGAAAACTCGATGTTAATATGCATGTTCATTTTCTATACAGTATATTACATACTTATTCATAACTTCAATTTTCCATTAAAAATACATATAATACCATATTAGAAATTAAATACATATTAACATATTAAGTACAAACTAAATAAAATAAATTGTAAAAGAAACATGACCATTTTTGTACAACCTTCTATTTGTGCATTAGAAATAATATATGTTTGAAAATCTTATACCTTATTATCCTGGCAGCATTCAAGAAAATCCAAAATTAAGTGTTCCTGATTATGACCGTTAGTAGAAAATGTGTCTGGAAAGAAGATACCTATCTGAACAAACTATTTGTCACATCTCATGGAAGTATGGTTTCAATGGTCAAACACCTAGGAAGAAGCCTTAGCAAAAAGACACATGTTTGTCCACAATTCAATCAATAAATTGTATAACACCACCAATGGATGACATACAGGCCGAAATCCCTTGAGCATTGTAGAGCCTTTTGAAGAAATGAGTATGTAAAAGCAGAGACAAGACTAAACCAGAGCTTAAATGTATTGTGGAAGAAGAATGGAATAAAATTAAGCCAAGAAGAATGCAAGAATTGGTTATTTCTATGAAGAGAAGGTGTGAGGCAGTTATTAAAGCCAAGAGTTTATCCTCCATTTCACGCTTTTCCAAAAATTCTAGTCTTTATGGACATACTCTTTAGTAAATACAACTTGTGTCTTCCTGTTTGTTAAGGCTTCTTCCTCGGTGTTTGACCATTAAAACCATAGATGTGACAAATAGTTTGGTCATATAGGTATCTTCTTTCCAGACACATTTTCTATTAACGGTCATAATTAGGAACACTTAATTTTGGATTTTCTTGGATGCTGCTTACAATGAAGCATTCCTCTGGTGATACATTTAGTCTATTTTCTTTAGGTTTTCTTGTTAAATTCTTTATAGAACCTTGCCCCTTCAATTTATTGACTATATATTGGATGGTAAATCAGATTTATTTTCTATTTGCCCTATTCTGAGATAATAACCTCTAAGTGCCAGGTTTATAATTATTTGTTTGAGTTCAGACCTAAGTCGATTTTACTTGCCCTCTTTTGACACTACTGAATAAATGAATATGTATGTATGTGTATGTGTGTGTGTGTGTGTATGTGTGTGTGTGGTGTGTGTGCATGTTTTTGTAGTATTTAACGCCTGATTTTATTACTTGTGGCACTGCAGGCAATGACACTGGTGATATATGGAATAAAGATGGCAGAGAAAACCCGTCCCTGTGCTGCTTTGTCCACCACAAATCTCACATGCTTGGGATCGAATCCGGGCCGTCTAGGTGAAAGGCGAGCGGTCTAACCACTCTGTTCGTGTGTGTGTGTGTGCATGTGCATGTGTGTGAGAGAGAAGAGAGAACAACATACCTCATAAACGAAAACACTGTTAAGTACCAAACTTGGGATGTAGGTTTGGTATCTTCCAAGGATGCGACACGAAGATTTTCTAGAAAATCCCCCCATCCCAAAATACCCTTTACAAGGAAAAATTTTCGAAAATTTTTATTTTCTGAAAAATGGCTCTAATGATTTTGTTTAAAATCCTGTATATTAAAGATATTTACATCCTAAATGAAATGTATATCTTGAATTTTCTGGGAATAGCCTCTGAAGATCTCTTTACTCTGGATGAATTTTGCCGAATCTTGCTTAACTGCTAAACTGTAAGAGATAGACAAAAACTTGCTGCACAAAAAAGTAGATCTCGTCAAAACACACAACTTATGTCCTTTACGTTTTTGTTATGGAGATAACCGTTTCCGAGATATTCCTTTACTATTAGTTAATATTGTAAAGTACTTATACTTTTCTCAGACAGGAAGTGTCCGTTTATCTTTTGTCCTACTCCTGGCCGAGCAAAGAAGCAATTTGCAATGACAATCACGTAATGACAGTTTTTAAAACATTTGACTATCACTTTAGCATAATGCACTTCCTTCTACTTTTAAGGAACTAAGCAAAAGAACATTCTGTTAATGTTTATCTCGATTAGCATGGTGTAGACAGAAGAATAATCTGTTTGTAGAGCAGCTAGAGGAAATCATGTGAGTGCAATACATCAGATTTTATTAACTGTACAAATAGGAAAGTTGTATAAAAGTTGGGAGCTATCTCTTTAATATTGCTATTTCATACAACCATATAAAATTTCAAGTGCATTTTCCATGAAATGCATTTGAATTATATTCATTAAACTATTGAAAGTGGCTTATGGAAGAACCAAACATTTTAAGCAAATAGAGAATGACAATTTATTGAAAACATGAAATGTACAAATAATAATGTTATATACTGTATGTGTAGTGCTAAAATAAAAGTTAAAGAGTATGACTTCTACATCAAGATTACTCAGCAGATAGTGTCTACAAAGTGCTCAGAAGTTTTGCTACATTTGTGAATGTTACATGTTTGGTGGGAAGGAGTGTAAAATAGACTTACAGATAAACTCGTATTTCAAAGAGAAAGTTGATCAGGATAAATTGTTCGCTCCTCATATTGTATGTATAACAATTATGTTGTGGGATTTCTTTATTGGTATGAAGGAAGATGCTGCTTGCCAAACCAATTATATGCACAGAGCAGCAGAATCACTATGACTTGTTACTTTTGTGAGTACAAAGGGCTGTCTAAAAAAAAAAAATAAAGGCAGGAATTAAACATCCAAACCCGATCCCTGCTACATGGTCTGATCCTCATGGACTCGAGCTGCCCATCCTACAAGACAGAAGACTTCAATTTTAGTGAATCTGATAATAGCTCTGTGACTTCCAACAATGGTCCTTTCTGATCCAGAAGAATTTAACAATTCACTACAACAATTTAATCAAATTTTGCTAATAATTTAGACCACACAAAATAAAAAAGTGAATTACTGGACTCAAGAATACAGGAGAAGAATTTATCACCTGGCATTATATTTTTGTGGTATAGGAATTGCAAAATACAGCTCTACAAGAAGAGCAACTTGTATTTTGTGTGGATGTGTGTAATCTTATTTAACAGTTGGGCAGGGAAGCGTATAAGCCTAGTAACTGGCATCTTTTTATTGATTCTTTCAACCAAAGTCAGTATTACTTCAGGATGACAACATGTTAGCTTTAATGCCGCTTGCACACTCTTTAGAGTCTTATGACACTAAAGCATGTTTTTGAGAAAATTTAAGTACAACAATTAAGAGTGGTAAGTGTGATCTATTACTAGCAAAACAGGAAGGTTACACAAAGTTCCCTTGTTTTCTTTGTGAATGGAATAGCATGGCAAGGGACAAACAATGGAAACTGACCAATGGCCTGAGAGTAGCAACTGGAACCTGGATAAGAAAATGTAACTGATGTGCTTCTTATTGATCGTCAAAAAATTCTGCTTGCACATAAAACTTAGTATGAAAAACAATTTGTGAAAACGCTTGAAGAAAGTTGCCCCTGCTTTCAGTACTAATGCATAAAGTCACCATCATTGTCACAGTCTAAAATCAGAGAGTATTTGATGAGCTACAGACAAGAAAATTGATCAAAGATGTTAATATTCTATGAATGAAATTAAAAAGATACTTGAAATGGATTCAGAGAGGTTGTTCAGAAATTTCTGTACAGTGTGAAGGACCCTCAGAAAATGTCACGACTGCCCATCTGTAATATGAATTTGAAGCTTCATTTTCTCAAATAATTCTTGACTACTTCCTGTCAAATATAGCTGTCAGTGAAGAATAAGATAAAAGGTTTCACCAGGACTTGAAAAATGTTGACCAACATTATCGGGAACATTGGGACATACATATGATGGCCAATTACTGCTGGATCTTGCATGTAACAAACCTACCAGAGAACACTTGATAAAATCATGTATAGAACTTCCATGGGAAAAGATAAAGGGGTACCCAAAATAACTAACCTATATTCTCAAATTCAGTTATGTTTTCACATTATTTTTCTTTTTTTTCTTTAACAGTTATATATGAATGTGTAATACTTTTGTAATAATTTTACAATCATATTTTCATTGAACTTTGTCATATTGTCAAAAAAAATATTCTACAAAAAAATGCATTTTTTAATTCTGTGCACCGAATTATTAAATATCATCTATTATTAATCATGCCACAGAAAAAGTTTTCATTTGTAACCTAGCGTTACAAAAAAAAAATTAAAGCATAACCTCACGCAATTCTGCAAAATTAAATTAACATTCAAGTCGGAATATTTTGTAATATGTTTGTTTGACAAATACTGCAAACTTTTATTGTAGAGTTACAGATGACAGTGTGTTTGACAAATAGTATGCTTTCATAATCCAATATCAAAGAAATTAAATTTGCGAACTTCTGACAACATGATTTTAAATGTGGATGACCAGTAATTAACATCTAAGTAAAAAGGAATTATTTGATCCATTTGGTTACATTTAATTTTCTTTCCCTCATTAGCAATGTGATTTTCCTAACCCACATACTACTAGTTCAGTTTAACTTCTGTTCCAAAGTGTAAATTATACATTGGATATAAATCACTTCCACTCTCTTAACCTGCTCATAATCATAGCAATTTCTTCCTTTCTAAAGTTGATATGATTTAATGAGATTATGCGGCACCTGGATGCAAAGGATGCAGCTTTACCAAACAATGTATGGTTTAAAAAGAAGAAAAAGTGTCTTATTCCAATTTACTTTTTTCCTCTAATTGTTTTTCTTTTTACTGGAACCCAAACTCCTCAATTGATCATACATCCAGAGCATTACTGCAGGATTTCATTTATTGTGTCTTAAAAATACAAAGGGTGAAGGAAGAGGGAATTTGACAGTTTGTCTGTTGCATGAACAGGCAAAAAATGCAGGATGGTAAGCAGATAGCTCTGCTTTAAAAATTTTTTAATGTGGATATTTAGCATACACACTATGTTTTATCACTTCTTAGCACTAAAACTTTCTTAGTGCTAAGAAGTGATAAAACTTTCATTTGTTTTTTCTTTCTAAAACCAGGAAAGTCAATTTAGGATTTTTTTTTCTCATAATAACACAAAATAATCACTTTATAAATTGTGAAATGCAGGAAGCACTTTGTGTTTTGTCAATTAAACATTCTGATTTTTATTGCTGGAATGAAGCAAAGCCATTTATTTGAAACCCAGGAAACACAACACTACATGAAATCACTGTATAGAGAGTAGTACAAAAATAGGGGTTTATTTACCAGCCCAAATTATTTCTACAGGAAATCTGTTGCTTTTACATTGTTATCACAATCTTTAAAGATATGAGCATCAAAACTTAGTTCCAACATTGAGCACTTCAGTTACACCTGTCAGCATAGCGGCAAGAACGTGCGAGGCCACTTGTATTTCTATGGCACTAGAACATGTTAACGAGAACCCTACACCTATGTTGTCTCATTAGACAGGCTACATAAAAATATGTGATTGTAAAAAACATTTGCTCTTCTATGTTACAAACTGTATGAAAAAATATACATATAAAAGGCTCTACTTTCTGTTACAATTTATTCTCAACATGACTTACATTACATCTGCAGCCGCACCATTAATGCAATGCTATAATGGCTCTGCAAAATGTTGCTTATATATAAGATTTTCCCAAGAAGCTGCATTTGTCAGTACAAGAGCAACCTCTCAAGAGGCTTATAGAGTCCACTATTTCAATAATACTGAGTCACTAAAGATTTCATTACAATGGCCGACCGCTTGCTTTCACTGCGACAGAAAAAAATAGATACAACATTCATACTTCTTTAATATCAACAATAGATTTTATATCAACAACTTTTTGTTTTAATAGATTTCGATAAAATAAAGCCACCACCCCTCTACCAAATAACTAACAGGCACCAACAAGCAATTTCAAACGTCTATTCACAAAACATATTTTCAACTTTACGCGATTTGTAATACATGAAGATATATATATTATTTCTATATAAAGTTTAAAGAAACTATATAAAAGATTCATATGACTTTGTTAAACATAACAAATGTCTCAACTCATTGGTGCTTTTGCTTTGAGCACATATAGTTTTCTGTGTCCTTACAAAATGCCAAAATGTTTAAAAAGAAAATTAGGAAATATATATTCATCACTGTAACTAATTTCCATAGTAAAGTCTATGTTGTACATTATGAAATGAAATTATTCAAGAGCATTCACTAAGTTTAACATGAGTCTATTCTAACTATCCCTCTCCCCCCAAATAACTAAAAGAACAGCACTAAAACAAACAAAATTAACAGGCAACATCTTACAGGGAAGTTACTCAATGGAAGATTAACTTTCTTTTCAGGCACTGAAATGGTAGGTTAGGACATTACATCCTAGGTTTATTTTATTTTATTATTATTTTTTTTTTAATTAACAACAGCAACACCACTTGCACTTGTGAAGTCAAGAATGTTTCAGCTTTCCATTGCTCTGTAGAGTAGCACCCGTGATGGCTGCTCCAGCTGCATGCAAGGTAGCCTGCTGGAGTTGCTTTTCAACGAACTGCTGGTATGTTGGCTTCATCACCTGCAAGTTCATGAAGTCACTTAGTTTTAGTTAAAAGTACAATTGATACAAATATTTGCGAAGCAACTGGACAAATTATGAATTGCTTGTATGTGCACTGTGACAATCTAGTGAATATCTTTTTACTTTCTCTCTACACGTACTATGTACATAGTGTATAGAGAAAGTATTGTAATACACCCAAAAATTTTGATCCAATATTTCACCGGAAATATATGTTTTGGGTCCCCCTGAATCCAAAAGAGGTATTTTTAGAGAGAGAGAGAGAGAGAGAGAGAGAGAGAGAGAGAGAGAGAGAGAGAGAGAGATAGAGAGAGACAGAGAGAGAGGGAGAGTGTGTGAGTGTGTGTGTGTGGATGCAGCACAAAGACTTTCAAGAAAATCCCTCCTCCCCAACATGGAAAAAATTTCAAAAATTTTGATTTGCTCAAAAAGGGCACTAACAATTTTGATTAAAATCTCTTATATTTAAGATATTTATGTGACAAATAAAATGTACATCTTGAATTTTCTGGGAATAGCCTCTGAAAAACTCTTTATTCTGGATGATTTTTTATTTTTATTGAATTTTGCATAACTGGTAAACCATAAGAGATGGACAAAAACTTATTACACAAAAGACGTAGATCTCGATAAAACATACAATTTATGTTATATACATTTTTATTGTGGAATTGGATGTTTTTGAGATATTCCTTGATATTGATTTCAGTTTTAAAATACTTCAACTTTTCTCACATGGGAACTTGTCAACTCCTGGCTACAGAAAGAAACAGATTTCAATCCCATAGCAACCACATTTTAAAACATCTATCAGTTTAGCCTAGTGTATTCCCTTATTTCCCTCCTTACAAGGAACCAAATAATAAGACCATTTCTGCTAATGTTTTAGTATAAAATAGACAGAAGAATAAGCTTAACAATAATTTGTTTCAGAGACGTAGAGTCATGTGAATGGAACACATCAGATTTTTTAAAATAGTAATTAAAAAGAATATTTTTTGCAACTATTTGATAGTATCATCAGTCTTCCTTTTCCTTGATTACTTATTTATTTACGCTGTTAAGGGTTCTGCTATGAGGTGATGGACAGCTTGTTCTAGTATTACATCTACTTTTAGTAGATGGTAATACTATACCAAATAACCCATCACTAGCATCAGTAACCTTAACAAAAAAGGGAAAAAACTTTAGGATTTTTTTTATAATAGAAGGAAATGTTGTCTAAGTGACAATTTTGAAATTCCATGCTCTTTGCATGTTCACTAGAAAAAAGTAATAGCAACTACTGCTTGAAAAAAGGTATTTGAAAATTCCCATCAATAACAAAGAATAATATCTTGGAAACGATTAATGCCACAAAAATGTTATTTGACATTAACAACATCTACATCTTTTGTGTGGTAAGATTTTATCTCTCTCTTACAGCTTCACCAATTATAGAAAAATCACTCAGAATGAAAAAGACTACATAGGCTATTCCCAGAAAATTCATGATACAGTAATTATTTGCCATGCAGATATCTCAAACACGTAGTATTTTAATCTTGCTCTTATTAAAATATGCCATAAAGGTATAATCAGACTGAAAAATTCAATGCCAACGCCAGGATGTAAACCATGGATCTTCTGGTTCCTATTCAGTTTTTATACAAAGCTGTGTATAGGATAAGGGTTTAAAGCTAGACTTAGAATGAAAATCTGGTTATCATCTGGATGGCCTTACCAAATGAGCTTCAATGACAACAGCTATGATATTAAATTCTTCGACTCACATTTTTCCTGGTAAACTACACGGAGATCTTATATCATGTTTGAGATAACATACCCCTATGGTAATTTACAATGTTGGAAGTACTTTAAATCTGGGCTTAATATCAGGTTCCTTATACGACGGTTGGGGCAAAAGTCATTGCAACTAGTTTTTTACCTGTAGATATGTAAATGGATCACAAAAGTATATGTGTCGTGTGGAAGTTCTGAAGGCATAATATATATGCAGAACAACAGATGGCTCTGTGATAGCTAGTAGTAGCACAGTGAAATTAGTCAGTTGGCGAGTGTCGTGCGAGATGGAAGTAACCTGTGTTGAGCAGCGCGCTTACATTAAAATAGCCATTCTCTGTAGGAAAATGCAATGGAATGTCAGTGAATTTGTGGAAGCCCTTGAGAATAATGCCCTACCATACTGTACAGTAGCACGGTGGGTAGGAAAGTTTCAGCAAGGATGTGTGTCAACCAGTGATGAGCAACGTTTGGGACGACCTGTCAGTATGCGGACCGACATGGCACGTGCCATCATTAAGCAGCTCCTGGATGAAGGACGATGGACGTTACTGAAGTTAGAGAGGGCAAGTGGCATCAAGAAACAGGATATTGCATAATGAGCTGCAACCATGCAAAATCGCATCATGGTGGGCACCGCATGCACTAACGGAAGCTCAAAGGTGAGTGTGCTACACAATATGCTCCAACCACCTTGCACATTGGCAACAGGACAGCGACCAATTCTTGTCACGAATAATTGCCATCAGAATTTTGGGCCAGGGCATATGCACTAGAACTGAAACTTGAGTCTGCAGAGTGGCAACATGCTGGATCACCAAGGAGGCCAAAGTTCAATCAGAATACTTCCCCAGTCAAATTGATGGTGATCGTTGCGTATGACATCAGGGGTATCATTGTTTGCCACTTTGTTCCACATGGCAGAACAGTGTCTGCACAGTACTACAGGGACTTCCTGGTGAGACAGGTACGATGCGGCATTAGGGAGAAACGTCCACATCTTGTGGACAGAGCAATAATCCAGCATGACAATGCAAAACCACATAAAGCAGAGTGTGTAAGGCAGCTACTGCGACGTTGGGGATGGGAAGAATTGGAGCACCACCTGTACTCTCCCGACATTTCGCCCTGTGACTTTGATCTCATTTGAAAGATTAAGAAACCACTACATGGTAGGCGGTTTGCAACACAGAAGGACATTGCTAAATGCTGTACATGAACAGATAACCCGATTCACACATGGTATGGCAAATACAGTGTCAGATGGTATTCAGCACCTCCCACATCATTGGCAGCTTGTGGTGACAGTAGCAGGGGACTACCTTGAGGGTCTTTTGGCCCAGGTTTATCATGTCAACTCTAAGTGTACTGTGTTGTATTCTTTTGCACCATGAAGGCCATATTGCCCTGTATACTACTGTAATAAATTAATGTGTTATGATATTCAATGCTATTCATTGTCCACACATGTAGTTAACACCTTGTCCTTTCATCTGTACATGTCACATTTTCCAACCGGACTGATATCTTCAAGAAAATAAATGGTTGCCATGACTTTTGCCCCAACCCTTGTATACATAGCGTGCCAAAAAATTGTACACACACTTTGACAGGAGATTCACATTTAATACATTTCAAAGTTGGACCTAAAAACCACAGTAATGTGTAGTATGATATTCTATAAACAGACATGACTCACATAGTTATACTAGTGTTGTTATGCTATGTAAATTAACAATGAACAAATGAAGCCAAAATTATGATATGATGTTCTGTAAGTAGGATGTCACTAATGTTACATTATACTAGCATTGCTACAACAAAATTGAGCTAAAATTATCTTTTGAACAGTGGAAAGCAATTTTTAAGTGATATTGGAAAACTAAGAATGTTATTTAATTTCAACAGAAATGAGAACATATATACAGAAAGAATCACCAATGCAAGTAACAAATGCACACACTTGAGACAAATTTGATGCTCATGAAATGTATGGATGCTCACAAAGGAGATCTTGTAAATCAACAAGCCCCACATCTTCGGCTATGGTTTTGGAATATTTTGAGCACTCACTGCAGAAATCTACAAAGCAATGTTCACAATGTAAGACTGGGATTAGCAGAACCAGCATATGTTATATTATTAAAACAGCAAAGTTGAAATCATTTATCCCAAGACTTTTGCCTATAATAAATGAAGATGAACCCTGGTCAGTTGTTTTGGAACAAGGTGCAAGAGGATGGTCTTCATAAACAAAGTTATTTGGTCTGATGATGCACAATTTAAATTGAATAGAACTCTTATGCAGCTTAGCCGTCTACCGGTGTGCAAACAATCCTCTTTTATTGGGGGGGGGGCTGTTAATTTACCTGGAGTTAATTTCTGCCATCTAGGGTCTACCTAGGTAGATTCACCATTCTTTTTTGAAGGAACAGTAACTAGCCAAGAGTACCTGAACATGATATGTACATGTCTTACCTGCCATTCTACACTCTATGGAAATGAAGTTAGCTTCCAATATGATGGTACACCACCACACACTGTCAAAACATGTGTGCGTACCTTGATGACAATCTTCCAGGGCAATGGAGGATTGAAGAAGTCCAACTGAGTTTTCATTGCATTTGCCGTCCATATTTAATTACACTGGACTTCTACCTATGGGGAACTCTTAAGGCTATTGTATACTTTAGAAAACCAACTACACTGGCAGTATTTCAGGAAGAAATTTAAATGAATGTGCTGCAATTGCTGAGCACACTTTTGCAAACATTGGTCGACCTGTAGTTCAACATACTCAGAAAAGAATCAACACCAATGATGAGCATTTTGAGCAACTGTTGTAACCGTAAAAGCCTTGATGATTAGTCCCCATCATTTTCTGTTTGTGTGAATTCAGCTTTCTTAAGTTAATACAATTTTTTCTTTGCTTGAAGTGTGGACACATTTTTTTTTTGCACACTCTGCACTAAATGCCCGGCTTAATGCCAGGTTCCTTGTATATGTAACTAAACACTGACATATTTGTTTAAAATTGAAATGTATTATTGGCTCAGTCCATATTTTCTAACATTGACTTGAAAAACTATACCCTAAAGCATTCAAGAACATATATAGTGAATTTAAAATTAGTTATGTCATAACTTTTGTGGTTATACTGACTGAATGCCAAATGTTGAACATTTGGTTGTATGAAGCAGGAAGTCATAAAATAAAATTAATTATTTTCTACACACTTAACCCTTAACCTGAAATATCTCTTAAATATGTGTAACTAGAAACATGCATTCTCTTAGACCATGTTATTGCAATTTATCACATTATTTGACAAAACTTAAGTAAAAATTCAGCTAATTAATTTTATAAGTTAACACTATTGGGTTTTATATATATATAGCTTTTGCTGTTTACATTATTTAAAATGAACAGAATATATCAAGAATATGTGCAGTTTTTTAGTATTACTCTTGGAATCATTGTTAATGTAGTTACACCAGCCATGTTATTCATCTATATAAATGAAAGAGTGCAGAAAAATGTACACTAAGGTAATAGCAAATAAACTGAGAATGTGTCAAATATTACATCACAGCACTTTTGCACAGTTCATACACATCTTGCTACTGCATTCCAGGCCAATTGTCCGATCACATTTGATGCACTTATATACCATTTTCTTTTTCTTTGAGGCTGGACACTTCATGCATGTCTTCCTCTTTCCTAATCTGTCTCACATGATTCCTGAGTGTCTCCCAGAATTGAGAAAGGAAGACTATGGGTTTTGCAGTGCTACCACACTTGTCTTTTAAAATCATCCATGGGTCTGAGAGACCAATGTTTCGGGTTAAGGATTAAAAGCATCTAAGGAGCCAGTCAAGAAACTTTAGAGAGAAAGATGAAAAAAATTAATGTAATTTTGGGAAGATACATCCTGAAATTAATTTTAGAAGCAGAATGTTCGTATTATAGTACATTTTTGAACTTTTTCATCATTCCTGTGCTGTCTTGTCTTAAAATATTATGGACTTCTCCTACAAGCGTATCAGTCATTCAATTTTAGTATTAAGGTGTAAAGGTAACATGTTATCCTGTCAGTCTATTATATTCTATACAACCAACTTCCCTATATGTAATTCAAGAATGATATAAATTATCTGGAAATTGTGATAGAAATAAAAAGATGACCGTAGAAATAGATAGGGCACACACTAAAAAGAAGACACACCAATGGAGAAAATGGCTTTGGATTGAATCGCCAGAGTAGTAGCACAGAATAAGACCAAAAATCACATGGAAGAGAACAGTTATCAATAGGGACCCTAGGAAAAGATTCTAAGGTCTCTCTATTCTTAAAGTTCTTAAAAATCACTAAAAAGTTGAAGTCAATATTAAAAGTTCATGCAGTGGAAAATGATGAATAAAACTCTGAAATAATTTGAGGCCCTTTTAATATTTACTATGTTTAATGTTCTAAAAATAAATATTAAATAAAGCTAAAGTGATCTTTTAACATTTGTAATACAATGCAACATCTCATTTCTAAAAGTATTTCCTGAGCATTATTTCCACATTTTATGGTTTTAAATTAGTGCACAAGAAGATGTTCTCAAGGTGGGAAAAGTCATCTCAGAATCAATATTACTACTGACATGGGGCTGTTGCATTTAAACATGCTTAAAAACCATTGGTCTGGCCCAAAGTTTTGCTGGGCAACATTAAAAAAAAATCGGTGTTCAAGTTTCATACTGTTAACAATGTCCCCCAGGATTCATATTTCAGGGTCAGTTCCTGTAATCTTCCACAGTTTTGCCACTAACAGAAATCGATTGACTGCTTCTATGGTCTAGTGGTCAAGGTTATGGCTTCTCACCCAGAGGTCACAGGTTTGATTCCCAGCTGAGCTTGGTAACTTCTCTTTAACTAGAATCATTCCCTATCCCCCACAAAGTCTGGAAGTTTGCATGTGAGAGTGAGTGTGAGTCCAAGTATTAAGAGCTTAGTAGTATAATCCTTATAAACCCTATAGTTCAGCAAGAAAACACCAGCAGTTATATCTAAAAGCAAAGCCTCCAATATGACCACAGAAATTAAAGGAGACTGTATAAATGAAACAATATATAAATAAAATAAAAAACAACCGATTCTCTACAAATAATTTTGTATGGTTTGTTATACTTCTTGAATCGAACAATCCACTCAATGGATGCACTAAAATTTTGAATCGCATGAATGTTGGTCACCTTAAAGCCAAGATTACAATGACTTAATGTAACATAGAAGTCTTAACACATTGGCACTATTTAGGGTTGACATAACTAGAGTTAATTTTTTTCCTGTTACATTAATTTTGATGTCATGGTAATTAGAACCATTCGTGTGAAGACAGTTGCATGAAGTGATAAAAACTACTAATCATGATCCATTCCCATTATATTAAGAGCAGCATTTCTTAACTTAATGCCAAATTCTGTCTTGTTAAGTTTATTGTACTTCTGGTGTAGCTTTTCTACTCCACCATCATTTAGCCTTCCCCTCTTGAACTTATTAACCAGCATTTTACTACTTCTTCCAGTGCCTTATATTTTGAATATTGCATTTTTTTTTCTTTTTTTTTTTTTTTGGAGTTTGGGCTGCATCCTGAAGCACTGGATTTAGTGCTTTCTCTGTTTTTGACCATTAAATTCTACATGGACACAGAAATCAGCAATTTGTGTGTGGTAATATGGATACTCTGTGTACTCAAGCATGGAGAACACACAATGCAGACACAACATGAATGTCTAACCCTCATTTAAATTTTCATTCTTAGTCAAACTCTGAAGTTTTCGGAGACACTCTAGTTTGAATATCATCTGCATGGTCAACCGGCAGTCTAATTATGCGCAGAGTGCAGAATGACATTCTATTATTCTGTTATGCTGCACTTTATGAATTATGCCATTTGGCTACATGGTCAGCTGGCATCTAATTACCATGCACATGATAAAAGTTTGAACATTTCTGAGACACCCAATTACTTCTAATGCTGACTGAGAATGAAAATGCATTTCAGGGTCTAGACACCTGTGTGTAATATCTAATGTGATCTGGCACTTTGCTTGTCTTCTTTTCAGGGGCTCTGCTTTGCTTGTCTTGTGACCTGTTAACACAAGTTTCTTGCAAGTATCCAGTTTATTCCAATCTACAATGGAGTTGCAGAATTTACACATACATATTTTCTTTTCTCGATTAAAACAAAATCCTTCTTGTTAAAAATTGCAATCATAACTCTGCACTATCACTATTTACAGTATTTTAGAAAAAGAAATCACCCTCAGTCTGCTTTCTTCTTCTTTGGTGTCACAAAGAAATTCTCGTCTAGTGCTTTGTCCACTGTTTCACATAAATACATCTTTCAAATCAACAAGCAAACAAACTTCTCTCTCATTTGGTAATGGCAACAGTGGCAACCTCAAATCCAAATACGGCTTTTTTGTGCTAAGATAGTGGTGATATAAAAGAAACAATCCTCTATTGTTTGGTGAAGCCCAGGAGATATCAGGGCTTCACCAAACGATAGAGGATTGTTTCTTTTATATCACTACTGTTTTAGCACAATTTTGGAGTTATCATTGTCTGACCAAATGCCACAGAATTATCTGGTCCCTTACACAGGTAAAGTAACATCATCATATGAAATGCCTTACTGCTGCATCATCTTGCATCTAAGGCTAGAGGGTTGTAAATGACATTTACAGTTGGTAATGTTTGTGTGCAAGGTCATTAAATACAATTTGAATATAACAGTTAATCATGTGGAACAAATCTGCTCATTTTTAACCAAGCAATTAACAATTAACTGTGGGGCACTGAGAAGTGGTAGCATGACATAAGGACTGTTCAGCAATGTTCTAGCTAGTGGGTGGGGATAACTTTCAGAGTGTCTCCTGAATAGAAAAATTAGTTACTTTTTAGTTACCTTTGTCACTATTGAAAAAGTGCATATGTATTTACATAAGTTCCATATCCTATATCATTCAATTTTACAAAAACTGTAAAATATAACAAAATTGACATGGTCTGTAATTCTTAGGGAAAGAAGGTTCTAGAGTTTCTAATGTGGTTTTTGAAAAGTTATTTTGCTTTATGAAAATAATATTGAATGGCCTAGTTGTAATACTGGAGTCACCCAGCCATTATTTGTAAAAAGAAATATTTCTTTGAATTACTTATTATAATATGATATGATTTAATTACTTTGCTAGTAAATTGATGATGACTCCTTTACATTTTAAACAATATTTTGATACTATACAGTTTCAGTTAAAATACTGAGTATAGCAGCAATATATTATATTATAATTAGGATGATGCTATGCTCTTGATATAGGTTCTATCTATTAATATGAGTGTTATTATACCTATATTAGTTTCCTGCTCTGTGATTACAACACTTGTAATTAAATGGTGTGTGCACAAATGCCCATATGTGAACCAGCAGGAGAAAAAGATATAATCCTCTAACTTGCATAGATCTCCTGACAATATAACTAGCATCCGTGCAGTGACATCACAAGCCTCGCAAGTCAATGACTACAGTATTGCTTAAAACTGACTGAATCCCCCCCCCCCCTCCTCCAATATTAAACAGGAAAGAAGAATTTAAAGTGGATATTGAAATCAAAGATTTGAAACAGTATATGAAGTGAAGAAAAGACAAACTTTTCCCTAAATTATTTAAAAGCAATTCACAAAAATGAGGACCTGCACCATATTATAGGTATTTAACATTATATGCCAACTTGTCCTTAAGCTTTTACACTATTAGACTAGAAATAACTCAAATGAGGTAGCTTTGATATTACAGTATGATCTGACAACAATTTCTTTTTTGTGAGTTTTAGAAAACTGTAGGGCTTGCAGGTGGCTCTGCCCATAACATTTTTATCTTCTGAAAATCAGACAACAGAATACTAATTGTTTTTTTTTTTTTTTATGTGTAGCCCATCACATCAAACTGCTATTAGTTTGTGCACCTGGTGCAACACTCTGGGATGATGTAATGTGCTTTTTTCTAATGTACATAAATAAACATTGACTATGCAACAAGTGTGACATAATCTGAAAGTTTATTGCATTTAATGGAAGCATTTAAATCATGTGATGTGACTGTCACACAAGATTCTGTTCATGCAAACTCAAAAACACTCATGTAATCTTTCAGTTTGCATGTCACAAATGACCTCTGGTGCATTTTTTTTTTTTTTTTTTAAACTCCAGTCCCTCTTATTACCCCACTTACCTTATACACCCAGTGCCTGACTTCACTTAAATGGATGAGTTAACTCAAAATAATCACTGCTGGGCAAATCAAAATCCAAATCCCATACATTCAAGCCCACTATACGATTCTAAGGTCAGTGTTAGTTTGTAAGTGCAACTAGAATATTTGGCCCAATTTTCTTTCATAAAGCAATTAATGCTACATGGTAGCAAGCCTTAATTTTGGAGCAGTTTTTTTACTACTGACAGAGAAAGAGTGAACTTATGGAACCACAACTTGGAATTTTTTGGATGCAATTGTTGGTGGTGACAATGAGATCATTCATTGATCCCGACCTCACACTCTGCTATTTTTGCTTGTATGCTTTAAAAGACAAACTGTATAAGTCAAATCTCATGTTACAAGAACTGTAAAATAATATATAAGAAGAAAGTTCCGAATAAGAGTTTCAAGATGTGAATGATCATCAGTTGTCATGCTGCAATGCCTGTCTTGAGCATATGCATTTACACAATTTTTTAAAACATATGCAAAATTCTGTAATCTTCAAAGTAATAATTGTAGCAGTTAGCTCTATCCATTTATCCAATTTGTTTTGATGCATAAGATGGTCTGCATGAGGATGAAGTGTCTGCAGGTGAGTGGAGTGCAGCTGTGACCCAAATGTCCTTACAACATTGCTGCTAATTTTGATTACCCTGTACAGATCTGTTTATTGCATGTTGCATTGTCATATTGTGATGATACTGGAGTGAAAGCTGCCACTTTGGGAAAGCCAGAGCTGTAGTCTTCACATTTCAGTGTGGTTTGTGCTTTCATGTGTAGCAAAAAGTGATCAGATCTTGATCAATTAGATTTTTATCAAATGCGGATATTGTGGAAATTTGTATTAGGAGATCAATTTGAATGATGCTTTTCAAAATTACAAGCATCCAGACAAGAAGAAGCAATTTTCATAGAGGTCCCTAAATGCACTGTCCACGAATCTAGCTGTGTTTACTAGAAGTACGTTCTATCATTTCTATTTTTTTTTCTAGTGAAGAATTTATAGCAATATTAACATGGATCCATACTAGTTCCAGAAATAATATTACTGTGTTCTGGCCTTTGTTTATTAGTTACTGCATAGAAATAGCAAATGTTACACTTATACTGAGACATGTTTTCTTTCGAAATTTGGCCCCACAAAAATCTATAATAGCTCTAAAACTGATATAATATGATACAGAAAAACATTCTGCATGGGATAATATGTTCAAAGCTGTTGTTATAACTATCGTATTATTAGCAACTTGGCAACAGGGTGAAAATAGAAAAGGAACAAAGCTATTGACAACATTGTTGAGTTAAAAAGAGGCATTTGCTAAGCTTCACTTTGTTTGCTTTTCATTCTTTGTTTTTGCTTAGTACAATTTGTTGTTAAAAAGTTAATTTAGTACCTATATTTACACACTATATACTAATATTACTGACACTTTTTGAATGAATCACATGTAGTAACAATTAATAATAATAATAATAATAATAATAATAATTGTTTTGATTTGGCTCCTGTTTTTGTGAATGAAGCATAATGTTTCAAGATATTTAAGGTAAGATATTTAATTCCTTAAATACTGTTTTGCTTGGTGTTTTCACAAAAACTTGCTTTATTATTTTTAACATTTTCTTTTGTAATTTAAAGATAGCATATAGATTTGTGGACGTGCCCCATACTGGAATGCCATAGGTTAAAATGGAGTAAACATATCCAAAATACATAGATCTTAATACACTTATGGTACACACCTTACTTGCTACTCTGAATGCATAGCAGATTTTGGACAATTGTTGGCTAGATAATCAATCTGTGTGTTCCATTTTAGCTCCAAATCTATCCAAACTCCTAAGAATTTTGTTTCATTGCCGTTGCTTATGGGGTGACTATTAATACAAATCTGTAGTTCTTTAATTGTTTCACCTGGGCTGAAGTTTATAAAAGTTGCCTTATCTACATTTAAGTGAAGCTTATTTCCTGCTAGCCAATTATGTAGGATTATGTTCTCTCGATTTATATCATTTTCCAGAGCAGAGAGGTTACTATTTTTATGTATAATATTGGTGTCATCTGCAAATAAAGTTATTTGAGTGTCATTGAAATTTGATGGCAAGTCATTTATATAAATTAAGAACAATATATGTCCCAAAATTGACCCTTGTGGAACACTGCCTTTAGAGGTGCTGAAATAGAATGGCAACCATTACCCTTTGGCTTAGATAGGACTTAAATCAATCATTCGCTATACCTCTTATGCCGACTTTTATCTAGTTTATCCAATTGTATTTTATGATTTGACTGTATCGAAAGCCTTTGAAAGATCTAGAAATATACCAACTGCTCGCTGATTATGATCTGTTGCTTTAAGGATATCATCTACAAACAAGTGTAGAGCATTCATAATGGACTTACCCTTTCGGAAACCAAACTGAGAGTGTGTAAACATATCACATTTTTCAAGAGAGGATACCACTCTATTATACATTATCCATTCAAGTATCTTTGAGAACACAGACATGATTGAAATGTCTATAATTTTCAGGATTATCCCTGTCTCCTTTTATGAAAATGGGAAGTACTTTAGCTATTTTGAGGGAAAAGTTCCAGAGCTTAATGAAGCATTACATATATCTGCTAACAGCTCAGCAATATATGTTACACAGGCTTTAATTACCGAGTTGGTACACCATTTGAGCCACATGAATATTTATTTTTTAGTTTTTTCACTACATCAATAATTTAAATTTTTGTTACTGGACTAGATCGAATGGATGTTTACCTTACCAACATATGTGGGTGCTTTATGTGAGGGTTGCAGGGAGTTAAAGTTGCCAACCATGTTTGAAAAAATGGCTCATAAAAGCATTTGCAACATCTGTTGGCTTCTAGGCACCCTTAAGATAAATTTTCTCATTATTAGATTTAATTGTTCCTGTTTCTTTCTCTACTATCTGCCAGAGAACTTTAATTTTGTATGGTGCATTTAGAATAAATCTGCTGTTATATTGCTTTTTAGCTTCATTAATTACTTTCTGAAGTGTGGATGTGTATGTTTTGTAGTACTTTTTAAAAATCTCATTAGTTTAAGTTTTATTTATTTGGCTAAGCAATCTTTTCCTACTGCAGGTTGTTAATATCCCCTTTGTGAGCCATCCAGATTTTTTCTTTTCACACTTTTTAACCCTTTTTAGCAGACAGGCAAGATTAAAGCAATGTTTAAATATGGTAAGAAACATCACATTTTTCAAGATGTCTTGAACTTAGTATGTAATCCCAGTTTTCTTTACCTAGCAGGAAATTCAAATAATTTAAGTTTTCCTTGCTATATATCCTCTTATATGTTATTTGTTCTGGTGATGCAGTTTCTAAATTAATAAGCATATGCATCAGAAACCGCATTATGGTCTGAAAGACCAGTGTCAATATATTCACATCTGTAAGGGGTGGAGTTTTCCTAGATTATAATTTGATCAAGGCATGTTTCAGAAGTGGTTGTTATACGGGTGGGTGTGTAAATTATGGTTTTTAAATTATGTGAGTGAATAATAGATAACATTTCTGCTGTATCCTCATCTTTTGATAGAAAATTTAAGTTAAAGTCACCACATATAATTAATTTATTTTACTTATTTTTCAGAGTAATAAGTAATGTGTCAAATTTCTCTAATATACAAGCAAGTGTTAATTTACTTTTCTTACTGTTTGTTTCAATAACTTTATGTTCAAAACAATTTTCTTCATTAAATAAGTGGTTTTATTTATTGTTTTAAATGACATGCCATCCTTGACCATATAGCAGCTCTCCCATTTTTAAATATTTTTCTACAATATACATTCCCATTTCCAAAGCCTTTGACTTTATATAATGGAATTTCATGTTCATGCACCCAATGTTCAGTTAGGCACAGAAAATTGACTTGTTTGAATACGTCTAATTCATCTATTTTATTTTTTAGACATTGCATGTTTAAATGTAAGAGAGTTAATTTTTTCTGCACATTTCCTACTGTATCTGAAGTTGCAGTAGCATTATTTACCTTGATTTGGGGGAAAAAATCTGATTTATTTTCAAGTTTTTGTTCACCATCTAAACCATCTGTCCATTTCCCTGATTTTTGCACATTTGAATCATTTTACTAATGATTTTCCCTCGTTGATATGACCCTTTACGGTTTAAATGGAGTCCATCCATTCCTAGACAAGATATATCTAAGTACTAGTTTACATCACAAAATATGGCTCTTAGAGCATCACACGCCCATCGAATATTTGAATTAATATTTTGTGTAAATGCAGAACACTTATCTCTTCTTATTGTTACATTGTTCACCACTATAGTTGCTCCAAAGAACTACTTCTTTGCTGCTCTCACGGTGCCTTATATTTCCCCCATTACTTCTACAGCAGAATTATTCCTACAAATGTCGTTAGCACCAACATGAAGTACCACAGTTTTCAGTTTATGGGCTCCTCTGTGTTCAATTGATGAATCTTGTCCTTAAGCTGTGAAGATTTAATACCACTATACACTTCCACTAGCACACCTTCTACTTCTACGTGTTTTAATATTGAGTCCCCCATTACCAGTACATTATCGTCTGTCACATTTATATCACCATCATTCACGCTTGGGCTGCCGTTGCTTTCTTCCTCTGTGACATTTTTATTTACTTCTGTCGAAAAGACCTTCTCCGGAGCAGGGTTCTTTACTCTCTTATATTTAGTGTGTGGTGGGCACCTGGAATTTGTAGTAAAGGAAGGAGTACTAGAAGAATGAGTGTACTCACCACCATCTGATTCAGTTAATAATTCATATTTGTTAGATGTTGCGGATCTCTGCTTTGAATTTATGCATTTCCTCCTTGGAGTCTCCGTAGAGAAATAAGTTTCTTTCAGGCTCCACAGTTCCTTTCCCAGGCACTCATTAGTTGCTGCTAGCTTCTTGTTTTCTTCTTTTAATCGTTCCACGTCACCATGAAGCAGAGAAATAATTTTTTCTTTGGTGCATGGCTTGTTCCTGTATTTTTCATCACTAGGCTCCACTGTGCCGATATTTAGATCTGAAAGACTTTTATTTTTATTTGCCCTTTTCTCAGCTAAATTCTGGACATTCTTCAAGTCGTTTTATAGTAGCTGCATCACATTCCTTCCATTTATTGCAACATGCGGTAGCTCTTGTTCCTGTGGTATATATATGTATATATATATGATCTTACCTTTTGTGGCTGTTTCTGACTGATAAACCTCTCGCTTTTATTTCTACCACTATATTTCAGTTTGATGCACCCTATTTTACTATTTTTGCCTTGCTTTGTGAAGTACTACTTTAATAAAGCACGGAAAACTGATGCGGCACTATCCATTTGTTTTCACTCGTCCACCATCTTGGCTACAATTACATGGTAGTTTTCTGTGTGATTCCTTTAATGCATATATTCTAATTTAGGAATGTTACTGTAAAAAAAAATTTGAATCTTACAATAGTCATGAAGAATGTTGCTGTTAAAGAAACACAACAATGATCAGCAGAACTATGTAGCCTTTGTGATTCAAATCCAAAATGTTGTTTCACTTGCACCATTCTGGTAAGATATCCTTACTCTAAAAATGCACACTATGATTTCCTTCACTTGTCACTTTCTCTACATGTACTATGCACCTAGTGTATAGAAAAGTTATTGCATTCCACCAAAAAATTTGATACCGAGATTTCACCGGAAATTGGTGTTTTAAGGTCCCCTGTCTGTATATATATATAAAAAATGAATCGCTGAAATGTATGTACGCGTATCACTTCCCAACAACTGCATCAAATTGAACAATTTTTTTTGTTGTTGTGTTCGTTATTGTCACGACAAGGTTTGTGGAGATGAAAATGTTTAAAAATCTGATGTGTTCTATTCACATGACTTTCTCTACATCTCTGCAACAAATTGTAGTTAAAAAGCTTATGCTTCTATTTACTTCATGCTAATTAGCAGAAATAGTCTTATTACTTGCTTCTTGTAAATAGAAGCGAAATGAGGAGGTTCCATAGGTTAAAATGGTAGCCAAAAGCTGGTTGCTATGTAGTTCCTTTGTTTGTATGGACAGGAGTTAAGATATTCCTGTATGAGAAAAGTATACATTTTTCAAAGCTATAACGAAAAACCAGGAATATCTTCCAAATGATCAACTCCACGAAAAACATGTATATGACATAACTTGTGTGTTTTAATGTGCTCTACATTTTCTGTTAAGTAAGTTTTTATTTATCTCTTATGGTTTAGCAGATATGTAAAATTCCGTAAAATTAGTCCAGAATAAAGTAGTCTTCAGAGGCTATTACCAAAAAATTCAAGATATACATTTTATTTGTCAGGTAAATATCAGTAATGTACGATATTTTAATGAAAATCTTAGAACCATTTTTTTATAAAATCAAAAATTTCGAAAAAAGTTCCATGTAAAGGACAGTTGGGGGTGGAAAATCTTCATGTCGCATCCTTGGAAGATACTAAACTTAAATACCAAATACACGCACTGACGGACCTTTTTCCGAAAATGCTTTTTTTTAGATAAAGGAGACCCTAAAACATATGTTTGCGCTGAAATCTCAGTATCGAATTTTTGGGTGCATTACAATAGCTTCTCTATACACTATGTACATAGTTTGTATAGAGAAAGTAAAAATGTTTTAAATGTTGTTTTCTTTGAGAGGCTCGGGACTCATCAGCCGACCCTAGTATTAACTTTAAGCTTAATTACAGACCCAAATTTCTGAAATACGTTCAAGATACAGGAGCCTAGCTCTTCCTCCAAATAGAGACAAGTTAATTCAATGTTCCGACTGTGTCCTTAAGTGGCAGTCCTTACCGACATCCTATATCCTTCATCCTATGCAGCAGTTAACACGAAGTAGATTTCAGTATCATCAGCTGCCTACTGACCCATTCCACCTTACCTGACTATCATGATTGCTACTTTGTAATTAACTGTCATTCTGGTACTCCAGTCAGCACCTTGAGAGCATGTCACTGTGATTGGCTCTCGCTCTCTCTCTCTCTCTCTCTCTGTGCAGAGAGGTGGTTGTGGTTTCCTAGACTCATCTACATCTAATTTCCCTGTCGAAACAGAGGCAATTAAACCATACAGATTAACCACCCAAACGTGGCATTTAGCTGTTTCCCCAAAGGCAGAGGAGGAATTGGTGAAATATGCTCAAAAAATCTGATATGTTCCATTCACTTGACTTTCTCTGCATCTCTGCAATAAATTATTGTTAAAAAGCTTATGCTTCTATTTACTTCATTCTAATCGAGAAAAAATTAGCAGAAACAGTCTGATTACTTGCTTCCTTGTAAGTAGAAGCGAAATAACGAAGTACCATAGATTAAACTGATAGTCAAAAGCTGGTTGCAATGTAACTGAACTTTCTTTATTTGTATGGAAAAGAGATGATACTGTGTGAGAAAAGTATACTTTTTTAAAACTGGAAACAAAAACAAAGAATATCTCAAAAACGATCAACTCCATGAAAAAAATGCATATAACACAAACTATGTGTTTTAAAGTGCTCTACAGTTTTTATGTGGTAAGTTCTTTTTCCATCTTTTGCGGTTTAGCAGTTATGTAAAATTCCGTAAAATTCGTACAGAATAAGTTTTCAGAGGTCATTCCCTGAAAATACATTTTATTTGTCAGGTAAATATCTTTAATATATGATATTTTAATCAAAATCGTTAGAACCATTTTTAAGAAAATCAAAATTTTAGAAATTTTTTGCGTGTAAAGGGTTGTTTGGAGTGGGGGGATTTTCTTGAAAAATTTCATGTCGCATCCTTGAAAGATATCACACTTAAATACCAAGTTTGGGCGTTAACGGTCTTCTCGTTTTTGAGTTATGCTCTCCACAGACACACACAGACAGACAGACAGACAGACAGACACACATACATACATACACGGACCTTTTCGTAAAAATGTTTTTTTTTTTGGACTCAGGGGGTCCTAAAACATGTATTTCCGGTGAAATCTCGGTGTTGAATTTTTGGGTGCATTAGAATACCTTCTCTATACACTATGTATATAGTAGGTGTAGAGAAAGTAAAAATAGTACGAGAAAGTATTTAAAATCAGATAATATGAATAAAAACTGCGCTAAGTGAATGCATTTCAGTTAATGGGTGCCAAATGGCAGTGGTACAAGTTATTTGTTGCTAAATGGTCATAGTACTGCTATATATTTCCCTTCCCATTCAATGTTAAGGTAACGCACCAGTTTATCGACACAATGATGCAATGCAGCAGTGAAATTCAAATACATTTTTATATATTAACTGTCCTTTCCTTACTCCTATCGTTTAAAATAAAGAAACAAAGAAGTTTTCCTAACGATGAACATCTATAGTAAGTAGTTATTTATTTTCCAATAGATAGCGATAGTAGTATTTTTCCTCCTCATCCAATGTTAAGGTAACGCAACAGTTTATCAAGATGAGACAATGCAGCAGTTAAATTCAAATACATTTTTATGTATTAACTGTCCTTTACTTACTCCCATCATTTAAAATAAAGAAGCTTTGCTGGCGATGAACACCTGAAATACGTACTTATTATTTGCCACCAGAAGACCGTAGTACCTACTGCTCTATTATTCTTCTTCAATGCTAAGGGCATGTACCTGGTTATGGAGACAATGATGCAATCTAACTGTGAAAATCAAATATATTTCTTATGTATTAACTATCGTTCCCTTGGTCAATTCATTTAAATAAAGAAATAAGTATATTTATGTTGTAATTCTTTAAAATGAACAAGTTATAAACTATGCAAATAACCATTCACCCTTCTTAGAAACTGAAAATAACAGGATCCATTTTAGGATTAACTTCCTATTGCAGATGTTGGTTATTTGACGTTATGTGATACATGAGCTAGCTAAAGAAGATGAAAATACCTGTGTCACCATCACACTACAATTGCAGTGTTCTTAATGTTTGATCAAGTAATATTTTGGGTTAAATGGAGAAATTTAATACACAAAGCTATCATGAAATGAAAGCTTATCAATTGACTAACTGGATCTACTTGCTCTTTAGTTATGTCATTGTTAGCCTTAGAAATTGCTGTTTTGACATAGAAGAAAATAAAGAAAGAGGTGGAAAATATTAGGAGTAAAGGAAAGAAAGAGATTCGGAAGAAGCATGAATGTTACCTTGTGACTTTCTCCTTAATGTAATTCATTTTCTATGCCAGCCTGTACCTGCCACACTATGGATGCGCTGCCATTACTGTTATTATGCCAACGACATCTTGGTTGCCAACGCAGTTAACTCTATATGTCATCCTTTCCACACTACCTTATGGGATTTGCCAGGATTCCCGCCACACAATTTACAGCCTAAGGTTGACTCTGTGATAATTATACGGCGCAATATCAATCAGCCGAAATATGCAGCAGAACAAACTCACTGTTAAAAAAATTATGAAAAATTTTATTTAAGTTACTATAACATGGGAAAGTTAAAGGCGAGGATATACTTATTCCAAGAACACCACTAATGTCAACCAACTTACGTTTTAAATTTAAGCGCACCTTGCATTCGCAATGACAATAAATCCCAAGATCAATCGTTACAAGTGTGTGTAATATACCTTGAATTGTGTTTTTCGCATGTTGTACGTTGCGTGCTCGAGAGTCGGCAAAGTATCGGAAGGAAAATTGTACATTACAAGACATTACAATACAGTGCTGTCAAATTATTTAATTGCACAGTTGTACTGTAAACGGAAGATTCTGTCTGAGCTTTTTCCGTTAGGTACACCACCCTTGCGAAGCTGAGGCAGGCAGCTAGTATATATATCTATAAAAAAAGCATTTTCAGAAAACGGTCCATGTGTGTGTGTGTGAACACGATAACTCAAAAAAGAAAAGTCAGTAAAATACCAAACTTGGTATTTAAGTTTGTTATCTTCCCAAGATTTTCAAGAAAATCCCTCAACCCTCAACTACCATTTTTACGGAAAAATTTTCGAAAATTTTGATTTTCTAAAAAATGGCTCTAACGAATTTGATTAAAATATTGTATATTAAAGATGTTTACATGACAAATAAAATGTATATCTACAACTTTCTGGCAATAACCTGTGAATATATTTATTCTGGATGAATTTTGCATAACTGGTAAACCGTAAGAGATCACAAAAACATACTCCACAAAAATATAGAGCTTGTTAAAACACACAATTTATGTTATATGCATGTTTTTTGTGGAGTTGACCATTTTTTAGATATTCCTGGTTTGTCGACTCCTGTCCATACAAACAAAGGAACTTCAATCACATAACAATCAGCTTTTGACTATCAGTTTAGCCTAGTGTACTCCCTTATTTCCCCATCTACTTACAAGGAAACAAGAATAAGACCATTTCTGCTAATTTTTTCTTGATTAACATTAAGTAAATAGAGGAATAAGCTTTTTAACAATTTGTTGAAGAGATGTAGAGAAAGCAAAGAGAATGGAACATATCAGATTTTTTTTTATCATAGTTCACAGATGAAGTGCTTAATGGGATGCAAATTTCAATTTTAAGGTATAACTAGGGTTGCCAGATCTCCGGGCGCTGCCCGGAGTGCCCAGATTTGAAAAGAATTCTCCAGATATACGAGCCAATGACTTTAATCTACAGGCTTGAATGTCCCCTTATTCATGAATATTTTTTATTAATTTGGTTTGAATGTTAATTTCTAATTGTAGCAAAATGCTATGTTTCTATTCTTATTCTGACAACTTTTCATTGTTGTGCCTGTAGTATTCAGCTCACGTTATTAAAGAAACACTGGCAAGTCGCGGTGGGTTCTTTGTCACTTATCAGCAGTTTACCAGCAATTATTGGAACACTCGGATCATGAGTGGATTAGGCTACCACTACCTTTCATAATTCAGAATAGTTATAGTTTGTTGTTCTGTGATAGTAATAACAGTGCAATGAAGAAGTGATATCTAAGTTCCATGAAGAAAGGTTGCAGCAGTAGTAATATAGTACTATTAGTAGAAATAATAGTCGTCACTGTCGCAGTAAGTTTTTATTTTGTTAGTAAAAATTGTGACCTTGTGACAAATATAATACAAAAAAAAAAAAAAAAAAAAAAAAAATGTTAAACAATTTCTGTCACCATTTACTCAAATATCTGTTGCCCATTGGTCAGTCTCAAATAGTTGGTGAGTTAGTTGGTGATATCTACTAAGTGGCAGTTGACAAAGAAGTCATTTTTTGCTCTCTTGCGCTCCAGCATATTGAGATAAAGTTAGTATGTTGACCAAAAATTGGGAAGTGAGTAGCTGGTTTCTCACCTTACTTCTTTTAGTTCACAAAAGGACATAGATATCTCAATTTTTTTTTCTCTGAACTATCAATTATCAGTAAAATTTATTTATACTCAATATATTGGAAACTACTGGTAATACTTACATTATCCCAAAGCAGATTTGCAAACTCATCCAACATGGCTCCAATTTCCCGCATCTCTCCACTATATCTGTGCAGAAAAGTAAAAGATTTTAACAAAATGAATAAGACACTAAAGGATAGTAGGTGTATTTAGATTACATTTATCGTTTAAACTTTTACTCTTTTCATTGCACCCTGAAACACCAGCTTCTTTCTATATGTTGGTTGCATGCAGCAAATCTCCAGAGATAGTAGAGGTGTAAAAATTCTACTTCGAGTTTGCCTACCTACTCTTCTTGCTGCTGAAGAACATGCAAAACAAATAAGTCTGCTTGTCTTCACAGAACACAAAAATCATAGTAGCCAAATTGAGGTCTCTTAAGTCTGCACAGTTTTAGGGACCCACCAAGAGAGTCACTCATAACTAAATTGTGCTATCTATTGGCTGTGATTATGCTGTTTGTGTAGTGTAGCTTTTGAGCAGTGCAAGCTGTAGGGAAGATGATGATAAACATAAATTTGTAATGAAAATCAGTTCAAGTTCAGTTTTACGAGCAGGTATGAACTAGGACCATAAGTTTCTCATAATATTGTGCTTTCCAAAGAAAAGGGATTTAAATGGTTAACTATACAATTCATAAATGTAAAAATAAGCTAGTAAGAGTGAAGTAATAACACAAATATTAATATAAAAATAATAGTTGCAACAAATCTTCACTTATCTTTTGGAACCCTTGCTTTGGACTAGTTTTGCAATAAATTTATTGAATATCAACATAAATTTCCTTTTGGTCTCAGTTTTGGTCTGGTTTTTGATGTTAACTTATAAATGTAAAAAGAAGCTAGTAACAGTGAAGTAATAACACAAATATTAATATAAAAATAATAGTTGCAACATCAAAAACCAGACCAAAACTAAGACCAAAAGGAAATTTATGTTGATAATGCAATAAATTTATTGCGAAACTAGTTCAAAGCAAGAATTCCAAAAGATAAGTGAAGATTTGTTGCAACTATTATTTTTATATTAATATATATACAATTCATATTTCATTTAATTTATAATATTTGCTACTTATAAACCATATATACCTCTTACCCCCCCTAATTCATTCAAATAATTACTTAAACATTATACTATTTATGTTTTTACATCTATTAGAATTATGTTTACCTAAATTAAATAATGAAATGTTTTGTTCAAGGATATCCCTCCCCCTTTAGATAACTGAATTTTGATGGGGTTGAAACTTAATTGATGAATTATTACTTAAAACATCTTATGAGAGAAAAGCAGCAATTAGTACTGTTGTTTTTTCAAACAATCTTGTAGAGAGTAGGAGTTATATAGGTAGATATGATAAATAGATAAAATTCAATGGTAAGCTTCGCTGTTGCTTGTCGGTCATAACAGGTCTCCACCTGGTTGCTCACTCCCTGTATGTGATGTCTATAAGACCCCCTTTGATTACGTTTATCGAATATGTCCTCACGGCCACCATGTATCTTTGCACAATAACACCCTCCTTCAGGGTCCCATGTCTGTCGAGATTCTAGAGCACCAACTTGTCTCCACCAAGTTGCATGACCCTCCTGGCAATGTCAACTGTTGCACTGCAGCTCCTGAGGGCATCCAATCCCAGTATCATTTCCTCGACCATCAGAATTATGATGCTCCAGCAAGATCTCCTTCTCCACTGGCAAGGTGTTGCCAGATACTGTCACTTTCTCTTAGGGCCAATTCAGTTCCCTTGTCAGCAAAGCCCTCCACCGCATCAGTTGGATTACAGTCATCGTTGCACCTTTAACCAGTACAATTTGTTTGTATCCAGTCATCCATGATGAGGACTCCTGTGTGCCCTTCACCATATTGAGTTTTATTTATTCCCGTTTGCCCATCACCTTGGTTCTCGACAGTGTTTCACTAGGTGCACTGGCTAGCCACAGCCTCAACACACACAATTTGAGGCTCATGAACTTGGTTGTATACAGTCCTTCACCAGGTGAACTGGTCAATCACAACCCCAGCACATATACTATAAGGTCAATGTCTTTGGATTCATCTTTCTCTGTGGCACCTCTCCTACCTTAGCCACTGGCTGCTCCCTTCACAGGCTGTGCAAACCTGTCTCTTCACAGGTGCTGCCTGTATACATCTTGGTTTGGCTATTACCTTGCTGGATGTCCCAGCTAGCCACACTCCCAACACAAACCACTGAGGGATGTCCACCTCTTTGCTTGGGTTGAGTCTCTGTCACATAGTAGATCCTGATCCTCCAGGTAGGAACTGTTGTTACCTTAGCTCCCACCATCCTCAGAGCAGTCATTAATGCCTAGTGTACAGTCCTATAGTCACAGATCATCAGATGCTATCATATTTGCCACAAATACCAGGTCAAAGGAGTGAGCAGCTTCCTGGGAGACATAGCTTGGCAGAAGGTCTACAGACTTTGTTCACTAATTGTTCCATAGCCAAAGCAAACCCCTGCAGTGTCTCTCCTGGCGTTGCTACCTTAATGAGCTACTATGATAGGCTGCAGCCAAGTGATGGGTTCTGAACCTCCCAGATGTCTCCAGATACCAACATAGGAATTGCATTCAAAACTTCTACCGCCCGTCCCTGGAGACTTGGCTATCAGCTGTGCTGCTTCCTCTTCTGCCAACCTACAAACCAACAATTGTGGGTAGTGATGGCAGTGAATTGTGGTGGAATATTTCTAAAGTTAGTTCCATGGTACTTCAGTGGCCTGATGTGTGCAGATGTCATGTCCAAGTGTCTTGAACTTGAGGTTCATAAGTTTTCCATTAATCATATCTCCTAGCATGGCATTCACTTCCTTGGTGCTGCCATCAATTCTTCCTTCCAGAACACTTCTGAGGTCCTCCAGGGCATGCACCAAGGTCCTTCATCTTCCTGCCAGGAACTTCCACATCTTTCTTTAAGCCAGCCACTTGTTCGTCAATTTTGGTTGATAGTTCTGCCCTTACCTTGGGACATTTCTGTTTTCACTTCTTTCCTTTCTTATGCCCATCAGTTCTGTCTGCACTCTATTGCAGAATTCATTGTAATTATTTCAATTCCAATTTTGTCCATCCAGAATTACATTCTTAATTTCATTCCTTATTTCTTTCATGCCAGAATTTGTACTTTTCAGTTCAGATTTCATGGTCTGGATTTCATTTAACAGTTGAGGTAGTTGCTCCGTTGCAGTGTTTGTCCCCACTCCTGACATGAATGTAGCAAATGAGAATACAGTTTCTGCTAAACTTCATTTATTTGTCACCAGGGCACTACCTGTAGCATAAAACTTTACACTTGTCACACAGTTGGTGCACATTACAACTGTATCACAGAGTCACAACTCACAATTGAACTGTATTATGCATTGTTCACTTCACTGATTTAACATTTTTTACTCAGTAGATTGACTTTTTAGAATGTCAGCTGGGCATTTACTGGTTCCTTATATATGCCCCTATAGTCATGGTCCAGAAAGCTCTGCTAATCGACTTTGCAAAATCATAATTGCAAGCCTTTGAGACTGTATTACTTGTACTGCTGGGAAGTAACACAAAGGCCTTTATTTGTTTGGCTATTGTGTTCATTCACACTATTGTTAAGTGAGCCGCAGGACAGGCAGCTACCCTGAACAGCAGCCCACAATGCTGGATTTCTTTCAGAAGATGATGTATGTCAGAAACTGCAATTGCTTGATATATCAAAAAAGGAATGTGTGGTTCTATGCAGGATGGTGGCAGCTTTTGCTGCTTAGGTATAGGTCGGTGTGTGTGAGTTTTTGTGAAATCTGTTGTCTAAGTGGCCATCACCCTTTTTATAACTAAGTAAATCCAAGAAGGGCAGGCTATTATTCTGTTCAATCTCCAAGGTGTGACTGACATCATGATGGATGCTGTTCAAAGAGCTCTGGAAGACTATAAGAGTCTCTCTTCTAAGTGATCAAACGACAACAGTATCATATACATAATGGAAAAAATGCAAAGGATCCAAAGGAGCATAAGTGTCATATGCTCATACTCTTGCATGTAAAAGTTGACAATGGCTGGAGAAAATATGACAACACCATTCGTTTGTTCATATCTGAAACCAATAATAAACCGTTTAATAGAAAATAGGTTGAATTTATGGTGTAATACAGTAGGCAGATAGTATTATCAAAGTGCAGGATAAGGAAGTTTCATTAAGAGATACTTTGGCAAAAAGCAACTAATTCGAAACTGACCAAAATATCCATTGAATGTATTTTAATCTCTTGAAAAACCTCTGTGAACACCAATGAATTTTTAACATGTGGTTGCAGGAACCAATCAGAGACTTCATGAGTTCAGACAAGTGTTTAGCTAATAAGTAAGTTGGAGAGCCAATGAAATCAATGATAATCCTGAGTGGAACTCCTTGCTTGTGTATAATATAGACTTTTGTTCCAAACAAGCTGATTTTTCTCACATACAGGGAGTTTTCATTTCATAGCACTAAAAAAATTGATAAACAGCTAATGAGCCAAACAGTAACTATATTTAAACTTAAATGTAATGAGTCACCTCTTTACACTTTTTGCTCCAACTTTGCCTTCATTTGGGAAGACCGGTCTCAGGTTACTTTAACCCTATCTCCAGTTCCGGGGATGACTGACGCTACGTGCAACAGGTGGTTGTGTGCAGCCTGGTGTTGTGTTGCCCTCTACTCTTGTCAACAGCAGGGACCTCAAAGTTCATAAGAGAGTCTTCTCTCAAATTTTCCCAAATTTGTAGATCAAAACGTTTCTTTACACATTTAGTTAGCTCTATTTTCCTTTATGTTATGATTTTCAGACCAAAAATGATGTGCTACTGCAGATTTGTCTACATGCTTGTACCTAATGCATTTCAAGTGTTCTTTCATCCTAGTTTCCAAATTTTGTTTTGTTTTTCCAATATAAATCTTATTGCAGTCTTGGCAGCTCATTTTATAAATTCTTAATTTTTTAGTGTTCGGTATGGTATCTTTCAAAGGGTGATTCAATAAGTTTCGGACATTATATACACCTTGAGGAGCCAGTTTTATATTAGAGTCTTTAAAAATCCTTTCAAATTTCTAGAACACTTTTGGGTGAAAAGTAAATTTGCAAAATTTCACTGATGGATGATCCAATTTTTCCAGAGTGGTGATTTCATGTAGTCTCTTATTTCTTTTGTGTCTGTAAATCAATCTGTCTAAGATGTTAGTATTATAATTGTTCAGTTTGGCAACCTGACGAATGTGCGTGTGTGCATTCTTTTTGGTATTTTGTTTTATTCAAAGGGATATTGATAAGCCCACGAACTAGACTATGAAAGATGGCAAGTTGATGTTGTACTGGGTTGAACTGGTTCTCTTTTATGTAACTGTTAACATGTGTTGCTTTTCTGTATATGCCAAATTCTAAGCTTGTTTCAGTTCTCATGATTTTCAAATCTAAAACTAAGAAGGGCAACAATCCGTCTTGTTCCTCTTCCATGGTAAACACTATATCTATGCTAGGATTTGAACATCTGTGGGAAGGCTTTAGTGATTTTGATTTCTAAATTGCTCATATATAAGTTAGCTAACATAGGCCAATCCTGCAGTTTGTCGAAAATCCTTTTTGGAAAATGATAAGCTATTTTGTTTCATGCAAAGATCTGTCAAAGTGATGTATTCTTCAATTTGTTCTGGTGTAATGTCAACTTTCTTGAGCCATTGTTTTAATAAATTTGGAATTTTTTCATGGGATGCTTGTAAACAAGGATTGGATGTCGAATGATATCATCACTTCTCCAGTTTTAATCACATGTTCGATTTGCTTTACAAAGTCCAAAGAATTTTTTAAGGTTAATGTTTCAAATTTATCAATCTGTTCAAATTCTTTTATGTTGTTGATTGCACGCATGCTATCATCATTCTTGTGGATCTTTGATAAGCAGCATAATTTGGGTAAATCAGGGTTGCTTACTATTAAATTATTTTGTTGGGATTATGCTGCTTTCTTTAATAGTTTTGATAGTGTTTTCAATATATTTGTGAAGTGGATTTTTTGTTATAGTAGTGTATTCTGGTTTTTTGAGTAACTTTTCAACCCTCTCTCACCTATGTTAGCTAACTTATATATGAGAAATTTAGAAATCAAAATCACTAAAGCCTTTCCACAGATCTTCAAATCCTGGCATAGATATGTGGATGATGTGTTTGCCATCGTTCCTAAAAAACTAATGGATGTAGCAATAAAGTTATTGAATTTACAAGAAAAATCTATAGTGTTCACCATGGAAGAGGAACAAGATGGAATGTTGCCCTTCTTAGTCTTAGATTTGAAAATTATGAGAACTGAAACAAGCTTAGAATCTGCAGTAGCACATCATTTTTGGTCTGAAAATCAAAACATAAAAGAAGAAATAGAGTTAATTAAATGAGTAAAGAAACCTTTGGAACTACAAATTTGGGAAAATTTGAGAGAAGACTCTCTTATGAACTTTGAGGTCCCTGATATTGACAAGAGTAGAGGGCAACACAACACCAGGCTGCACACAACCACCTGTTGCATGTAGCGTCAGTCATCCCCGGAACTGGAGATAGAGTTAAAGTAACCTGAAACTGGTCTTCCCAAACGAAGGCAAAGTTGGAGCAAAAAGTGTAAAGAGGTGACTCATTACATTTAAATTTAATTATGGCACTCCACTGTCTAAAATACTTTTTTTTATTTGACATAGTGACTATATTAGGTACTTTATTACATGTACTTGCTTGCTTACCTGAGGTCTACTGTTATCATCTTTCTATTCTGTTTATTTAGTGTTCTGGATTAAAAAATCCCCATAGGTAGATGTGGTCCAAGAAAGTTAGGGAAGTTTGAAAATTCAAAGTGGCACTTGTATTTTTCTGAGTATTAGGAAATTCTTACAATCAGTAAAAGCTCCACTAAACAAATGGTTAAAAGCAGCATATTAGTAAACAACACAGGTTAAAATTGGTTCAACAAACAAGTCAACCCTCATCCTAGTGCTTTGTAAATAAGCATTTCTTGAAAAAGCTACTTTATTTTGAATGTTTTTCACTCTAAGAAACATAGGTCCATATTATCTCATGCTTTCGTATTCTAACAAAACACAATGTATATTTTGGTGGAACTAATTAATGACCATTGCTTATTTCAACACAGGAAGGGGAACAAATCTTAAGCTGAAGCTTAAGCGAAAGCAAGCCATGTGAAGAGTTGTGTATATTTAAGGGCACTAAACTTCAATGTTATTAGTGGCCTTATAAAACAGATCATGGAAAAAGCCAGAGATAGTTGAAGTTGAATTTAGCTGAAAGGTATAAAAACTTGGTATCAATATGATTAAACCCTCATCTGATAAAAACGTATAACATTTAACTATTTGGTTATCATCTGCCTGGACCACTGCAAGATTCACCAGCAGTTGCAGAGTGTTTCAATGATGCACTAGAGAAATATACTCTGACAGACCTAAGACATACAGCAAAGAGGAACAGGATTTGCTTAAAAAGGTAACCATACATAAAATTGCAGTGGCAGATTTTCAATCAAGCCAAAATCATCTCCTCACAATGAGATAATACACAAAAGGAAGTTCCCAAGTTTGTTGAAATGTCCTTCACTATTCTAAGCTTGTTTACATGGAGAACTGATCACTCTTCATGCCAGCACATTAGCACAACTCTCTGCCAACAAGTCTAAAGTCTTCAGATGTTACACAGGATATTACAACATTGGGTTCTATGGTTACCATCCTTGCTTTCAAATTTGCCAATTCTTTTCCTGGCAAGCCAACATGACCAGAAATCCAAGCACATTCCACATTAATGCCAGAAGCATCTAGAACACGGACATCCTGGATGTGCAGCATAATGGGGCAGTAATTGTACAGCTCAAGAACATGCATGAAGTGCACTAAGAAAATCTCTCATGAGGCAATCACACAAATTTCAACAGCACACATTCAAAATGCTCATTATATGATATATAGCTCTGCAGTATAAATGGAAGTGATATTATGAAAACCGAATACATACAGTTCAGTTCTATAAACATAGGCACTCCAACACTGTTGGTGACTTAGATCCATCTATGTGGATAAAAATTCAGTCATTGTAACCGGTCAAAATATCTAAAAACAATTATGGTTACTAGATACAGGCACTGTAGAGTTCTGATATGCCTTTATCCCAGTTCTACATAGAATGTTACACATAACCATAGGAAAAATGCTACGCATTTCAATATCATGCTCTCTAAGAAGCTCTCAGAATCACAAGCACTTGGAGGCTGGGCTAAGAGAGCTGTTCTATAATGTCTGTGCACAGAAGTGTTGAAACAAATGATTGGATGTTGCATGGCTTTCTCAATTAGAAGTCAATGAAGTGTGAAACATTTTCTGGCCCCAGCCCCAGGAACAGAATTACAAGCAAGCCAGCAGCATTCTATAACAATTTCACTGCATATAAGCTGTTTATCTTGAGAATGTATGCTCAGATTTTTTACTCCAAAACACCTATGAACTTAAACAGAACATTCTGCTTCAGTTCATCAATTTTAGATCAGATTGCTTCTTTTAGAAGTTCAACTTAATAAACGGGACTGCTTATCATTTAAGGAATTTTTTATACAAGTATTTACTATAAATCTTGCCTTTAATGCCTTTCACAAAAAAAAGAAAAAGAAAAAAAAAAAAAAAAAAAAAAGGAGATGCTTACCTTACATATGCCCATACTACTAAGCATGCCAATGCTGCTCCCATTGCTAGGTTGCACAAATTGGCCAGTGAGTACATGCCTACAAGTCCAAGCACTCCAGAGAGTATATAAAATGTAACTGCAGTAGCGAAGAACACAGCCGGGGTTCTTGCTGCCTTAAAGATATTCTTACTCTCATTGTGCATCCTAAATTGTACAAAGAGGTCTTCTAATTCCTGTAAATAAAATATACTAATATTACTACTCTTTGTTAACATTAACTTTGTTAATTTAGGTTCCCATGCCAAAGAAAAAAATTGTGAAATATAATACAGAATTTGATACAAATAAAAACTTCTCTAAATATAGTAGATATATTATTTGGAATGCTAGCCTTCCTACAACATATACTTCATCAACTGCCAAACTTATTTTACTGAGAGAAGTTTTGTTAGAGAATGTTTTTCAACGTGATATATACATGGAGGAAGTGAAATAATTTTGCAGACTGAAGGAGGTCAGAGAATGGATGCAAACAAATAAAAACTTCTAATACTGTTTTGTAATTAAATCCAAGTTAACTAGATAATCACCAACAATTTTTTATGAAAAGGTGTTTTGGAACATGATACGTATGATTAAAGTATTTTTGAGTTGGATTTGTAACACTAAGTATCACTTATGTATTGTTTTGCCATATGGCTTCGAAACTGGTCTGGCAAAACAATATGTGATACTTAAAAGTGTTACAAATCCAACTAAGTATCACTTATGTATTGTTTTGCCACATGGCTTCAAAACTGGTCTGGCAAAACAATACGTGATATTTAAAACTGTGACAAATTCAACTAAAAAATACTCTAGATAATCACATTTACTAGCAGAAGTATTTGATAACTTGACATAACTTGTTGACTAGTCTGCTTCAATTGGCAGAACCTTGAATTATTCTTAACTTTATAAAAATCATTTAAGTAATATTGGCCATGTATCGAATTCAGATGTTTTGTTGCTGGCACAAGAGACACCAGAAAGTTCCAGAAAAATGTGCACCACATGAAATAATTATTTTGAATTCTACATATTAACACAATTTTTTATTTGATATTTTTAAAAATTGCCTATTCTGTTTGAGAGGCTTATGTCAGGGAAAAGTAACGAAATCAAGTGCAATTTTTGTTTATTAAACAGTTTTAAGGTTTGTGTACACAATTGTATGTATGTAGTTTAAAAGCTATATTTTAATTATCACATAATGCCATACTGCAATGATATTTATTTGACAATGCAATGCTTTACTTGAAATGAAAATAAGCCAAGTTCCAAAGGTTAAACAACTCTTACATTATTAATGCTATTATTTTATATTGAATTTAATAATTGCTAACCTTTTGGAAAGCATAATTTATAATGTGAATTTACACTCCACTATATTATGCTTATAGAAAATATATGTGCAATTGTATTCAGTTTTGGGCAACTGGGAAGTGTATGATTCAATTTAATTTTTAATAGACCCGTTTTAAAATGGGACTAATGTGCTTCATGCCACTATCTAGAACTTGAATGTGTTATAACATGATGCAAAAGTTTTAGAAACATTTTTTTCCAACGGTTACTCCAATATGCTTTAACAAAAAGGTTATATATATATAAAAATAAATAAATAAAAAAAATGCAATGGTGAAATTTACAACACTAGTGTTAGTGATAAGATTTCTGTGTGTATGTGTGGCTGATATTCAAAGTCAAATAAATCTGATATGTTTGATTACATGACTTTCTCTGCATATCTGTAACAAATTATTGGTAAAAGCTTATTCTTCTATACACTTCATGCTAATTGAGATAAGCACTAGCAGAAATGGTATTGTTACTTAGTTCCTTATAAGTAGAAGGGAAATAAGGAAATACACTAGGCTAAACCAACAGTCAAATGTTTTAAAATGTGGTTGCTATAGGACTGAAATGTGTTTCTTTGCGTAGCCAGGAGTTGACAAGTTCCTATACGAGAAAAGTTTTAAGTATTTTAAAACTGAAGCCAATAACAGGGAATATCTCGAAAACAGTCACCTCCAGGAAAACAATATATATGAAATAAATTGTATGTTTTAAGAAGCTCTACATTTTCTGTGCAGTAAGTTTTTTGTCTATCTCTTTTGGTTTACTAGTTATACAAAATTCAAAAAAATTAATCCAGAATAAAGAGGTATTTAGAGGCTATTCCCAGAAAATTCAAGATATACATTTTATTTGTCCTGTAAATATAGGAGATTATAATTAAACTAGTTAGAGCCATTTCTGAGAAAATCAAAATTTTCAAATTTTTTTCCATGTAAAGGATAGTTGGGGGTGGGGAGATTTTCTTGCAGATCTTTGTATTGCATCCTTGGAAGATATTGAACTTAAATATCAAGTTTGGTATTTAACAGACTTTTTGCTTTGGAGCTATGCTGCCCAAAGACACACCCACACGGACCATTTTCTAAAAATGCTTTTTTTTTATTCAGGGGGTCCCAAAACATGTATTTCTGGTGAAATCTCAGAATTAAACTTTTTGGTACAATACAACACCTCTATACACTATGTGCATAGTACGTGTAGAGAAAGCAAAAATGTAGATCTTGTGAAAACATAATTTATGCCAAATACTTATTTTTGTATAGCTAAAACATTTTCAAGATATTCCTTGGGTGACATGAATAAAAGTGAAACGTATCTTATGAGACACCAGAAGCAGAAACTGTGAGATGAAGGTTGTCTTAAGGCATGTCTTATTAAAATTTTCCCTCCACACTGAGATACAATTTTTGTCTCATACATACCACTGCTATCTAAAAGTGAATAGCTCAGCCATGTATTATTGCATGAGTAGAAAAGCTTATTGCAGTATTGATGATTTAGTTTATGCTGTCAAATGGAGGAAATATTATATTTTTAATTATGTGTTGCTAATGTTTTAAAACTCTATTTAATGAAATTAGAATTGTCAGAAAATTAGAAAAGGAATTACATTACAAGGCCGGAATTAACCAAGATTTAAGAAAAGTTATTGACTTGACTTATAATGAAAATCAATTGTTTATGAAAACGAGCAAATTGAAAAGCAAATAAAACAAAAAATCTGATTTGTTCTATTCACATGACTTTTTCTAAAGTTCTGCAAAGAAACTTCTGACAGAAGATTATTCGTCTTTCTACTTCATGCTAATCAAGATAAACATTAGCAAAATGAGCTTACTATTTAGTTCCTTATAATTACAAGTGAACTAAGGAAATACACTAGGCTAAAGTGGTAGTCAAATTTTTTAAAAGCTGTCACTGTGCAACTGTCACCAAAATTTGTTTCTCTTTGTGAGGCTAGGAGTAAAACAAAAGAAACACAGAGGATTACCTATTTGAGAAAAGTATTTTAAAATTAAATCAATTACAAAGAATATCTCAGAAATGGTTAGGTTTACAATAAATTGTGTGTTTTGACGAGATCTACAATTTTTGTGTAGTAAGTTTTTGTCTCTTACCACTAATGCTAAAGTCATTCAGAATGAAGAGGACTTCAGAGGTTATTCCCAGAAAATTCAAGATATACACTTTGTCATGTAAATATCTTTAATACATATGTACATTGTTAGAGCCATTCTTGAAAAATCAAAATTTTCGAAAAATTTTCCATGTGAAGGGTAGTATGGTGTGGGGAAAAATTCTTTAAAATCTTAGTGTTGCATCCTTGGGAGATATTAAACTTAAATACCAAATATGGTATTTAAGGGACCCAGAGACCTCCCCACACACAGGACCTTTTTCTAACAAGGTTTTTCATGGATCCAGGGACCTCAAAACATGTAAACCCAGTGAAATTTCAGAATCAAATTTTTGGGTGGAATACAATACCTTCTCCAGCTATGTTCATTGCACACCAGTCACAAAAAAAGAGTCCTCTATAACGCCAAATTCGTCTAAGTCCCTCATGGCACAGCACCTCGTGTACACCATCCGTGATACAGTTGTATAGAGGCAGCAACAAGTTGTCTCAATTTACAAATCTTAATATTACTAACCCATAAGATAATAATCATGATAATACTAAAATACATAACTTAAGCTTCTTCAACAACAAGCTATCAATATTAAATCAAAATATTGACACAAAACATTATACAGTTTGGATTGTAAAACCTACCGATTTCCATGAGTGGTGACAAAACGTAGATTACTCCTCTAATGAGGTTTATTTCTTGCATGTAGCAACCATTTTATTTTTCCTTCTTTTAATGATCTTCAATCAACATATAGCAGCTATTTATTTGACATACTTATTTCATAGATGACATTGGTACAGTTAATAATATGATAGTTATTATGATGCTTCTTTAAGAATTTATTCTACCAAACAGCAGTATGCTGCACATGAAAGTATGTGGTGTTCAAAAATACTAGAAGATTGTTAAGAAAACCAATGTTTTGAAACATTTTTTAAGATCCAATTTTGGGCAAATTTGATGTATTTGGGAGGCAGTAACTTCTTTTTGTTTTTTAATTACTTAACTCACCCTTCAGAAAGCCATCAAACACAGCCTTCATAAACCGATCCTTGGTGATATTCTCAGATGAAGGAAAGGTGACTGTCTATCATCCAAAGGGGACCTAATGCAGTGCAAAATATGTGGATTCAAAATTCCATCATGTTCGCATATCTGTATCGTGTTTAGGTTGGATATCAAGGGACGGTTTAGGTGTGCTGTGGCAGCTTGACGATGCAATGAACAGTGTGCAATACATGGTAACATTCGATAATATTTTTATTCCCTTTGGGAGCATGTGATCTCTATTGAGAATGTGTGGGCTGTACTCCATTTACCTGTTAAAGGGTGAAGGACAAAAGACGGCTTTTAGGCACAAATTCAAGAAGCCTGGGCTCTTGTAGCTTCTCTTCCACATTACTTAGCATTCATTTTGTCTATGAGGGCAGCGATACAGGCTGAAGGTTCATACACCTGATATTAATTGTTTATTTACACATATTTTTTTAGTTTGTTTGTAGAATTATGTTGTTGTGTGCATAAATAGGCTGATAAGTTAAATGCCAAAGTTATATTAATGCAATATTATGTTCTAGATATCCAGTAATAAAATTAACATAAAAAAATGACAAACAGCCTAAGATTTTTACCCAGGAACTTATGAGTTGAAGGAAGGGCTTCTTAGCCTTTTGGCCACTGTAATGTTATGTGATCTGTTCTCAGTACTCAGAAGTTAACCATTGTGCTGTTAGTCACAGATCACTATATGGTTCTTTCATGTGTGTTATGAACACAGTTTTTACGAAGATACCTGAAGCTCTAAGATCGACACATGGAACTTGGGAATGTCTTATTTTTTGTGTCCATGGGTGTGCATACATGTTAGAGAAAGTAACTTAACATTCTTGAGCTTCATTATTTTAGGTATTTACCTAAAAATGTTTCACGACAGATTGTGTGGGAAATATCCTGTGAAACAGGAAAAATTAAGCTTAAGATTGTTAACTTTTACTCAATTTTTTAGTTTTAATACTTTTTACTTTCTCTGTCAAATATTATATATGTATACATAGTAAATAAAGAAGCTACTGAGTTCCAGTAAAACATTTTAAATACATGTTTTGAGGGCACCTGAATCCAAAAAAGCCATTTTAGAAAAGTGTGTGCATGTGGAATGTGCAGCATAACTTATCTCTGTTAAGTACCAAACTTGGTACATAAGTTTAATATCTTCCGCGGATGCAATATGAAGATTTTTAGGAAATTCTTCCCAACCCAAACTACCCTTTGCATGGGCAATTTTTTTAAATGGTCTATTTTTTTCAAAAATGGCTCAAAAAAGATTTTGATTAAAATACCAACATTAAAGATATTTACCTGAAAAATGTCTATCTTGAATTTGTTGGGAATAGGCTCTCTGAATGAGTTTTACATAACCAGTAAACCATAAGAGATTTATTCAAATACATGATGACCTTGAATGCAAGACAAACCCATTTTTCAGAACTTAATTTTGGAATTTAACACCATTTGCATATATACAAAGAAGACATGTTTAAAAGACAATATAAGATCTTGAATGCAAGACAACCCCATTTTTCAGTACTTAATCTTGGAATTTAACACATCATTTGCATATATACAAAGAAGACATGTTTAAATTACAACATAAAAAGAAGAATTTTTAAATGAAATTTAAGTTTGCCATATATTTTGAACTAAGGGACACTTAAGCTGATTAAATCCTTTATTTTATTCATTTTATCACTTAATTTGGATTTGCATGGAAATTCACGTTTTGAGCAGTTGAGAGAGAGAGAGAGAGAGAGAGAGAGAGAGAGAGAGAGAGAGAGAGAGAGAGAGAGAGAGAGAGAGAGAGAGAGAGAGAGAGGAGTATGGAAATGTACAATGTGGTGCGATGGTACATGATGGCGGCAATGGCAGTAGCGTAACTGTAACAATGATGCTGATGGATATGGTATTATTTTTAGACAACATACTTAATATAACACATCATAAGCATTTTTACCTAATTTGAATTTGATTGGAGAATGAAAATGCGATGTGTTTGGTGGTGACAGCGGTAGTTTAGTTGTAACGAAGATTATGACTTATTTTCAATTATGACAACATGCGAAATATAATATATTGTAATATATTGCAAAATGTTTTAACTAATTCAAATTTTTGCATAAATTCACATTTTGGGCAGGAGATACTGAGAGGGGAGTATGGACATGTATGGAATATGTGCAATTGCAATGGTATATGACAATGGTGCTGGTGGGGGAGTGTAGCTATGATTATGGATGCTATTTTCTATTAAATTAACAATGCTTAATATAATACATCGTAAAACTTTTCCCATAGTTTGAATTTGTGAATTTACGTGTAAATTCACATTGCAAGCAGCATAAAGAGGCAGGGGGGAACCCAGAATTGTACTGGTATATGTGCGACCTGAAGAGGGGAAAGCACAGCTAACCTCTCTCTTTTTGCTTCACCATTGGTCTCCAATTTACAACATTACATGCAATCACTGATATGAAAAGTAGTCCTCTAATTTTATTAGCCTCAGCAAGTAATCTTTTTTCCAATAAGAATGCTCATAGGCCCTTTACAGCTAATTTTTGGTGCAAAATTAAATGCACAAAATCTGCCACATATGTCATAACCTGGGTAGCAATCTATATTATTTCCCCCAAGCTTCGCCACGGCTAGGACCTCAAAGTTTGAAACTTACTTTTTCCCTGTATGGCATTTGGAAAACATATATTGCGAATGCAAGATGATTCTAAGTTTTAAACTTTAATATTTTAGAAGAAAACATTGTCTTGTATTTAGATAAATATGGTAGATGAAAACTTTAGATATTCCTTGCTACTGGTTTTAAAATTTCCAATACTTAGAGTTTTTTTAAATGGAAAGTTGTTATTCTTTTTCTTATCCTGGTCATACAAGGAGAAGGGAATTTCAAATGCATCACATAGAGACTGATTTTAAAAGATTTCATTATTGCTTTAGCCTTGTATATACCCTTATTTTTTTCTACTTAGAATTAAGTAATATAACCATTTCTGCTAATGTTTATCTCAATTAGCATGTAATAAAGAGAATAATAAGCTTTTGTAAGAATAATTTCTTGCAGAATAAGTAGAAATCTTGTAAATGGGACACATGAGATTCTTTTTTTTCTTTCAACTTCTGATTCAATTGATGCATGCCTTTTGGCACTAAAATACAATTGTAAACTGGTTGTACCAATCAAGCTGGACTTACAGCATTAAGTTGAGTGGAATTGAGAAAAATGATATCAAACTCTAGTTTATACAATGTAATTAATAATTTTCAAACCAATTGTCCTTGAACTATTATTCCTCTATAAAAGCATCCTGACCATATGTGCAAGCAAATTTAACTATTTAAACTTCTGGAAAAATCCTTGAAGTGTACTTACCTGATCAAGCTTCTCCCGATATGCTTCCGAGAAATTCTCACCACCCATCTTACGCTTCATTGTGAACTGATTAAGTGCCCGTTCCTTAATTCTGTCATGTTCTGCTTGGAGATGTGCGCTGTTGAGGTATGGTTTAGCTCCACCACAAACATTCTCCATCATTGTTGTGTATGTTTCCCTTGCTGCAGCCACAGCTGCCAAATTATTTGCTTCTGCTGTAGCCTAGCAATAAAACATTTTATTTTAATGTTAGCACAATTAGCCCCAAGCCAGTGGCAAATTCTAATATAACAATGAACATTTTGTGAAAAAAACTTTACTTATCTTTATTAATATAATAATAAATAATTTGCTACAAACTTCACTTTCTTTATGAATAAATTCAATTAGCACATGTTTTGCAGTCCATATTAGATTACATCAGCAGATTCCTTCTTCTTGTTTATTTACATTTTAAAAAATAACATAAACAAGTAGAAAGAAGCTGATAATGCAATCAAATGTGGATTGCAAAACATATCCAAACTAACTTAATTTATTTTTAAAGATAAGTGAATTGCAATTTCAATGAAAAATTTTCAATAAAGGTTTAATCACCTGTGTAGATTTTTCAAAAAATGCAGATATCGAAATTGCCAGTCAGGATTTAGGATTTAAATGAAAATAATAAATTATTGGTTAAAGAAAATGTAGTAAAACATTAAAGAATTTGAATTAAAACGACCCTAAAATAAATCACAATAAACAAATTATTAAATCATTAAATGAAAAAGATGTAATCTACAATAGGGCTGATAAAGTTAATAGGATTGTAATTTTACATAAAATTGATTACATTAATAGAGTGGTACAGATTACAAAAGAATTGATAATGATCCATAAAAATTATGCATTTCATCTTTTGTTAAAGCTCTTAATGAAGAGAAAATTATATTAAATAAAGAAAAACAAACTGTAAAAGTTAGTAATCCAATTTTGCCTAGAATTTTTCCAAAACTCATAAATCTGAAAAGAAAAAAAAAATGATACCTACTGTAAATTGCATAAATTCACCTACTTACAATCTAGCTAAATGATAAAAAAATTCAGTACTTTTTAAAAATAATTTATTTTGAGTTAGTGAAAAAAAATCAACAATACAATATAATCTACTAATAATAAACTTGTTTCTTTTCAAGTAACTGCTTTATTTACAAGCACTGCTAAAGAAAAACTTTTGTTATTTAAAAAACAAAAATGGTAAAGTTTTATATAATTAAATGAAGAGTTAATAAATTTTGTTTTGGTTTCTAATCTTTACTTAGATCAGTTTTTTTATTTTTTCCAATTTTAATGGAAAATTCTTCTAATGTAGCAATGAGTAGCCACTTTCATCTGTTTCTGTTCATCTAAGTGCTATTTTGAAATACAACTCACTAAAACATTCCCTCTAATTCATTAAAATTTGGTATAGATATTGACTTTTTGGTTTCATTCTTGATAGCCATGTAAATGATGCTTTAATTTTTTTAAATTTACAAGATAAAGTTATAACATTCACATTGTAAATTGAAAATAATGGCCACTCCATTTCTTAGATTGAAAAATTATAAAAAAATAACAATACATTGAATTATAGAAAATCAACTCATACCGATAATTACATAAAAAAGTGTTTTAACTCTTTTGCACATAATTTTTCTGTTTTTAATGTATTAATTTATAATTTAATTGATTAATTTACAAAGATGAGATTAATAAACAATATTAACATATTATAAACATCGCATTAATGGTTTTAACATTGATTGTATAAATAAAAAGTTGATAAGTTTACATATCAGAAAGCTGTAAAGACAGTTCCTACTCTTAAAAAAATAAAAAGCTAATTTTTTTTTTAAAACAAAGTTACTTATCCTTGAGCAAATAAAGAACTTTTAAACAAAATAATATAATACTGATTACTCAGAATAAAACATAAAAAATGTGTCAAGATTTTTCTAAAATGGCAAAATTTTAAAAATAAAAAAAATAGTCCTTTATCAATATTATTTAAATTGTGAGGAAGTTTACATTAGTAAGACAAAACATTATTAGAAAACCAGAGTTAAGGAGCACTTTAGAAATGTTATATACAAATAGATTCATAAATCAGCTATCATGTAACCATAAAATAAATCCAGAAATTAAATTATTAAAACATTTAAATAGACTAATGGATTTAATGGCTTGAAAGAAAATATTTATTTTGAAGAATAGAGATAATACATTTTTATATGCTGCCAATTAGCTTCCCCAAATTCATTTTAATTCTCATAGTTAACAATACCACAGTAAACAAATCACCATGTAGTGGCAGTAATCATAATAATGTAAATAAACATAAGAAGCTGAAGATGCAATCAAATAGGGATTGTGAAACATGTCCTAATTAACTGTGTTCATAAAAATAAATTTTGTTACAAATTATTATTATATTATATCTCTATTATTATTCACTGTTACTAGCTTAAATTTTTACCCATTACAGTTTGCTGAACTTTGTAAATAAATTCAAATTATGACATGTTTCATAAATCATTCAACTATGTCATCAGCATCTGTTTATTCATCATGTTCCGGTTACTGCCGCAGGTGATGAATTGTTTGTCTCAGCACTGCCATCTACTGGCAGTAAAACAATACCCTCATGTTCATAATATCCTCATTATTTGAACAATTCTGTAAAGTTTTGGTTTCCCATTTAAAATGACGTGCTCTTGCATTGGCTAATTTATGTGACTTGAATACACTATTTCCACAAATTAATTGTGACTATAGCTTCATTTATCTTAAAATCACAGCTGTGTTGCACAATTACTAGTTGCATCTCAGTTCGTTTGTCCTTGTTTGCTTTTAATTTAAAGTGAAATTTTATAGTTGCTAAAGTATACAAATATTTTTCAAACTGCTTCACTGCTATTACTATCATTTGTCACTAATGTATAGGGACAGGAAAATTTTGTTTTATCTTTTACTCATTTCAGTATTATTTTTTCAGAGGGTTTTAGCACAATAAAGTTGATTTTAGAGACACTTTTGCAAATGCATCATTTTAAAAGTTTAGCTATAAGTCAAAATTACTTAATATATAAGTTCTTTATGAACACAAACTCTTTATGTATCAAGTCATGAAAGCAAGCACGTTATTTTTACATATGTATACAAACTATCAAGAATTATGATGCAATTTTACTTGCATATTAATTGCACCTCTATCAGTCACTATGAAATGCATTCTTCACTAGATATTTACCAAGTGGATCACTGAGTCACACTTCAAATGTCACGAGTCCCAAATTTTCTTCGCTTAGATTGTATCTTCAGTCAGTCAGACTCTTACTGTACTGTGAAAATAGCAGTTCACTATCCATGTTAGAACATGGAATCCATACTTCTTGTAGAGCTGCAGCTGCAAATTCAGGATTATCTAATTTCATTGTCTGTAGGCATTTAACAATGTCAACCTTCTCAACTGAAAGTTGTAATTTGATTGCATCTTGCAGCTGCCTGTATAGTATCAGAATTGTGACTGCACTGAGTGATTGCATTCTAGAAGCACCAGTTGACACAGTCTTCACAAGACCTTCATTTACAGCATTTACCAGGATTCTTAGGATTAAAAGATTTGTTCAGCACAAGCTTTGAAGATAGACATTGAGGTGAATGCTTGCTAAAGCGGAAAGATGGGTATACTGCTGCAGTTGTATAAAGCATGCATCAAACTGTATAACACAAAGAACATAGGCAATCTTAATGGAAATACAGAATATGTATTATGGACACTAAGTTTTTAGATCACATTAGTGTTGCTAGTTCTACCAGTAATCAGAGGTGTAGAATTCAATCCAGGAACGGGAATGGATGACGTGATTACTATGCCTATCAACATTGCCGACGATGTAAATGATATCAAACGAAGAGAGAAGAGTATGGAAGAAAAAATGGGAAAGAAGATGGAAGAAATAAACAGAAGCAAAAATCAGATGGAATAAAAAACAAGAAAACAATTAGTGGAATGCAAAAACAGAATAATCCAATTACAGAAATTGACCACATGCAAATAGGAAGCTGAATGTAGTGAGTCATCTTTGGATTAGAAGAACAATGAGGAAGAAAGACGTCAGAAGTGGAGGAAATTATAGAATAGGACAACAGGGATGGAAACTAAGACCAATTCTGGTTAAATTAGCAACTATGAATTTTGAATGGAGAATATTAAGCAATGCAAGAAACTGAAAGGCACAAAAATATTTATTGAGAATGACTACGGTAAAACAGAGCAAGAAATAAGACACAAATTACTAAAAGAGTTGAAAAAAGCCAGAAATGAAGGAAGAAGAGCATATATTGAGACATGCAGTTATACGTAGACGGAATTCCTGGAGCTCAGCAAACAGCTCAAAGAATCCAGGTCAGTGGAGAAGAAAGGAGGAGAGAAGAGGCATGAGCGCCACAGAGAGGGGAAGCAGCAAGCCACGGATCAACCACAGATATTTCGTCACCCTCAAGGAAGATCAGCCCACACAATGGCTGATTGATGATGCGAGGAGTGAAGCATTAGCAGCAACAGCAGGGATAGACATATGGAAAGATGGAGAAGAAATGAGAGTAGTATCAATGCTGGGAGGGAGCATCCTGACAATCGAAGATCATAGGAGATTTAAGACACAACAGGAGGGGGAGGTTAACAGGACAAGAGCAAAGCTGCAACAATTTAAGATAGGACAGATTCAATATAGGATGGACCAACCCTAGCGGTATTATGTTGGAATATGGAAGGATTAATAGACAAAATCACTAAAGGCAAATTAACGCAAGTGTTGAAATAATGTGATGTGATATCAGTGGTAGAAACATGGGTAACTAAAAAGGAAGTGATAGGTATAAAAGGTTATGAATGTTTCAGAAAAAATGCAGTGAAAAAGAAAACGAAAGGTAGGGTCTCAAGGGGAATAGGAGCGTTTATTAGTAGTAAAAGAAATTTTGGAGCACAGGAAATAAAGGATATAGGTGCAGAGGGAGTGATGTGGGCCATGTTACAAAATGAATAAGAAAGTGCCAAAACTTAGGTTTGGGTGTGGTATATAATCCACCACAGGCTTTTACAGAAAGTTAGAGAACATGGAAGTTTTGTGTCAGAAGTATGATAATTTCGATTTCTTGATAATAGGGGACTAATGCAAGGAAGAAGGAAGAACAACTACATTTAGCTGATTTAGACGATTACCAAATAAAGGAAAATATTTATATGAAGTGTCATCGTAAAGCCAAAATATGTAATAAAGAAGGGGAGAAGTTAATAGAATTTTGTGAGGTTAATAATCTAAGATTAATATGTAATGGGGCAAGAGGATCACACAAATCTGGGTAGTTCACATTTTTCAATGAAACGGAGAAGTGTAATTGATTTCACAGAATTTAGATAAATAGCTTGTAGGTTTTAAGGTTCTACAAAAGGTTTTAAATAGCTACCTTTTCCATTATAAGCAACTTTCAGGTAGAAATTAGCTACTAATAGCAAAAGAACCTGCTTAAAGAAAATACCAAACATGAGAGTAAACAGACTAGAGAGAACATATGCAGCAACAGTGGAATCAAGAATGGTGGATGTATGAAATAGAGATTTGGGGGACTTAAAAAGGGTGGGAATTTAAAGATCAAATTCATAGATTCTTTTGCAAAATGATATTGGGATTATCAAGAATAGCTCCTAATGGGGTTGTACTAGTTGAATTGGGAAGAGCTGAGAGGAAGGGATCAGTGGTCAATAATTGGAATATTGGAACATTCCTGTGGTCAATAATACAGGAACAAATATTAGAAGAAGGAAATATTGTCAAGGACTGTATTAGGGCACAAAAATCAGCAAAATGGGAAAAAAATTGGATATGTCAATTAAAGGAAATTGTAACACAAGTTGGATTGGGTGAGCTAGCCAATCAACAGACAATAGGGGGACTAAAACTATGGAATAAAATGAAAGCTAGGATAGACAACATAAAGAAGCAAGAAATAATAGGTACACTACCGCTCAAAAGATTTTGAACACACCTCATTTTGAGGATTTTTTGAAACAATGGAATAAAAAGACATAGTTTGTAGTTACAACAATATATTACTGAAAATCAGCAATACATGTTAGATTTTTGCTTTCTTAAAAGTAACCTCCCCTTGCTTTAATTACAGCTGCGCAATCTCTGGGCATTCTTTCTATTAAGTGCGCCAGAGTATCTTCAGAAATATCCCTCCATATGTTGTGCACATGACTCGACAATACATTTACATTAGTGGGTTATTTCTTTCTTACCTTTCTGTTCACATGATCCCAAAGTAGTTCAATAGGATTGCAGTCAGGACTTTGAGGAGACCAAACCATGTTCTTCAAGATTTGTCTCTCTTCCAATTGTTCAACGTATCTTCTACAGAGTATAGATGTATGCTTGGGATCATTGTCCTATTGCAGAATGAACCCCGTGCCAATTAACCGCATTCCAGATGGTTTGGCATGGCGGAGAATATTGTGATAATGCTCCTTCTTCGTCATTCCTTCTATTTTCACAAAATCGCCTGTCCTATTGCCACCAAAACAACCCCATACCAGCACCAAACCACCTCCATGCTTGACTGTAGGGGATATGCACTGAGGTGCCATGCGTTCACCTTTTGCACGTCGAACAAACTGGCGACATTTTGAGCTCAAATTTGGATTCATCAGTAAATAATACCTTTTTCCACTGATCAATAGTCCAGCTTACATGTCGCTTGGCCCATTGTAATCTTTTCCATTTATTGACAGCTCTCAATATTGCCACAATGCAACCATTCAGATGTGCATCCTGAAGTTGTTTCTTCACTGTAGAAACACTCACAGATTCATCTCTCAACTGGTTCAGTTCTGCTGTCAGCATGGGTGCTGTTTTGAAACGATCATGTTTGCTGGTCACTATTAAATGTTTATCCTCACTTTTCGAGGACACCCTAGGCCTACCCTTTCAATAACGATCCTTATTGCTATTTGTAGTTACATACCTCTTTACAGTGTAATGGACACTTCCCAAGGAAACGTGCTCTTGTGTGACAATTTGATGCATGGTGTGGCCTGCTTTATGTAAGCTGACTATTACAGCACTTTTTCTGCTGAAAGCTCCCTTCTTTTACCAATTTCAGACTTTTCAATGCACAATAACAATGTGTACCATTCACCTGCTTATGAAGCACTGAAGAGCTGTTAGCAGCCAATACCTATGTACAAATGCCTGTGAACGACATCTAGGGAATCACAGATATACTATGACCTCCAAAACAACATTAGGGTAATTGTTCCCATAAGGGCCAAAAAATACACATAATTAACAAACAAAAGGTAGTATAGTAAATTTAAATTATGTCTCCATGGATTTCTACCATTTATAATATGACATTGGCTTTGTTTGGCATTATACAGCATTATTTGACATTGTTAATTGCAGCAAAACAGGCTGTTTAAAAAATTTTGAGCAGCAGTGTAGCTTAACGGATAAGAGTACTTTGATATATATGAGCGTTAAGACAGAATGGGGAAGGGAAAAATACATTTATGCTTGTGAAAAAATGAAAAGAGAGGGTCTAGCAAGTTCAATATTATTAAAAGGTCTAAAAGTTGATGAAGATATGTACCCACTATGTAACAATGTTGATAACAATTTATACTGTATAACTGAGTGCAAAGAAACCAAAATGTGGAGAGAGATAATATGGAATAAAACTGGTAAAAGTTACCGGCAGAGAAATTTTACTTAAAACTTTTTGGAAACAATATGACAAAATTTCTGAAACAACTAGGTAATTATACAGGGATGGTAAGAGAGAATTGGAGGAGGAAAATTGCCAAAGAAAGAGAGTATCTTAATAACAGAACTGATGAGGTTGTAATTTATAAAAGAGGTAAATAGATTAAGTAGGGTATAAAAATGTACAAATAGAGGGAAAGGTACATGTACATAAATAGCCAGTGTGTTAACTTTATATGATATCAAATTCAGCCACTTCAGGAAAGTAACTAAATATGTATGATGTTTGTAACTTGGAAGATGAAATAAATTATCCACCTGCCTGTCTGTCCCTCCAAAGTTCTGAGAGTTAAAATCAAATTGTTTAATTTAAGTCGAAGCTCAGGCTTAAATCAAGTCGTTACATTTAAAAGAAAAACATCAAAAAGTTAAAACTCATTAGAAGAATAACAAATCATATTTTACAAAAATTGTCACTGTGACTAATTCAAAATACCTTAGTAACACATTGCTAATTATGGAGCAACACTAAAAAGTGCAATAAGGAAATTGGCAACAATATTACCTATATGACTAAATAGCCAGCCAACTGTTTACTACATATAGTATTTATCCAAATGCAAGACAACCTCAGATCTAAGTTTTGGAATTAAGCATATCATCTATATGTAAAAAGAAGATAATTTCATTTTTAAACGAAATGTATAGTTTTGCAATATTTTGAACAAACTAAGGGACACTTAAGCTGATTCAGTATTTTTTTTTCTTTTATCACTTAATTAGAATTTGTGCAGATATTCATGTGTAAGTATGAGAGAAGAGAGAGAGAGAGAGAGAGAGAGAGAGAGAGAGAGAGGTATGTAATCTGGTACTTATGTATGCAATCAGAGTTAATGGCACTAGCAGCGGTAGCGTAACTGTTAACGATATAATGCATAAGATTTTCATTTAGAAACGTACCTAATATAACATACCACTGTAAAAAGCTTTACCTAAATTAATAATTTGAATTTTCGTGGAAATTCAAGTTTTTAGCGCAAGAGAGACGAAGAGGAGAATACAGAAATGTACAATATGTGTGCAGTGGGAGAATGTGACAATGACGGCAGCAGCATATAATGGATACAATTTCCTATTTAGTAAACATACCGAATATAGCGCATTGTTGTAATAGATACCTAATTCCAACACAGAACTCACATTGTGGGCAGGAGAGAGACAGAGAAGAACAGAAGTGTGCCATATATGCACAGCGGTGACAATGAATTAGATTTTCTATTTACACAACATGGACAAATTTAACACATTGTAAAATAAGTTTTACTATGGTTTTACTTAATTAGAATTTGCATTTAAATTCATGTTGTGGGTGGTAGATGGAAACAGGGGTGAAGGAAATGTACCAGTGTATGTCTGGCAGGGTGGGAAGAGGGAAATGTGCAGCTAAACCTCTATCTTTGTGCTTGACCATTGGCAAAATTACGAGCAACCACTGATGTGAAAGAAAGACTTCTATTTTTATTTTAGTCTCAGAGAGAAATCTATTTCCTAATGAGAATGCTTATAGGCCCATTAGCAGTGAACATTTTGGTGCGAAATAAGGCATAATGTCTGCTGCATTGGTTACGACCTTGGTGGTAAGCATTACCATTTCCCCCAGGATTCACCACTGTCATACCCACAAAGTTTAAGCTTACTTTTTGCAGCATGCTATTTGGAAAACATTTTGCAAATGTAAGACACCCCCAGTGCTGGACATTGTCCTGTATCCGGATAAATACAGTATTTCATAGGAGCTACTATAATTATTGCTGTTCCAACAGGAATTAAAATTTTCAATTGACTTGCAACAATATTTGTAGTATTATAGCAACAACAGACTTGAATCCTTTAAGTTGGTAAACCAATTATAAATTAAAATTTTGTTGATTTTATTACCTGGATATGTCGCAAATTGTTAGAAAATCATGCAAAGTACATAGTATTTTGCATAGAAACCCAATTTTCACATTATTTTACAATTTAAAATATGCAAATTCTGCCATTTTTGAATATCCAAAATATATTCCCATTATGTTTTTATCATTTTAATGTTTTTGGTTTTATCGTTTAAACAAAATTTTCCCATCCCTACAGTAATTTAAGACAGTTGCACACAGTTACAATTTTTACTTTCTCTACATGTACATATTATGCTCATAGTATATAGAGAAAGTATTGTATTAACCCAAAAATTCAATTCCGAGATTTCACCAGAAATACATGTTTTGGGACCCCCTGAATCCAAAAACAAAATTTTTAGAAAAAAAGTTCATGTGTGTGTGCATGCGAGAGAGAGAGAGAGAGAGAGAGAGAGAGAGAGAGAGAGAGAGAGAGAGAGAGAGAGAGAGAGAGAGAGACTGAAGTTCCTTTGTTTGTATGGACAGGAGTAGACAAATTCCTGTATGAGAGAGGTATAGGTTTTTAAAGCTGAAAACAATAACAAGGAATATCTCAAAAATTATCAACTCCACGAAAAAAATTCATGTGACATAAATTGTATGTTTTATCGTGATCTACATTTTGTGTAATAAGTTTTTGTCTATCTCTTACAGTTTACCAGTTATGCAAAATTCAATACAAATCATCCAAAATCAAGAGGTCTTTAGAGGTTATTCCCAGAAAATTCAAGATATACATTTTATTTGGCATGTAAATATCTTAAATATAAGAGATTTTAATCAAAATCATTAGACCCCTTTTTGAGAAAATCAAAATTTTCGAAATTTTTTCCACGTAAAGGGTAGTTTGGGGTGGGGAGATTTTCTTGAAAATCTTTGTGTCACTTCTTTGGAAGATACCAAACTTTTGGTATTTAACAGTCTTTTCGTTTTTGAGCTATGCTATCCACCTACGCATGCGCACACACACACACACACACACACACATGGACCTTTTTCCAAAAATGCTTATTTTTGGATTCAGGGGGACCCAAAATGTGTATTTCCAGTGAAATCTCAGTATCAAAATTTTGGGTGCATTACAATTTCTTCTCTATACTCTATGTACATAGTACGTGTAGAGAAAGTAGAAAGAGCATTTAGAAGATGGAAACAATCAGAAGAACAGGTTGAAAAAGATAATTTTCTATTAGCGAGGTGGGGCTATAAATGTTTAATTGAAGAGAAAAAGAAAGAGTGATTTGATAAAATTGGCAAGAGATCTATGAGGCAGCAAAACGATATGGGAGTTGGTAAAAAAAAGTATCAAAGACTGAGGTTTTGCTGAATAAAATTAGTCCCAAGAAATGGAAGGAGTATTTCGAGAAACTATTAAGTGGAAGTAATGTGCTAATACAGACAAAAATAGTAGGAGAGTTAAATAATTGTGACAAAACATTAGACCAGGAAATATTGGAAAATAAGATAAGAGAGCAGATTAATAAATTAAAAAGCAAGAAAACTAATGGAATAGATACCGGGAAATTCTGGAGGGTGTGGTATGTAAATACTGAAAAAAGGGTAATGTTAGGAAAACTGTTCAATGTACTTCTTGAGGGAGGAAGGTCTCCAAAAATTTGGAAAAGGGGAGTTATAGTACCAACTTTGAAAGGGAAAGGGGAGGTGAATAATCCAAGAAACTACAGAGGCATTAATCTATTATCAATGATAGGTATAACATTTACAGGTGTACCAGCAAAGAGGCTACAAAAATGGGCAGAGAGAGAAGGTAAATTATCTGATCTACGAGGGAGGTTTAGAAAAGGACAGTCGACAATGGATAATGTTTTTATAATAAGAACAATAATAGATAAATATCTAAGTAGGAAAAGAGGTGAGATATATTTATTCTTTGCCGATCTAGAGAAGGCCTTCGATACCATACAAAGGGATGCACTTTGGTGTAAGTTGATAATAAAGGGAGTGAGTGAAAAATTCATAAAACTTTAGAGAGGTGAGCTTAGATAATCAATCCTCCATAGGCTTGCCGATAAAAAAGTAACAGATTGGTACCAAATACAATTGGTTTAAGGCAGGGTTGTAAACTAAGTTCCGTTTTATTTAATTTGTTTGATGACATACTCCAAGAAATACCCAAAAAAAATTCACTATGACCAGCAATCAAAAATAAAGATATTCCAAGTTTGCTCTTTGCGGATGATCTAGTAGCAATCACAAGTGGAAGTTTAAAGAAACAATACAAGCAACAGAGAAATACTGCAATAAATGAAATTTAAAAATAAATAAAAGTTAGTAAAAAATTATGGTTTGTAAAAATGGAATTAAGCTCAGCACAGAAGAGAGATGGTGGTTAGAGGGGAATGTTCAAAGTTGTAGGTTCGATTACTTAGGAGTAAGGCTAAATAACAATGGAAAATGGACAGAGCAAAGGGAAAAGGCATTAGGTAAGGGGAAATTAGCTCTAAATAGCATAAGAACATGCTTAAAGAAGATGACACCAAATATGAGAAACTGGCTAGGGAGAATAAATATATATATATATATATATATATATATATATATATATATATATATATATATATATATATATATATATATATATATATATATAGCAACATTGGAATCAAGAATGATCCATGTAATAGAGACTTGTGGGACTGAAAAAGGGTGGGAATGCATAGATCAAATTCATAGGTCCTTTTGCAAAATTATATTGGGATTACCAAGAATAGCTCCAAATGGAGTAGCATTAGTTGAATGGGGAGAGTTGGGAGGAAGGGAGCAGTAGTGAAATATTGGGACAGAATTCAAGCACTACAGGAAGGAAATATTCTCAGACTGTTATAGGACACAAGTATCAGCAAAATGGGAAAGAAATTTATGTCAATTAAAGGACCTGTAAGAAAAGTTGGATTGGGGGAGCTAGATAATCAACAATAGACAATAAGGGGACTAAAACTAAAATGAAAGTGAGGATAGAAGACATAGGGAAACAAGAAATAATTGGTAGCTTAAGGGATAAGAGTATGTTAATATTATATAGGAATACTAAGAAAGTATGGGGAAGAGAAAAATAACAGTGATGTCTGTGGAAAAATGGAAAGAGAGGATCTAGCATGGGCAAGAACAGGAACAATGTTATTAAAAGGACTGAAAGTATATAAAGATTTATGCCCACTATGTGGCTATGTAGATAATAATGTACACTGTATAATTGAATGCAGAGAAACAAAAATATGGAATTAAAATTAGAAAAAGTTAGACAGAAATAGTGTACTTAAAACTTTTTGGAAACAATAAGAAATAATTTCTGAAGGTAAGAGAGAAATGGGGAAGGAAATTTGCCAAACAAAGAGAGAATCTTAATAATAAAACTGATGAGGTTGAAAGTACAAAAGAAATAAATAAATTAACTTAATAGGGTATAAAAATGTATAATTAGAGGGAATGGTACACATACCAAAATAACCAGGGTATTAACTGTATATGATACCAAATTCAGCAAGAATACACGCATTTAGGCAGGCAAGCATGAAGTTTGTAATCGAAAAGATGCACTAAATTATCTATCTTTTTAGGTATGTTCTATGAATAGAAAATCTTATCAATTATCACTGTTTCAGTTGCTACTAGCACCTTCTTTGATCATACACATATCACTTCTGTTCTACTCTCCTCCACTCTCCTACCCACCACATGAATTTTTGCACAAATTCAAATTAAATAAATGAAAGGAGGGGGATTTTTGAACATTTAATGGGGACTGGTATATTAATTAATGTATTTTGATTACAGCTTGTGTCCCTTATTTGTTCAAAATATAAGGCAAAACTGATATCAGACCGGGCGTAATGGGAGAAACCATGGACCTAGTGTGTATCATTAGATCACAAACAAGCACTGCTAAAATAATAAGTGGAGTGCTTCGACGCCATGGAGTAACTGCTAAAATAACGATGAGGATAAATACCAAACTGGACTAGTTGTGCTCAACTAACGACTGTTTATTTGTGGATGGAAATTTCTGGCTTCATAATTTTGATTTTGCTATGGATGGCGTTCATTTAAATCGTACAGGATCGTACAAATTTGGAAAACTGTTAAACGAGGTGATTTTTTCAACGCTTAAGGAAAACTGAAGTGCCAGTTGGTGGATGCCAAGCAAATGGACAAACTTGTTAAAAATCTGAAAAGTGTATACAGGAATACCCTATAATCTCCATTGGTTCTAATTCTCAGTGTTGTAGTGACCTCTATAAGCAGTTACCAGTTACCCAGCTGCCCATTCCTGTTTCCTCATTCTCAAGCATGAATAGTTCTCCTGGTATCCATAGGAATGGTAAGTTTGTTAATTTGCCTATCATGTTACAAAACATACAGTGCTTAGGAAACAAGGTAAATGAATTAGAAATTTTTTTAAACTCTGCATTTAAAAAATCAAGGTAGTTTGTGTTACTGAACACTGGTTTCGTGAGCATGAATTATCCCTAACTGGTATCAAAAATGTTAATATGGCAGGTATGTTTTGTCATTCCTCTTTAAAAAATGGAGGTGTTGCCATTTTTGTAGGAAATGATATAATAACCAAAAATTGTATTTCCTCTAGTCACTTAAAATGAGAAAAAGATTTTGAACATGCTGCAGTTGAAGTAGAACTCTGTGATATAAGTCTAATAGTAGTTTGTATTTATAGATCTCCCGATGGATGTTTAGAAACTTTTTTTGAAATCTTTGATCATCTCTTGCAAATATTGCAGCAAAAACAACATTTTGTCATATGTGGTGATTTTAATATTGATTTTTTAGTAGATAGCGGTAAGAAAAGGCGTTTTGTTTCACTATTGCATTCTTTCAACCTACTCCCAGTAATAAATACCCCAACACGAGTAACAAAAACAACAATGACATGTATAGATCAAATTATAATAAGCAACTCCCTTCAAAATTTCTCCACAAATAATACTGATTTGGGCTTCTCTGATCATAATGCAGTAATTTTAGATCTTAATTTACTCAGAAAAACACTTACAGAGCCTGATCAAGTGAAACAGTTCTATAAGGAAAATTCTACAATTTTGAGAACATGCATTACTTCACTTACTTATAAGCGAAGGAAGACTTTGGATGAACCAAATACAGACAAAAAGTTCCAAATTTTTATCAACACTTTTTCTTACTACTTTAATATAGCCTTTCCAGTAAAAATGGTGAGTCCAAATACTAAAAAATCTGAAGTGTTACACTCACATGACTTTCTCTAGCTGTTCTACAAACTTCATACATAAGATTCTTCTTCTTTCTGCACCTTGCTAATCGTGATACTCATTAGCACAATGTTCCTATTATTTAGTTCCGTATAAGTAGGAAGAAAATAAGGGAATACACTAGGCTAAACCGATAGTCAAATGTTTTAAAAGCTGTCATTATGCGATTGTCATCAAAAATTTCTTCTTTTCTTGGCCAGGAGTAGAACAAAAGAAAAATGGACACTCCTGTCTGAGAAAAGTATAAGTACTTCACAACTGACACTAATAACAATGAATACCTCGAAAACGGTAAGCTCCACGAGAAAAATGTATATGACATAACTTGTGTATTTTAACAAGACCTAAATTTTTTTTTAGTAAGTTTTTTTCTATCTCTTACGGATTACTAGTTATGCCAAATTAAGCAAAATTCATCCAGAATAAACAGGTCTTCAAAAGCTATTCCCAGAAAATTCAAGATATACATTTTATTTGTTAGGTAAATATCTTTAATATGTGATATTTTAACCAAAATCGTTAGAGCCATTTTTAAGAAAATCAAAATTTTCGAAAAAATTTCCATGTAAAGGGTAGTTTGGGCTAGGGGGATTTTTCTCAAAATCTTCATGTCACATCCCTGGAAGATACTAAACTTAAATACCAAGTTTGGTATCTTACCTACTTTTCGTTTTTGAGTTATCGTGTTCACAGACACACGGACCTTTTTCTCAAAATGCTTTTTTTGGCTACAGAGGGTCCTAAAACATGTATTTCTGGTGAAATCTCGGTATCAAATTTTTCGTTGGAATACATTACTTCTCTATCCCTATGTACATTGTACATATGGGGCTAGAGAAAGCAAAAAAGGAAGCAATTCGACTGGACCACAAACAGCATACGAATCTCTTGTAAAAGGAAGAAATTACTACACTTGATATATAAAACCTCCTCTTTTTCATAAATATTACAAGCAATACTGTAAAATCCTTAGGAAAGTAATTTTTGAAGCTAAGAAACTAAATAATAATAGAAATATATTAAATGCTCAAAATAAAAATAAAGCAATCTGGGAAGTTATTAGAAAGGAAACTAATTCCAATTCCAATGCTAAAATAATGAATATTAAGGTCAATTCATAAGCAATGAATCTAAATTACCTAACATTTTTACTTTCTCTATATGCACTATGTACATAGTGTATAGAGAAGGTATTGCACTCCACCAAAAAATTTGATACCGAGATTTCACCAGAAATATATGTTTTAGGGTCCACTTTATCTAAAAAAAAAGCATTTTCGGAAAAAGGTCCGTGTGTGTATGTGTGTGTGTGTGTGTGTGTGTCCGTGTGTCTGTGAACACGATAACTCAAAAACGAAAAGTAGGTAAAATACGGAACTTGGTATTTAAGTTTGGTATCTTCCAGGGATGCGACACGAAGATTTTGAGAAAAATCCCCCCACCCCCAACTACCCTTTACATGGAACTTTTTTCGAAAATTTTGATTTTCTCCAAAATGGCTGTAACGATTTTGATTAAAATTTCGTATATTAAAGATATTTACCTGACAAATAAAATGTATATCTTGAATTTTCTGGGAATAGCCTCTGAAGAGTAGTTTATTCTGGATGAATTTTACTGAATTTTGAATAACTGCTAAACCATAAGAGATGGACAAAAACTTACTATACAAAAAATATAGAGCATGTTAAAACACACAATTTATGTTATATACATTTTTTTCATGGAGTTCATCGATTTTGTGACATTCCTTATTTTTGGTTTCAGCTATGAAAGACTTATACATTTTTCATACAGGAATTTGTCAACTGCTGTCCATACAAACAAAGGAACTTCAGTGACATAGCAACCAGCTTTTGATTATCACCTATGGTACTCCCTTATTTCACCTCTACTTACAGGAAGCAAGTAATATGGCTACTTCTGCTAATGTTTTACTGATTAGCATGAAGTAAATAGAAGTATAAGCGTTTTAAGAATAATTTGTTGCAGGGATATAGAAAAAATCATGTGAATGGTACACATCAGATTTTTAATAATTATTTTACAAATATAGTGGACCAACTAACAATTTCAACAACATCCAATACAACCTTGTTGACATCTGTTACAGGAGACACTTTATTTCTCGCTCCTGTTACTGAAAACAAAATTATAATGGTCTTAAAAAAATTTAAAAACAAATTCTCCTGTGGACCTGATGGCATACCAGATGCAATAGTAAAAGCGAGTGTGCAATTAATTGCTAAACCCCTTGCCGATATTTGCAATGCATCTTTTTCAAATGGCCATTTTCCTGAAACTCTAAAAGTAGTAAAAGTTATGCCACTATTTAAAAAGGGGGAAAAAGAGCATATTGAAAATTATAGACTAATATCCATGTTATCGGTTTTCTCTAAGATTATTGAGAAGTTGATGTACACCAGATTAGTAACTTTCCTGGAATTGCATTCCCTTATTTCTAATTCTCAGTGTGGTTTTCGGAAAAATAAAAACATTAATAGTGCTTTATTTTCATTTCTTACTCCTGTCTTAACAGCAAAAAATCTTAAAAATCATTCACTTGGCTTATTTTTTGATCTCTCGAAAGCTTTTGATACAGTAAATCATAGGTTATTAATTGAAAAACTTAATTCTATGGTATCAGAGGAATAGCTAATCTATGGTTTCAATCCTATCTAAAGAATAGGAAGCAGTTTGTAGAAATAAATGCATACAGATCAAACCCAAGACCTGTTGATCATGGCGTCCCACAAGGTTCTATTTTAGGGCCAATATTATTTATTCTATATATCAATGACCTCCCAAGTGAATTGCCACATATAAATACTGTTCTGTTTGCTGATGACACAAATTTCGCATCCAGCGGCAAAGATCTTTATGTTCAAGACAACAATAACAGGGCAAATGAAAACTTAAATTCATGGCTGAAGAGAAATAAGTTGGTTTTAAATGCTGGCAAAACTGTATGCATGCACTACAGTTCTCAAGTAAACCAACAAGCAAATGTAAATATTACCATTGGACAATCAAAAATTAAGCAAACAGACACCACTAAGTTTCTAGGGGTATGGATTGATGCTGACCTATCCTGGAAGACTCACATAAATTTTGTAATTACAAAGCTCAGTAAACTAAGCTATGCAATGAGAATCCTTAGTCGTGTATCCTCTCCTCAAGTCCTAAAAGCAGTTTATTTTGGATGTGTACATTCTGTACTTTCTTATGGTATAATCTTCTGGGGATCCTCAACCAAAACAAAAGACCTATTCTTACTACAAAAGTGCATTGTAAAACTCATGAAACATGTCCCCATAAATTCATCAACAAAACCAGTGTTCAGAGAATTCCGTATTCTACCACTAAACTTGTGTTTACATTTTGGAGACTGTTATTTTAATTCATAAGAATGTATCATATTTTAGTAGGAATTCTGACTACCATTCCTATAATACCAGGGGATCGCAAAACTTGCACTTCAATCATCAAAGCAGTGAAACCTGTCAGCAGAGTACACTACATCACGGGCTATCTCTTTATAACAAGCTACCAGGTAACTGGAAACTCTTAAATCAGAAACAACTCAAACATAAAGTTAAAAACCATCTCTTAATCCACATGTTCTACAATATAAATGATTTCATGACTACTGCATTTTCCTAAACTTGTATTAACCATTGTGTAAATTATTAATATCTTGTTTAAGTTTCTTTAAATTGTACATACTAGTTGTAAGTTGTATTACAGAAACGTAAATTGTAATTTGTTACCTGACAAAGCCTTTGAATTCATGTAACTCTTTTGGTGAATAAATATCTTATCTTTAAATTTCATTTGATAATTATCATATGTTCCTTTTATATAGCTGATATGCTAAATTCCAAAATTAAGTTCTGAAAAATGGGGGTCTTCTTGTATTTGAGGTCATCTTGTTTTCAAATAAATACAGTATTTAAATGATTTAAGGTTTAAACGGCCTACCAGGATTAGGATAATATTTAAATAATCCATTCTAGGAAAAATGTAAGAATGAAATGTATCACAGAATTTGCAGAAATGTGTATGTGGTTTCCACTTTTATTACAGTTAAGTGTGTAAATATTTCATTACTCTTAAGACGTGATGTTGCAGGAAGAAGTTCTATTTTCTGTTGTAATTTGAACATATTTACCCATGTATAAGTAAAGTTATATACATAGCAACACAAATTATAGGTATGTCATTAATGATTAATATTGCAATTCAAACCATTTACTGTGAATGCCTTTGAGATACATTCTGTCAAGAAAGTACCGGGAATTGATCATTTAAAAATCCTGTTTAAAAGGGGATTCAAAATTATTGTCGCTAAATTGGTACGACTTTCCTCTATACCTACGCGGAGGTTGATCATCATCTAGTTTGTTTACAGTACGCCATTTTGTTAGTTCATCTCAAAGGTGATTTGCGATTTTATGATGGATACAAATATTGAACAAAGAATCTGTCTCAAATTTTGCATTGCAAATGGTATTTCGTATGCCAAATCACTGAAAATGCTACAGAAGGCTTACAGTGAATCAAATTAATCAAAAACATGTGCATATGAGTGGTACAGTGCGTTTAAAAGTGGTCAAGATGAGGTGGAAGACTTGCCTCGCTCTGGTCGGACATCAACGGTTTCAACTGAACTGAAAATCGTCATTTAGGTCTGAGAGAGATTACTGCTGAACTTTCTGTATCTCACGAATCGATTCATACCATTTTATACATTTGTTGGGGTATGACACGGTTAGTTCTGAAAGACTTGAATTTTCTACAAAAACTCAATCGCATAAGGATTGTTGAAGACATGCTAGAACAAGCCAGTTCCGACCCCACGTTCATGAAATTTATTGTTACTGGTGATGAGATGTGGGTTCAAAATCTAAAAGGGCACGTCAAACTTGATCAAAACTGAAGGTCATGTTGACAGTTTTTTTTTATTATAGAGGTGTCGTGCACTCAAAATTCCTGCCAGAAGGTCAAATGGTAAATAAAGAATATTATCTAAGCGTTAGGCTGCATTTGAGAGAATAAATACAGCGAAAAAGGCCAGATTTGTGGAATGACAACTCATGGATTCTGTACCACGATGATCCACCGTATTCACCTGATCTGGCTCCTGCTGATTTCTTTCTCTTTACAAAACTCAAGTTACCACTTCGAGGCACCCATTTTCAGTTGATAGAAGACTGAAAGGAAAATTTGTGGCGACAATTGACATCGATTCCTAAAAGTGCCTACAAAAAATGTTTTTTATGATTGGATTATTCGTTGGCATAAATGTATAATTTCAGAAGGGGCCTACTTTGAAGGCGATAAAATAAAATTGGATGAATAATTCATTTTTTGAGCTTTATTGGCAAATTCCCGGAATTTTCTTGACACAGTAGTATATGTATTATTAAATGATTGCATCTTGTGTTATTACTAGTGCCCGATATTTTAGCTTTTTATAAATTCAGTTTTAGCCTTTTACTATCTTCTACTAGTCTTTTTTTAAGGGTTTTAAACAATTTTCCTACCTATTTAAGGAATTTGAGGATAAATGTCTTTTATAACATAATACAGATAAAAATATGAATACTTTTTACTTCATGGAAGAGTGCTATTTATATGTAACGTGATCTAAGGTACTTTATTACTGACTATACTCATGCTAGAACATTTTTATTAAAAAGTTCAGCATGTATTTTTAATATAGAGCACTCGCATAAAACAAACTTCCCATTTCAGCACTACTGCTGTACACAATCAGCCACGTTTTCAATTTTTCTGTTGTTTTTTAGTATATTCCTATAGGCAGAAAAAGAATTTTAACATCTCAAGATGTCGTTGGTGCATACTTCATACAAGCAATTTCTATACCAGATAAAAATTGTGATACATTTTTTTTCCTGGCTAACCCCACCTGTACACTCTAAACAAAACTAAACGAATTGCTAAAAAAATGGCAATTCAAATGAATTGAAGAAAAAATTGATAAATTTTCTACTGAAGTAATAAAAAACTTGAAGTTTAGCGAGTTTTAGGTCTTATTGTCCCATTTAGCTTTTTTAAATTGTATAAGATTCACATATTAGTACTCAAATTAAAGTACTTTGAAATTTTTAACTTACTTACAAGTGGGAAAAATAGGTTAAATCCTAAAAATCTGGGCCCTAGTTATTTACATAACCAGTTTATACTACGCATCATACGTCAACTTACTTTGTGTAGTTACGAGAATACTCGAGTAGCCTTGCTTGTGAGCAGTAGTTATCGATACACAAGATTCTTGTTGCCACACTCTTGAGAATGGCATGGCCTACGAATAAAGAACAAGAGTGGCATGGGTTTTGACCGCTTTAATTGGCAGGCCCACGTACCATATATGCTGTAGCACCATGGGATTTGTTTATTTTACTACACATTTGAATCCATTACTCACCACTAGCATAGATTTTGGTTCTGGCAACTCATCTCCTTTGTAAATTTCGAGATATGACTTAAAATACTGCAGCAATTCTCTTGCTTTTACTTTCTGACCACCAATTTCCTTTACAATTAAGTTCTGTGGGGCCAACACCAAGGGTACAAGCACCTTTAACTGTTTCTTGAAATCTGTTTCAATATCTGAAAATAGAAGAGTAAAAAATGTATCACAAAAAGCTGTAATTTATACTTTTGAGATAGAGCAGGCACTATTGAGAAAGTTTTGTGGTTTTACTTACACAATTATATAATTTTTCTAGAAGCCCATTCCACAAAGGCATGGTGTTATATATTACATGCCATTAGTAAAGGTTTCCTAAAGTATTCCAGCACACAATTGAGGGGCTCAGCGCCAGAGGGAGCTATCCCAGAAATAGCTAAATTTCAGAAAAAAGGAGTTTTATTGGGGTAATAAATGTAATATTGAGGTACAACTTTATTAAATCCAGTACTTGATCCACGTTTTGAAATATCCTAGAAAATACAAACATGATATTTAACACTTTTTTTTATTTATTCAGCACTGCAAACTGTATTATTTACTAAAAATTTACTTATGCGGAGAGAGAAACTAAACATGATATTATTCACAAAACACACACACTGAACTACACAATTTCTTCCACCAGTTCAGTTGATTCTACATTGTTTGATCTCAAATCATCATAAAAAGGTTGGACACTGTTGGGATGTATTTTCTGATGGACCTTTGAAGGATGATTCTGCTACAAGTTGAGTACTAGTTTTTAGTCTTCTCCCTAGCATCTTTTTGAAAAACTAAACTTTTTTCCATTCTTCCAACTTTCCAAATATGAAAGTTTTTGAAATCATTTTTTTATTTACCTTTAGTAATGTTGTTATTCAGGAACTGGTAGTTTCTAAAATCTTCTTTCTTCATTTCAATAACTGCAGATGGTTTTGCAATCAAAGCCTTGCTGACCAACTCATTCCATATAAATGTGTATATGGCCTGGTGTATAAATGTGGCTTATATGTCTTTTCTTCTTCTCCACAACTCCAAAATCCCTGTCACTGGGTAGGAAGGTGTGTTCTGGTATTAGAAAATAATGCTGAATCTCATCATACATATCCATGGAAAAAGGGCATAATAAAAGTTAAAAATCTGATGTGTTCCATTCACATGACTTTCTCTACTTCTGTGTAACAAATTATTGTTAATAAGCTTATTCTTCTATTTACTTTATGCTAATCGAGAATAAAAATTAGCAGAAATAGTCCTATTACTTACTTCCTTATAAGTAGAAGCTAAATATGGGAGTATCATAGGTTAAAGTGAAGTCAAAAGCTGGTTACTAGGTGACTGAAGTTGCTTTGTTTGTATGGCCATGCGTTGACAAATTCCTGAATGAGAAAAGTACAAGTATTTCAAAGCTGAAACCAAAAACAAGAAATATCTCAAAAACAATCAACTCCTCGAAAAAAAATGTATATAACATAAATTGTGTGTTTTAATCTGCTCTACATTTTTTGTGTGGTAAGTTTTTGTCCATTTTTAACGATTTAGCAGTTATGCAAAATTTTGTAAAATTCATCCAGAATAAAGTAGTCTTCAGATGCTATTCCCAGGAAATTCAAGATATACATATTATTTGTCAGGTAAATATGTTCCATGTAAAGGGTAGTTGGGGGTGGGGGTATTTTCTTGAAAATCTTTGTGTCGCACCCTTGGAAGTTACCAAACTTAAATACCAAGTTTGGTATTTAACGGTCTTTTTGTTTTTGACACCCACACCCACACAGACCTTTTTCCAAAAATGCTTTTTTTGGATTCAGGGGGACCCAAAACATGTATTTTGTTAAAATCTTGGTATCGAATTTTTGGGTTCAATACAATACCTTCTCTATACACTATGTACATAGTGCATGTAGAGAAAGTAAAAATAGTGTTATTCTTGTTTTGCCCTAAGCATGAATCAGAGAAAAAAATCAGCCTCCTTTTATGAAGTGTGTTAGCTGGATTTTTCAATACAGTATATAAGCAAGATGCCACTTCAGATGATCCTCTAAAAGCTGTATTTTCTGGCCACATACACATAAAGGCATTGTTAGTGTTGCATACATGTACCCCAAGATTATACACCCACAGCTGCCTAAAGTAAAATATTCTGTCTGTTGGGATTTTTGGTGTGGGTAGTGCTTGTTGTAAATCATATGTTATCAAACAGTAGTCATAATCTTCATTCAGTGTACCTGCTTTAAACTTCTTAAGTAATGAATAAGCTTTATCAGCTTTACATTGATGCAATCTGACTTGCAGAGAAACATATTCAGTTTCTGAAGCCATCCACTCATCATGTTTTGCATGTATCAGAAAGAGGTAATTTAAATGCAATGTTGAACTCTGTATTAAATACCTTAGAATAAATATACTGTGAAGCAGGAGTTACTTCTTTCTGTGCACATACTTTTTCATATAGTCGATACATCTCAGCTACAGAATGGACATTCTTTATATACACTTTATTCGGATTATCACGAAAATAGTCACTTGTATATTTTGGAAATTTCTTTATATGATCCCTAACAGATTTCAACTTTATTTCAGGTGTTTTATTATGAACATTCCCATATTTACCTCTCTGATCAAGGTGAGGCGTTCCCAACATAACATGTGCTTCAATTTCACGATCATCTTCATCAATTCTCTCAGTTTGTTTTAACTTGTTATCACCCCTAGCAGTACACAGTCTTTTTTTTGAAATAGCAAAAATGTCACAGAAAGCTTTCATACACACTCTCTTGGATTCACTATTAAGTACTTAATTAGTATACTCAAAAGAATATTTATGCCTGGACAATGTTTAATCACCATGGTCATCCTTATAAACATGGGTGCACTCTCTTTGATGAATTAATCCAAACAAAAATGAGTTTTGAATATCATTATCACCCAAACTATAAAAATTCTTACAAATTTCTTCTTTTGTATCGTGGTCTAATGATGAGTAACCGCACCAGTTCAGGTTAGGGTTGGTAGGACGGCTGCTACACATGCATCCAGCTCCTTGTTTGCGAGCAGAAATTTGTTTCTTCATTGTATAGCTCTCTTTTTCGTTTAGCAACAACTTTTTTCCATGTGTTTTGCTTGCATATTCGTTTCTTTCCTTCACTAGCTATACTATTTACCCCTATTTTGAAAAATAGAATAACCTACAGCATAGTATAATGCCTAAAATTTCAACTATTTACACAATATTCTCAATATTTAATAATAGTCTTGCATATTATTCTGTTTCACGTATTAAGGCCTAAAATGTTATTTGAATATAGAACTTGCAAAATCATTATTTCTTGGCCTATAGTTTAAACGATACTATTGTGATAGTTAAAGTTCTATAAGGTTGGTAACATTGTTCTTTAAATAGCAGACTTCATAGTGGATATCCCCATCTGGCATAAACTTTCTCACTTTGGAAAATGACACAGTTTCTGCAAGTTACTGTAGATGGCACTCTGATACAGTTAATATTACCAAGATTTCTACAGTAGATGAGAGAGGCAGAAGCTGGCTAAAAACAAAAAAAACTCATTTTTTCACAATATGTGGGATAGCTCCCTCTGGCACTGAGCTCCTCAATTATTGAAGTATCTGGGCGATACAAGTGTACCATACAAATGGCATTTACATCAAGTAACATACTAAGAGAAGTATTCTTCCCTCTGGCACTGAGCTCCTCAATTATTGAAGTATCTGGGCGATACAAGTGTACCATACAAATGGCATTTACATCAAGTAACATACTAAGAGAAGTATTCTTAAAGTTCTCAAGATGGCCAAATTATTATGATTTTTGTTAGTTTATTTTTAGATTAGCAGCACTCATATAGCTTGCAGCTCTTGGAAATGTTTTTCCCTCTTGGAATTTTATCACATCAAATTTTAAGATTAAATTCTGATTATAGCTATACCTTTATTGACATTCCATATGGACATCCCTGTATTTTTCTAAGCACTATTATTCATCACAATAAGATCAGATGGTTGAGTATAAGAAGAGTTTTGGAATAAGTTTTTACTCCCTTTATAAAATAAAACTCTCTTTAAGTGAATGAGATAAAGTATACCCTGAACTATACTTTTCATGGTAGTTAAGAGTTGACTTACCTGCTGATCTAATTGGAATACTGAATTATATCCAAATTAAAATGCAAGGTAAAAATAAATTTATTACTCAGCTGACAAGTGACATTTTTTCTTTATAAGAAAAACTGAAGATGTAAACAGAAGAACTGGGCAATGATTTTATAGTTTCCCATTCATCCAACCTCTTTTTCAAGAAAGCTCAGAGGCACAAATAAAGAAGTTTCGAAACCCATTTCATTAGTCGAAAATTTGTGGTTAAACTGGGTTATCAATTTTTTGGTCCTGAGATTAAAAATCTCAAAAATTAACATAACTGATCTATCTGGATGCACAACCAGAAAGTATTTTTCAAGAGAAACAAAAAGCAATTCAGGTGTAACATATATTTGTGAAATGAAAACTTGATAAAGTTCATCTCTTCTCACCAATAAGGACTTCAAAACCCTGTTAACAAGCACATATTGACAAATTTGTGCAGGAGAGTGGCAGAGTCTGGCCTTCAACTCTGTTAATGATGGTATATACCCATAAATGTAATTAAGGCTGCTTATTACTAAGTTTGAGTACTATGAAATTTGATGCAGCTCGCAGACAGATCTTGTTTTTCATATTTGGTTCTCTTGTATTTTTAAGTGAATATTGCGCTTTAGATGAAGGACTGCAAGCTTTCAGATAAATAAAAGTAGTCATTTGTTTGTAATGAGCATGTAAAAAAACTAGTAACATTTTCTTCAAAATTGAAAGAACAATGCATGAGCTATGACTAAGTACTTCATTTTAAAGGGTTTAATTCCAACTGAAATGCAACTAAATTCAACTTTAAAAGACCTCTGTCTTTCACTGTTAAAAAGTTGCAAGCAAGTTGTTACATCCATTCCAGATGATGAGCACCAATAGTGTTTGGATTTTTTAAAATGATTTATGTGTTTCTCCAATGTTTATTGCAAATAATATGTGGAGTCATCACTATATGTAAGAAACTGTGGATGGCAAGAGATGAAAGGTACCCCAAAGAAAGCAAAAACTGGAACTTACTGAAAAAGTAATGTTTACAGTTTTCAAGGATTCTCATAGTGTGGCGCTCATTGACTACCTCCAGAAAGGCAGAACCATCATGGAGTATTATGTTTCACTAGTGAACCAAATGAAGGAAGCTTTCTGCTAAAAAATCTAAATCTTGCAAAAAACAAAATTGTCTTTTATCACAATTAACAGACATCTGAAATTCCTGTGTAATGGTTACTATGCTAACTTCATTTACCCAAGGTTGCAGGTTCAAACCCAGTGGAGGACAATGGATTTTTTGGGGCATAAAAATCCTTAATATGGCTTCCTTCAGAAAGGATGTAAAGCCATTGGTCCTGTAACATAGATTTATGGCATGTAAAAGAACCTCAAGTTTGATAAAGTGGCCTCTGAGCAAATTAAGTGGTCTTCCATGCCCAATATAGAATGGGAACCACAGCAGTCAAACAGCTTCCATAAATAAAAATCTATTTCAATTTCTGAGATTACTGTTTAAACCTTTACTTCCAAGTGCATCCACTTCAGCAATATTTGGTTCCCAATGATTACTTTTTGTTTTGAAGCCTGAAGAAATGACTCAACAAATGATGAGGTTGAAGGTATAACATAAAATAGAAGTTTCATCTTTACATTTCACCATTTTATTTAACTTATGTTTATCAAATGAATTGTAATGCCTATATTAAGACAAGCTAAACAACTTACATTCCTTCACAACATACATTACGAAACTACTATGCCATTTTTATTATTAATGATTCTCTTCTATATGATGCACTGATATATTCCACAGCAGCTTACCAAATTAGCCAAAAGATGCTGCTAATGCTAATTATGATATTCAAATATTGCAACATATTTTACTTAATGGTGACAAGACTAAGCAAACAATTATACTCATCTCCACATATTCAGTAACAATCTAAGAAAATAAATCAAAATGGTATGCTGAAAAAAAAAAAAAAAAAAAAAAAAACATTTGAATCCAATATCAAGCACAAGTTCTTCAGCAGTTGAATAATGAAATGAGTTACCACTTTTCCAATGGACGCATTGCAAATAAACAAGAGACCACTGCTGCTTTCTTATCAACATGTACAGTTAACCCAAAGATGGTAAAAAGGTGCTTTTAGATTGCTTGTCCACTCTGCATTTCAGTCCTCTTGATGTCCATTTGATTTTAAATGCTGCTAGGTAGTTGCCTATTGCTAGGACTCTGGTAAGAATTTATGCACTTATGCAAGGCCTAATCAGGCCATAAAGGAGATGTGGAACACTGTAGGCAGTAATGAACACATGCATCATTTTTAAATGCTTCTGTACTCAGCTGAATACTTACCAGCTAACTTTCCATCAAACTCTGGGTTTGTGGCTACTTTTAATCCTGGGTGTGGCATCAGAAAACATGATATATCTTTGAAGCATGATCTTATATGTTTCCTTAATGATTGCAGATCTGGATGCTGTTTACTTGATATCTGAAATAGAGATAAAGGTGTTCATATTAATTTGTTAAGATTTCCAAAATAATGAATGGGTGTGCATGAAAAAGGGGTTAAGTAAAAAGTCGACCAAAATAGGGATTTTCTATGAGTATAGCACAAAAAATTATATATATTTTGATCTACATTATGTCAATTGTTATTATACATGTCTCTAGGAGATTGTGAATATGGAGTTAGGTTTTAGTGTGCTAACTAAGCACACGAAAAGGGAGATAACATGACATATCCAAATCTGAACAAAGAGAATGAAAATGAGTTTGTGCATGAAAAGGGGGGAAAAGTCAGTTTAATCATAAATTTGCAAACAATGACTAAAGTTTGTTTTATATGTTATAGGCATATATTTCTTGCCTAATCTTTAAGGGCTGCATTGTTAGAACAATCCTTCCAGATTCATGGTAGGCTATTATTATAACAACATAGCAAATAATGGTCTTTTAACAGATTATAGCAGTATAGCAATTACTCCTGATGGCAAGAGAAGTATAATATAAAAATAAAACTACTCATTAGTTGGAAAAACTATGTGAATATTACCTGGATACTAAGTACATATAATATTTAAGTGTTATTAATATTAAAGTGTTATCCAAAGTTATGAGACATAGTGGTTGGTCAAACAGGCAAAAGACACAAATAGTTGGACGATTAATGTCATATTGACATATTGCCACACTATCTCAATGGTTAGAGCAACCACACAGAGAGCAGGATAATGGTGCTCAAATCTTGGCTGTGGTGTTGCATTTTTCAGCTGGTTCTAATAGTAAAACACATATCCTTGGCCAAGGTCGCAGGTTCAAACCTGGCAGAGGACGATGGAAGTTTTTGGACGTAAAAAGCCTTAGCCTGGCTTCCTTTGAAAGGGAAGTAAAGCCGTGGGCCCCATGTCGTAGATTTATGGCACGTAAAAGAACCTCAAGCCTGATAACAGGTCTCTGAGCAAAATTAAGCGGTCTTTCATGCCCAGTATAGAATGGAATGCTGAGAACCACAGCAGTTAAAGAGCGTCCATAAATAAAACACAATTTTATTACATATCCTTGGTAGTGCATTAATATATCAATATAATAATACAATTTCACAATAGTTGATATAACTATGCAAATACTCCAAGATATTAAGTATTTATGATATATAAGTAGCAATGTATTAGTAGTTATGAGACATGCCAGTTGGTCGATTAGATAAAAAGTATGATTCAGTTACAGAATTGAATGTCGTAATGGCACGTTATCACAGCAGCTCAATGGTTAGAGCAACACACAGAGCAGAAGAAAGGTGTTTAAATTCTAGCTATGGGAGGGAGAGGGAGAGGGAGAGGGAGAGAGAGAGAGAGAGAGAGAGAGAGAGAGAGAGAGAGAGAGAGAGAGAGAGAGGTAAAGTTTTAGGGCACCCAACCTATACGGTTATTAGCGCCCTATAAAACAAAATAAAACAAAATTAATCTTCTTGCTAAAATAACATGGTAAAATGAAAAGTATAACCGACTAATATATCCCCCGAAGTTAAAATGTTAAAACGGTCCAGTGGGATAAAATAAGTAAGAAATTAATCATAAAATTGATCTTCCAGCTAAAATATCCTGGTCAAATGAATATTTTAATTTACTAATTAGCTCCCCAACAATAAAACTTTAAAATTATGGATTAATTAATGAAAAATTAATCTTCTAGCTAAAATATTGTGGTAAAATGAATATAGCCTAATACATCCCTCCAAAGTTAAAACTTTAAAAACAGTCTGGTAGATTAAAATAAAGAATAAAAGACGATATTGCTAAAGCTGTAGAACGGAAATAAAACAGTGCCCTCCTATTGGCCATATATGTATTGGCAGTCGATTAAAAAGTGTTTCACTGTCAAGGTCGCGCCGCACCGACAAACTGGAGCTGGCTCTCCTCGCAGTAGATGACAGTGGCTAAAATGACAATGTCCGATACGTAGGCGACATAAAATGACTTCTCGGCGGGAAGAATGACAAGATGTTTTCCTGGCTGCCAGGAGTGGCTTAATTACCCACAATTTGTTGTCTCTAATTTGGGACCATTCAGTCTCCCAATGAGCAAGAATGGTCCTACGAAAAACCGCCTTCAGATCATTCACGGGGATGGAAGAACAAAATATCCTGGGAGATAAAATGGCTCTCTTGGCAGCAGAATCAGCTGCCTGATTCCCAACCACTCCAGTGTGACCAGGCTCCCACACGAACGTCACTTTGAGACCTGCTTCTGAAAGGGAGTGAAGACAGTCCTGGATTCTCTGTACCATAGGGTGGAAAGTGTACAGCGCTTGAAGGCTTTGAAGGGCACTGAAGGAATGGTACAGATGGCAGACAGTGTTATCATATGTCGCCGCACATAAAAAAGAGCCTGAAGAATACTAAAACACTCAGCAGTACAAATCGAACACTGTCGCGAAAGACGAAACTTAAAATTTTGGTTTCCAACCACAAAGGCACATCCAACACCTTGAGCGTTCTTCGACCCGTCAGATAAATAAAAATGTTGTTGGGAAGTTGGTCCTCCAGAGCTAGAAAGATGGCCCGAAGGTCGAAACCAGGGGTATTTCACTTTGAAGTACTGGAGGAACCTAGGTGGATAGGGTTTTCCGGATGAAGCCAAGGAGGGAAAGTAGTTTCTCTTTTGGGCAGGACGGCAGGCATAGCCATGTCCATCTGCTCATGCAATCTGCGAAAACGCACCCCTGGCGGCAAGAGGGCGAGGGAGCGAGAAGCATACAAAGCATCCAAGGAATCGTCGAAGAAGGGTGCATGACTTGGGAGTTGAGGCATGCTGTATAGATGGCATGCATAGCTGCACAGAAGATACTCACGGCGATAACATAGCGGTGGTTCTGCAGCTTCCGCACAAACACTATTAACTGGGCTAATGCGGAAAGCGCCAGTCGCTAGCCGTATGCCTTGATGATGAACAGTGTTTAAGCGACGAACGGTAGAGGGTCGCGCAGAAGAATAAATGATACACCCATAATCCAATTTGGAATAGACCAATGTTCGATACAGGTTTAGAAGTACGGTCCTATTAGCTCCCCAGGATGTGCCACTTAATAGACGTAAAATATCGAGAGAACGAATGCACCTTGCCTTCAAATAAGTTATATGGGCGGACCAACATAACTTTCGATCGAATATTAACCCCAGGAATTTCGCCTCATTTGCAAACGGTAGTATCTCAGTGCCGAGTAGGAGAAGGAAACTCCTTCCGGAAAATTTACACAAACCGTCTTCTCAGTGGAGAACTTAAAGCCATTGGCCAGACTCCAGGAGGTAATGGAGTCTAGACAACGCTGAAGACGACGCTCAAGGAGACAGGTGTGAGATACACAACAAAATCGTCGACAAAGAGCGACGATGAAATCCCTGGTGGAAGGCAGGCAAAAGGAGGGATGATTGCTCTAAGGATTAGTGTAACACTAAGTACCGAACCCTGAGGTACTCCGTTCTCCTGAGTAAAATAATCAGATAAAAGCGAACCCACGCGCACACGAAATGCCCGGACTTTCATGAACTCCCGAATGAATATGGGGAGGCGACCACGGAAACTCCACTGCTGAACTGTACGAAGAATGCCAGTCCTCCAACATGTGTCGTACGTAAGTTTTCTCCAAATCAAAAAACACAGCCACGGTCTGGCTCTTTCTCAGGAACCTGTTCATAACATGAGTCGAAAGAGATACCAGATGATCGATAGTAAAGCGGTGCCGACGAAAACCATACTGGACATTCGATAGGAGGCCCCGAGATTCAAGACACCACATAAACCGCCCATTTACCATGCGTTCCATAACCTTACAAACACAACTAGTCAGGGAAATTGGGCGGTAGCTGGAAGGTAGTTGGCGATCCTTTCCAGGTTTCAATATAGGAACAACGGTGGCCTCGCGCCAAACAGCAGGAAACACACTGTCATGCCAGATGCAATTATAGAGCTGGAGGAGAAAGGGCTTACCATTCGGAGACAAATGCTGAAGTAGCGACACATGTATGGCGTCCGGCCCAGGAGCTGAATGCCTAGAAATAGAGAGTGCATGTTCCAGCTCGCGCAAGCTAAAAGGGAGGTTGTAGTCATGGTTGTCGGACCGGAGTGACAAATCCTGGGCTTCGAACGCAACCTTGAGGGAAACAAATGCTGGATTATAATTCGCGGAACTGGAAACAGCCTCAAAAGTCCTGCCTAACGTGTTAGCAATAAGGGCCGGCTCCACCAGCAGGTCGCCCCCAACCCTAAGACCGGGTATTGTACATGGTTTTGCCTTACCGGCTACGCGCCGAAGTCTGTCCCACACCACGCATGTGGGAGTTGAGCTATTAAAGCTTTCCACATAACGCTTCCAAGAGGCTTTCTTACTTTCACGGAAAATACGACGCGCCCGAGCCCGTAATTCTTTATACACCATAAAGTTAGCAGCCGTTGGATGACGTTTGAAAATTCTAAGAGTACTTCTCCGCAAACGAATGGCTTTGCCGCATTCCTCGTTCCACCAAAGAACCGAGGTACGCCTGGGATGTGAAGACGTACTAGGAATGGAGTGCTCGGCAGCAGCCATAATAACAAAGGTCAAATGCTCAACCATGCCATCAACTATTGGAGAAATGGGCTAAACGAGAAAAAAGTGACCAATCCGCCTTGCTAAACTGGAATTTGGGTATTCCAGTAGATGGAGTACGATAAAGAAAGGTAATAATAACTGGAAAATGATCACTGGAGTGTGCATCCGAGACGACATTCCACTCTAAACGGTATCTAAACTGTGCTGAGCAGATACTTAAATCAAGGTGGAGTCTGAAAGAAATGTAGGCTCATCAGTATTCAAAATAGAGACGTTCAGTTGGTCCAGCAGATCAGCGATTACGGCTCCCCTTGCACACGCCCTGGGAGATCTCCAAAGAGGGTGATGACAATTAAAATCTCCCACCAGGAGGTACGGTGGAGGTAACTGGAAAGCTAAATTCACAAGGTCAGCAATGGCAAGGGGAGACGCAGGAGGGACATAAAGACCACAGACGATAAACTAAAACCACGAACCAAAATGTGGACAGCAACAGCTTGTAATTGAGTGGTGAGGTCGGAAGCTCACGTCCTCTCGAATCAGGATCATTGACCCACCGTGCGCAGGAGAACCCTCGTCAGGTTCCAGATCTAAGCGAACCGGTGTGTACCTATGGAAAGCAAAGGTATCTCGAGGGCGTGGCTTTGTCTCCTGTAAGCAAACGATGGGAGGATTATAAGATCGCATTAGAAGATCCAGGTCGGATCGATGGGAACGTAGGCCTCGTATATTCCACTGAAGGAGAGCCATAACAAGGACAGTAAGAAGGTTTGGTTTCAAAAAACGCTCGTCGGTAAGGTATCGAATCATTAGGTGACCGAGAGGGTTTGGCGGAGTTTTCTTTTTTTCTTTTTTGTGGGGCTACGACTCAGGTGAGTGTGGCCGCCAACTGGCAATGTTTCTAGTTGGCCATCACTAGTATCGGTGTCCGAACAAGTTGTTCGGGTGCGGTTAGGAGAGCGCAAACGACTTGTAGGGCGACGAATGGGCGACTTATGCGCCATATGATAAGGAAGAGGTGCAGAAGAGGGAGATGGCATAGAAGAGGTCTTTGGAAACGAAACGTTGTCGCAGGAGAAATTGGTCTGTACACCTTTAGCCACACGGGAACGAGCACTAGGGATGGTCTGAACAATCGCATCCTGCTTCTGCACTGGTTGGCGGACAGCAGCAGAAAAATTCAAAGTAGTGGTCGGGTTAAGCTCTAAATAGCGCTTCCGTGTCACTTGAAAAGTTAAATGCTCTTTGACCCTTATCTCCTGGATCGTCTTCTCCTCACGGAAACGCGGACACTCCTTAGAATTTGATGTATGCGCCTCTCCACAAATGACACAGGTGGGACCTTGGGCGCATACTGATCCATCGTGTGCTTTTTGCCCACACTGAGCACAAACCGGGGAATTGGTACAGCGTTGTTCGTTATGGCCGAATTTCTGACAGCGGTAACAGCGCATCGGGTTCGGGATATATGGGCGCACGGGTGCTCTTTCATAACCACACATGATAAAAGCCGGAAGTTCATTCCGCTCAAAAGTCAAAAAGACCATGCGGAGTGGGAACGGCTTGTCGTCCCGTTTGCCAATTAATCTGTACGCACTGATAACGGCTTGGTCAGAAAGGCAATTCACGATGTCGTCGTTTGATAATCCGTCCAAACTAGCGGTCGTCACTACACCACGGGCTACTATTCAGGGGATTTGTGCTTCTCTACCTTATTAGGGTAAGAACCCAAAAGAGAAGCACTCATTAACTTGGCCGGTTGGTCAGGTGTGGCTATCTCAATTAACAGTGTGACGTCTCTACATCGTGTGGCATTGGTCACCTTTCCGCAAATCCTGTCCAGTTCTTTTTGAATATAAAGGGACTGACATCCTTCATAGTCTTTGTCTCGCACTTAAGTCGCATTACGAAAAAACGGGGTGTTAAAGAGGGTAAGCGCAGAGGAGCCACAATGGCAAAGTCCCCCTTCCGGAACCGTCGGCGTCAGCCAGCCATCCGGGGGATAAAAGAGAAAAGACACCTAAATCTTCCGGTCTGTGCCGGCCCAGAGCACCCGCTACAGGCCTGATCTCAAGGAGTACATCAGAGAGGAGTTACCCTCTGATTATCACTACTAACCGGTATGCGAAATTTACACCGAAGGCAGGCCCGACTTTATGCCCCTACCACTGGAATAACCACCAGTGGCCCCCCACTATAGGCCACGCTGCCTCAACGGAGTCAGCGCGGATTCAGGAGACTTATGGTTGATTACGTCGGGTCCCCCCGATCAACCCAGCTACTCACGGCCGCCGAGTTGCTCACGGGGACCCGGCTCCATGGAACTACGTGGGTGTACATGATATCGGAACGGCTCTGCACCAAGTGTCGCACGAAAGGGGTAGTGAGGAAGATGCACTCAACCTTCACATTTGAGACCTCCGGAGAGCACACAAGTTGAAAGCTGCGCCGAAACCGTGGGACAGGAACCACGGAGATAGGAAAGATCCCTGTTGGTGAGACAGGAGTTCATAAACCTAAAGACCTTAAACCTAAGAAGTGTATAAACCTCAAAGAGGAAGAGGCTATTATAATCGGGAATGAAAATATGTAACATGAACTGGTTACAGGTGGCTGTGACAGATGGGAATGAGCGAATGATAATGAGGGAGAGTGGCCTGAGCACCCCAGGAACGCCAAACCCGTACCCACAGAAAGTGAGCCCCTGGGGAGTAATAATCCTAAGGTCTTAAAACTAATAATCACCATAATCCTAGAAGAGGAAAAGGGTGATAAAGCAAGCAAACAAACAAAAGAAACAAAACCAGAAAAAATACGTGGCAACAGTGGATGGCGATGGGCAGGGTGAGGTGGCGGTGAGTGGCTTGGGAACCTCCGGGTACGCCAAACCCGTACCTACCGAAGTAGGCCCCTGGGGGGTTCTAGCTATGGCATATCATTTTTCAGCTGGTTGTAATAGTAAAAACAATATTCACATTTCCTATGAACAGTTAGTAAAAAGTTTATTCGAATAAATTTTGCATAATTATGAACTTAAAAAAACAACAACAATCTTATTTAAAATATATTATTTAAAGCAAATACAATTTTTGTAGCAGTTTTTTAAATATTTATTGTTTCATCTTTTAGAGAATGATTCTGGTTAAAGAAAAATTTCCCTCCACATCCAGGAATCAAACTCAGGATCTTTGTGTTAAGATAAGTTTTCTCTGGGTTGAACTGTCCTTCAGCATTAAAGATAACAATAAAACTCAGTATATCATAACAGAAAATGCACTTGTGAAAGTACTTCTCAACACTCACCTTTATCGAAAATCACTCACCTTTATTGAAAATCAATGTTGCCAACAAAGAAAATATGTAAATGACAAGAAACAGGTATATCTATTTAAAAATAGTAATGTATTGTCAGTATAGGATAAAAGACTGGACCAGCAGAAAAATATGAACAAAAATAAAAGAAAGTAAAAATTGGGTGTTACTCTATTATGTTTGTTATTTAACTATTTATTTGTTCATCTGGTCATCTCAAAACTGTTTTGGATTGAATGCTTTAGTGCTTTACCATACAAAAAAGGGGGAGAAGGTGAGGAGATATTTCGGATATTTTATTCCTGTGATATTCATTGCTTTCCTTCATAACAGTGCAAAGTCTTACCTGTAGCCGCCTGTTGAGAATTACTCTTCCTCCTTGAGCTCCATAGTCTGCCTCATAAGGGAAGCTCCAATCTCTCACAAGAAACTGAAGTTTCTGGAAAGGTGTGTGTCCTGAGTCATCTAAAGCTAACCTGCCATACTCTGTAAACAGCTGTTAACAAGTTATGTGTTAATGAGTTTTACTATAGCAATTAATAATTTGTAACAAAACTTATCTTTATAAATAAACTCAAAAACAGAGGACTGGTTTTGCCATTCACAGTTCATTTCATCATTAGCTCAACTTCTTTCTTCTTCTTGTTTATTTATGTTATGGTTACTGCTACTGGGTGTACTATTGTATTACCAAGTTTGGTATTTAATGGTCTGTTTGTTTTTGAGCTATGCTGTCCACAGACACACACACATGCAGACCTTTTTCCAAAAATGCTTTTTTTTGGGTTTAGGGGCCCAAAAACATGTATTTCTGTTGAAATCTCAATATCAAATTTTTGGGTGCAATACAATATCTTCTCTATACACTATGTACATAGTAGATGTAGAGAAAGTAAAAAAGACAAGACACTTTTGTATTTACTTGTATGTTGCAATACATACGCTTGTTATAAATTATGGTGGGCGTTTGTTGTCATGGGGATGTGTAAGCTATGTTGAATAATTTTTGTTTTATAAACAACCCATTGTAGCTGAATATGTATATTATTATATGTATGTTTCAGTTATAGTAAAATTGTCTTAATTGTGTGCTCCATTATTTCTTTGTTTTACATGTTGTGAGTGTAAGTGGGATTGTCATATTTTATCTTAAAAACATGCGACCTGAAGATATAGCTAAAGCCCTCACCTGATGGGCGTGAAAGAGTCTGGAGATGGAGAGGAGAATAATTTGCATAATGTTGTATTTCCAAAAAGTTACCATTTGGAGGTGTTGGAGTGATGGTTTGGGCAGGAGTTTGGATGCTCATACTGAGTTAGTTTTGGTAGAAAATAGACATTTAAACAGCTCATAGACACATAAATGAATGTTTGGCTACTCCTGATTTACCATTTGGCTCATTTATAGATATTAATTTTTTTTTAATGCACCACAATGCACGCCTACATATTCCTCACATAGTTAGAAATTATCTCCCAATGGGAATCCAGGTTTTACCATGACCAACAAGAAGGGCTGACTTGAATCCCATTGAACATGTGTGGAACATGCTGGAAAGGCATGTTAAGATAAGCTTGCAGCAACCAGTAATTTCACAGGAGTTGAGGCGGCCACTTCTTGAAGAATGGGAGTATATTCCTCAAGAAGTCATAGACATATGAAGGCAGAGGAGATAATGCCCCTTATTAAAGTGTGTTTTTGATGTTTAAAGGACCTAAAAATGCCAAGGAGTTGTACCTACAACATATCTCTATAATGCCATACTGCTGTTCCACTTTTTAGCAAACAGAAGATAGAGTTTCAAAAGCAACAATCAATTCTGAGTTGTTTTTTTTTCTTTGACTGAAATTAAATACTGCAGATGTGCATTTAATGAAATAGTGTCAAAACCTCTGGCTAATTCTTATTTTAATTTAAAGTTTCTAGGTGCCAAAACCTTCAAATAAACATGTAAGAAAGTTTTACTGTATTTCCTTTGCATATATGTTTTAACCAAGTTCGTTAGCAGGGCATGATAAATAATTACATAAAGAGAGAAAACTACTAACATAAAAATCGGCATTAACTGAGAAAATTCTTTTTACTGATAGTCAAAGCCTATGCATCAAGAGATTAACTTAATGTGCTGGGAGTGCAGAGATTTACTTTTTGTATATGCTAACTGTTGCTGCATTATGTAAAAATTATATATAGGATAGGTAGAGTCAGACTGAAAAATTCAATGCCATAGTCTCGTTTTGAGCCACGGATCTCCTGGTCGCTAGCCGGTTGCTCTACAACTGAGCTACTATGGCAACATGCTGGCATAGCATTGAATTTCTCAACTGACTTGCATGTTTTCCGGTAAACCACAAGGTGATCTCAAATTATTTTGAGATGACACCCCAATGGTGACTTACAATGTTGTAAGTACTTTAACTCTCAAGAATGGTCAATTGGTATTGATTTAATTGTTTTTTCACACAAGCCGTGTGTGGGTGTGGTAGGACAGGAGTTGGATAGGTGGAGTCAGAATGAAAAATTCAATGCTCTGCCGGCTGGCATGTTGCCATGGTAGCTCAGTGGAGAGAGAGAACGGGAGATTCGTGGTTCAAATCCCAGCTATGGCATTGCATTTTTCAGTCTGACTCTACCTAGCCAACTCCTGTCCTACACACAGCTTGTGTGAAAAAATCTGATGTGTTCCATTCACATGACTTTCTCTACATCTCTGCAACAAATTATTGTTAAAAAGCTTATGCTTCTATTTACTTCATGCTAATCGAGAAAATATTAGCAGAAATAGTCTTATTACTTGTTTCCTGGTAAGTAGAAGCAAAATAAGAGAGTACCATAGGTTCAAGTGATAGTCAAAAGCTGGTTGCTATGTGACTGAAGTTCCTTTGTTTGTATGGACACACAAGTTGACAATTCCTGTGAAAAGTATAAGCTTTTCCAAGCTGAAACCAAACACAAGGAATATCTAAAAAAACGGTCAACTCCACGAAAAAAATGTATATAGCATAAATTGCATGTTTTAAATTGCTCTACATTTTTTGTGTGGTAAGTTTCGGTCCATCTCTTATGGTTTAGCAGTTATACAAAATTCCGTAAAATTGATCCAGGATAAAGTAGTCTTCAGAGGTTATTCCCAGAAAATTCAAGATATACATTTTATTTGTGAGGTAAATATCTTTAACCTTTTCGCGGATATGGACGTCATATGAAGTAAATTTTAAAATGCAGGAGAACCGATATGGACGTATATGACGTCCTGTACATGCATGCATGCAATTAATGCTTATTTAACCCTAATAATTTTAATTTTTATCTTTTATAATAAATTTAAATAAATTCTAGAATAAATAAAGTCTTACCTTTAAAGGTTCCTTTTTGAATGGTACATCTCAAAACATGGATAGACACATAAGGGCACATCTCCACATTCACGGCATATCATGTTAGTCTCTTTACGGACTCCTTTTTTACGACACACCAAACACCTTCGAAATGGACGCGATTTTTTTGCTGTCAGTGGTATGCTTTTAGGAAGTGTTTTCCTTCAAGTCTGAGGGGTGCAGGGGTTGTAGATTTCTTACCCCCTGTATGAAGAGGCCTCTAGTGCTCAATTAGCTACGAGCTATTGATATGCGGAAGTCCAGGTAGGTCATCATCTTGCGTGGGTTTAGAGTTCTCCAAATTACTACACAATTGTATATGGTGATATCTAGCTGGTGCAAAAATACCTTTTTATATGTGCAAAAATACCTTTTTATATCATTTAACTGTTTTTCGTAAAAAAGGATATGAAAGCAATACCTGATCTACTAGATCCACACCACCCAAATGCATATTGTATTCCTGGATAACATCAGGCTTGAAAATTGACATTTTGGTATGGGCATCTATTTTTCCAGTGTCAATCATCAAAATCTTAGGGCTGCAATTGGACAATGTCGTAACCACCCTCCTATCTTGCCAAGTAATGTAGGTCAAGTGTGAGAGCTGACGCACCTGCATTTCTCCTCTCCTTAGAGTCTTTGTATTCACATTCTTCGGCAAACCAATACGATTTGAATATACTGTTCCAATTGCATTTGTGTTCCTTTTGTATAAGGCCATGTATAATTTAGGGGAGCTGTACCAATTATCTAAATATACAGTCCTACCCTGGTCAAGTATAGGTTCCATCAGGTAGGTGCATTACTATGGAGCCAGATAACCCCAAATCTTTGTTTCCAGTATTATCAGTTCCTTGACCAGTGTAAATGCAGCTATTGTAAAGATATCCCGTTTTACTTTCACAAAGATCAAAACTCTTTATGCCAAATCTGGCCCTCTTTGTTTTGATGTATTGCTTCCAGCCTAAGCGGCCCTTCCAAAGCATCAAGCTTTCATCTACAGTGACCTTATCACCAGGCACGTAATTTTCTTTGAATTTTGAAATAATATATTCCAAAACTGACCTAATTTTGTGTAGTTTATCGTTTACATTTTCTGTGCCGGTGAAATGAAGGAACCGCAAAATGGAAATAAACCTGTTATTTGACAATCATTTCCCAAAACATGGAGTAGATAGCATGTCATCTGTAGACCAGTACATGTCTAAAGTTGGTTTATGAATAACACCCATGGCCGTATTTAGACCAATTAGCCTGTAAATCTCATTCAGTGTTACTTCTGTCCACTTCTGAATTCTACTCTTAGGCCCTAAATTGCCTTTAGAATTCAGGTCTTCCTTCACCTTACTCGCATATGCATTTGTTTCTGTAACACTAAGTCAGCAGTAAAAAATGTTGTGTAAATGCCAATTGGTTGGCTGTCAGAAGTCAGATGAGCTTGGGGTTGTACATCAGAGGCTGTGCTCGTGAAGATATGTCTAGTTGTTTTGGAGTCATTTTGACTATCCCACAACGTTGCATCTTCATGAACACCTGAAGGAAGAGAGTCACTTTGTTCCTCACTGCTACCTATATCCTCGATGCCCCCCTCAAAATCTGAAAACTCGCCGTCAATATCAAAGTCACTGTCATATAGCAAAAAGTCCTCCACATTATCTGAAGTTATTTCTGAAGCCCGTACACTGCCTACACGAGCTAATCTGTTAGCTACATTGCTAGTCGAAGCCATGGTTAGAACTGAGATATAACATTTTCAAATGTGCTTTTCTGATAGCTAAAACAAAAAACTGTGAACCCCGTAGCTACATGGCTCTACCATAAATCCCCAGTGTATTTATTCTAAGGCGTAAATAGAAACGCTGACAGAGAGGTTTGATTTCTTTGGAGCTTGGGTGTTTCTGACAAACACACACACACACACACATGTAATATCGTCGTAGCAATAAACAGAATGATAAAACCTTGAAGCCGAGAACATTGTGTTTAGCTAGCTCTACGTATATACATTTGTACGTGCATAGCACAAGCCTGACTCACAAATTAGGTGTGTTCGACATACAGAATGACTTTGATGCCTTTAATGAGCTTTAAGTCAGTTTTTGTTTCATTAAAATATCTTAATAAATACCAAAGATACGAATGTTTACGTACGAAGCATATTTACCTACATTTAACAATTTAAATGCCTTGAATTGTTTATTGGGTATCCATTACCGGCCGTGCAGGATTTAAATGGCCATCGCTCAAGCGGTTAATATACAATATTTTAATCAAAATCGTTAGAGGCATTTTTAAGAAAATCAAAATTTTCGAAAAAAGTTCCATGTAAAGGGTAGTTGGGGTTAGGAGATTTTCTTGAAAATCTTCATGTTGCATCCTTGGAAGATACCAATCTTAAACACCAAGTTCAGTATTTAACGGTCTTTTCGTTTTTGAGCTATGCTGCGTATGCACACAGGGACCTTTTTCTGAAAATGCTTTTTTTGGATTCAGGGGGACCCAAAACACGTATTTCCATTGAAATATCGGTATCAAATTTTTGGGTGGAATGCAATACCTTCTCTATACACTATGTACATAGTACGTGTAGAGAAAGTAAAAACAATTAAATCAATACCAATTGACTGTAAAAGTTAGCTATATTATGAATCATGGGACTTAAAAGTTTCAAGAAGATGAAAGGGATGCACTAGCTCCACCATGGGATAGATATCTTCAAGGTTTCCAGAACAAAAGGAGAACCCTTGAGATTCCTTCTGAGCCTTAACTAGAAGAAACTCAGGCTAATAATTTTCTGAGCTAGACCATGAGCGAAAGCACTGCAGCTAGAGTTAGCCACGTCAAAACAGTATGTCGATTAAAGGAGGATTCAAATTTGCTTCATCATTGTTTATAGCTATCCTTAATAACTTGCCTAGATTTGGCAAGGATCTTCTTATATTATATGAGGTTATCCAGCTTAGGGCGATGCTAGAAGACCCTGAGAACACGCCTACAAGAACAAATGGCATTCATCCAGAAAGCGACGAGGTTTGCCAGTTGACCACAGAACAGACTGCTTGGCAGCAAACAGAATGGTGGTCAGGAGGTTTTCAACTATAAAGTCTGAGTCATGTTCATTGTTGTTAAAAACGGGGCCAACTGGAAATAAAGGTTCCAGTTAGCTCAATCCAAGTGCCATTTAGATAAAGATGTGGAATGACATCATGTACTAAGAGGAAATAGTGTCAAATAGAGATAATATTCCATTGTAAGGAAACACTGTGGAGAACAAACAGCACAGATTGTTCAGGAGAAAGAGATGATTATTGCCCAAGAAATCTGCAAGGTGAGCCCCAAAGAGGGTAGTGGGCATTCACATCCTCTTCCAACATAAAGGGTTTTGGTAGCTGGGAAACGAAGGTGTTGTAAATCAAGTGTGTGAGAGGGCATTAGAGGGAGGCAGATATATACTGCAAATGGTAAATCTGATAGATGATAGTTTAATCCTTACAGCAATTGACTGGATGACAGACTTTAAGGAGATGGATTCAGCATAAATATAATCTCAGATGAGCATTATAGTGTCCCCATATCAGTGATAAATCACACTGTACAACAGTGTAGTGCCTGAGTAATGTTGGCTGTGCTGTGGCCGAGTGGTCACACCACTCACCTCTCACCTAGATGGCCCGGGTTCGATCCCAAGCGACAGCATGTGAGATTTGTGGTGGACAAAGCGGCGCAGGGGCGGTTTTTTCTCCAGGTTCTCCAGTTTCCCCCGCCATCACATTCCACCGTGACTCCATCTTCATGTATCATCAGTGTCATCGCCTGCAGTGCCAGAGCAGTAAAAGCAGGCGTTAAACACTACAAAAAAAAAAAAAAAAGTATGTAATGTTGTCTTCTGGTCGGAGCATGGTCTCTTGTAGGCAAATGTGACCAAAGGCTGATATCGGTGCAACAACAGCTCAAGCTCTGATCGATGTGGTCAAATTCCACAGATGTAGTCATTATCAGTAGTACAGGAGGTCTAAATTGAAAGCTGTTACTACATATTTGGCTGTGCAGGTCAGTTTAATTTATTCTTCTTCTTGGACTAATACTTTGTTCAGGAGCACGATCCTGCCGCTTATGCACTTACTGTCCATCTGGTAGTGAAGGAGAAATCCTCCTGCTCCATCTCCTCCATGGGGAAGGGCCCATTTCAATAGAGAATTTTGGTTCAAGGTTCTCGAACCGATTAGAGCTACTGCTTGCGAAGATGGTGGTCACCAATCTGTACTCCTCCCAGAATATTTCTCAGAAGAGGATCTACGTGGAGAGTGGCATAGACTTTTCCTTCCCTTAGACACTTTGGGAGAGGACTTTACAGTTTGCTTCAGAAAGTAGGTTCTCATATAAAATTCTTTGCTGGTGAAGAATATCCTACAGGTGTGAGTGGTATTGTTGCCCGAGGTTGATGGCTTCAGTGACACTGCTACCAGAGTACTCTTTAGGGTGGCAGAGGTTGATGCCAATGGAGATGTTGAAGTCTTTGTTAGTGGCCTGGCGATGAGAGTCTTCTCTGTAATGGCAGCCCCATTTATATTGCCAGTCAGAGTTGCAATTTCCTGAATCAGTATCAGTGCAGCTGCAACTGAGCTGCAGGTACCAAGCACAGAACAGAGGGTTGGCAAAGGTGCAGGAAGTTAAGGGCTTCTGAGAAGGACACCTTCTCCCTCACCCGTAACTCCTGGATCACTCATTCTCTCCTCTGTGAAACAGGGGCAAGTGCAGGAACTAGATGGATATTCCCCACTGCAATTAACACAAGATGGAGTGATGGTGCAAGATCTATCATGCAATGCCTCTCTATAGATGGCACATGTAGAAGGGATAGTACAAAAATAACTAGTATGCCTAAACTGCTGATACTTGTAACATCTGAGTGGGTTAAGAATAAAGGGACTAACCTTGATGGTTTCATACCCTGCCTTAATCATCTGAGGGAGATCTACCCAATCAAATGTAAGGAACAGGGTATGGGTAGGCACGAAATCACCATTAGCCTTGTGTTGAACCCTTTACACACATGTAACAGATCCTTTTGAAGCTCCTCATTGGACAATCCATTCAATGCACCAGCAGCAATAACACTGCACAAGGTTTTCAATGTCTTGTGCTGTTCAACCTTAACCGGGTAACTGCCTAACATCTTAGCCTTCAGTACATTTCCTCCCTGGTATGCCGTATATGCTTCTACCAGGAGTGTATCATTCCGTGTTCTAATGCATGAGTGAACAGGACCAGCAATCTTGTCAAGACCCTTTTGTATAATAACAGGGCTAACTGATATACATGTCTTACCTTCCACCATCCTAGTTATTACTAAGTAAGGACCACTGCACTCGACTACTACTTTTCCCATTCACTAAATTATTATTGGGTTTTGTTTTTGCCATAAAAATGATATATTTTATTCCCCAGTGCTCCCTACCTACCATGAACCCCAATGGGGTAACAGGGCTACACAGGGTACTTAGCAGGCTCGCCATCCCACTCACCCTGGAGTTCAGTATAGTACCTAGTCCTGGCTGATTGACTAGGGATGGGTTAGTCCCTAGCCTGCCATTTAGGTGAAGCAGAAACCGAAGTGCACACCACTTTGATTGGGCACCCTTCCCTGGTCAATGAAAGACAGAAGTCCAAGTTCAGATACCAGGATATCCCTTTCCATTGACACAGATCTCCATGCATGGCCACATGGGTGGGAGCTTTGATGGACTGACTCCCTCATTACTCTTGGTTGCCCATATGAGGGAATCAGGGTTGGCTCAGGACCTGGATGCATCAAACACATATCTACTATAGTAGACCCCTGGGGTGAGAAGTTATGGATAATAATCAAATGGCAGTGAGAAACTTAGTTCACATTTTCTCTTGGCTTCTCTGGCCTTTGCATGCTTCAAGATGGTTTCTGTTCATCATTATTTGTTCTTCAAATTTATGGTGCACTTATGTAGGCAAGCAATTTAATTAGTCTGTAGTGTTGTTCAGCAGCAAGTCATTTGCCAGTTTTCATCAAGAATAGAACCACTACAGCTTCCTTTCCCATGCTAGAGAGAACTTTGCATTTGATATTTACCAATACATCACAATTCAGCACAAATTTTGAAACTTGCTTTTTTCCCTTGCAACCAAAATATGCAATTTCATTATAATTTGAATAATTTGCATACGTAAAATATTTTCAACTTAAAAAAGTGCACATTTGGTAAAACAATATTAATTTAAAGTCCAGCAACATCTTAATGGAAAAAAAAAAAAAAAAAAAAAAAAAAAAAAAAAAAAAAAAAAAAAAAAAAATCAGAAAAGTGTTTACCTGAAGATGCTGTAGGTCGTCTTCTTGGATGTTGTGCAACAAATTGTATATTTGGACTGAACTAAGCATTGTGCTAAGAGCAAACACTGTGGCACAGTCCCGTACTGTGCTTTCACTGTCAAATGCTCCTTGTGTGTCCATTAAGAGCACTGCCACCTATGAAACAACATTAAATCACTGCATCACAGAGTTCATTAAAAGGTGCTAATTTGCAAATTCTTAAATGGTAAACACCATAATCATCAAGGACTGCGTTCATTAATTGCAAACTATTGAATTGCTATTACTGTTTTTGCTACCCATTTTGAACATCACACCCATAACAAAGTATTAGAAGCTTTTAGTACAACTTAAAAATTCCATCTTTAAGTTCTGATTTGTTATGTGATATTACTAGCTAAATATAAACAATATATCACTACTTTTCCTGAGCAAACACTTACCTCCTCTTTCAAACCAGGCAACTTGATGAGAAAGATTTCAGACCATAACAGAATACCGGTAGTGTCTCTTTCTGAACCTCCTCGCCACGAGAAACCTTCCAGAGGCTCATCTTCACTTCCCATCCAGTCGGGATTTCCCTGAACATAATTATCAAAATATCAAAAACACAAAACACAAATATGGTGCACCCTTGATCAGTTTCTTCCCTTGTGAGGCAAAATGAAAAAAATCTGGTGAGATACTTAACACAATTGTCAGTTTTTTTTTGGTAGTGTTTAACGCCCACTTTAACTACTTATGGCACCACAGGTGGTGACACTGATGATACGTGAATGATGATGGAGCACCGGTGGAATGAGTTGGCAGGGGAAACCGGAGTACCCGGAGAAAACCTGCCCCAGCACCGCTTTGTCCACCACAAATCTCACATGCGGTCGCTTGGGATCGAACCCAGACCATCTAGGTGAGAAGCGAGTGATCTAACCATTCGGCCACGGTGCAGCCATACAATTGTCAGTGATAAATTTATATATCTCTATTATATACTGCAGACTTATATTGATTCTTCTCTCCATGTTACATTACCTCACTCCAGATATATGTGCGCTTTGGAATGATTTTGAATTAAGCTTACTGGAAAAAAAATAATAATAATAAAAAAAAAAACCATGCAAATGCTGATTCTTCCTAACAAATCTCATACTGAAAGAAAATAAATTAACTGCCAATATTATGAAAGAGTTTATTTGGAAAAATATTGTGTATTTTAAGGAGCTCTATATTATTCATTAAGTTGTTTTCTATAACTTACAGCTTACTAGTTAAACAACATTCAGTTAAGTACAAGAGACCTCAAAAGCTACTTGCAAAAAATTCAGCATATCCATTTCATTGCTGAACTATTTAATCAAATGTGTTGTATTTTAATAAAAATACTAAGACATTTTTATAAGAATAAAATATTCCATGTAAAGGGCAGTTTAAGTTGAGTGTATTTTCTCCAAAATCTTTGTCTCACATTCTGAAATATGCTCAACTAAAATACCAAATTTGGTGTTTATGACTTATGCTGTATACACATATACACAGACATAGAAGTTATTACTCAAGAAACATACAAAATTGTATTTCCAGTGAAATTTAGATTTTAGGGTGGAGTGCAATACCTCCTCTACCTATTATAAGATCATTAGAAAGTAAAAAGGTAAACTCTTAATTCTGAAATGAAATTTAAATAAATGTATCTTTTTAACAAACAAATAAAACCACAAAACAACAAAAAACTATTATATAAATTGCAATTCTTTTGCAATACATTAAGGGCATTTCATCATCTGCATTTCTTTACCACCTACTTTAACTACTATGGTATCACAGGTGATGACACTGATGATATATAGAGTGAAGATTTTTTTTAATAGTGTTTAATGCCCACTTTTACTACAAATGGCACAACAGGCGATGACACTGAAGATACATGGAATGAAGATAGAATAACAGTGGAATGTGATGGCAGGGGAAACTGGAGAACCCGCCCCTGCGCCGCTTTGTCCACCACAAATCTCACATGTGGTTGCTTGGGACTGAACCCGAGTCATCTACGCGAGAGGGATCTAACCACTCTGCCACAGCACGGCTTCATTGCATGAAGAGCACTAATTCACTTACAACCACCTAACACTCAAGACTACCAATTATCATCTTGTAGGTTTATCAGAGAATATATTGAAGAAAAAAGAGAGTCCTGTATGTGTTCATGGACAATAGTGATGGTAGTTCAGTGGAACAGTAATTGGCATGATAAAAGCAGGCCTGCAGTTCAAGATTTAGACATGGCTTTTCTAAGTTTGATTTAATTTTTTATATTTAGCCCACTCACCATTAGTGTGCATAGGAAAAACTTCTGCAAGTTCCATAAACAAGTTTTTATACATTACCAATAGGCTCTTGAGGAATAAAAGTAATGGGAATTAACTCTCTAAAGAACACTATTTCAATATGAGAAACTTAAAATGATAAATAGAAAATTTTCAAAATACCCATTTAACAAAGTTAAGATCTAGTTTTCCTTTATTTTAGAGCTTTCTAATGAAGTTGTCATATTGCTTACTATATGCTAATAGCCATGTTTACTATGAGTTTTTATTAATTAATGTGATTTGTTGTACTTTATTGCACATCACTGATAATAATGTAAGAGGTGGAATGGAAAGTAACATACAACAATTTTTTTCTGCATTGGTATTTTGGCTGGGGTGTTAACATTTCACCAAGATATGGTTGAAGCTTCCCCTATGAATAATATTTATTTCTCACATGCAGCTGCACCCAGAGAAGCATGAACTATGCAATAAAGATGGCATGCATGTTAATATTGTCCACTTGTGAAGAGCAGCAAATTGTAGTGCAATTTTTATGGGCTAAAGAAGAAAGAAATTCACAGGGACATTGAATAGCATGTATGGGGATGACTGGACCGTATGAATGTCAACAGGTGGTGTGCATTCTTTGAAGATGGCTGTGATAACCTTTGTAATGTGACATGTTACAAATAGGTGGCAATAACTGTCACAACACAAAATTTCAAAAATTTAAATTTTAAATGACCAGCAAATGCAACTGTGTATCTTATCTCAGCGGTTCAGCATTTTGTATGGTGCAATGCGCAATATTGTGCATGACACATTACAGTTTTGTAAAGTTAATGCTCACTGGGTGCCTAAGAACATGACAGACAACCACAAGGGCCAGAGAAGATGACAAGCTTAATCACTTTGTCACATTATGCTGCAGAAAGGCATGACTTTATGGAGTGGAAAGATGCTGTTTCCCTGGTAAAGAAAAAATTGCAATCTGCTCTTAAAGTGCTTGTGACAGTATTCTGGGATATGAATGGTGAGGTACTGGTGGACTTTGCTGAACACGGGACCAATGTGAATGTTGCAGCCTACATTAAAACATTGGTAAAGTTGCTTTATGCCCTTTGTCAGAAACACTGTAACTTCATACTGGTGACAAACTTCCTCACAACAATGCTTGCCTCCAGTTGTTGCAGCTGTTTGTGAGAAAGTCAACAAATTTGTTGGGAGTTGCTCCATCATCCTCCATACAGTCCAGACCTGGCACCATCAGACTTTCATTGCTCAGTCCCATGAAGAAATTCCTGGCCGGTAAATGCCTTGTTACAGATACAGAAGTGCAAAAAGCAGTCTGCAAATGGCTTTACTCCAACTGATTGTAATTCTATGAACTGGGTATTTTGAAACCAGTGTCGTAACCAGTGTCGAGATGGGAGAAATGTTGAAAAAATTGTCCACTAAATAGAAAAATAGAGTAAAGATGTTTCTTCAGTTGTGCTGGTTTGTAATGGTAGCTATTAAACTTTTGGTATAAAAATTATTGTTTGCTACTTTCCAATCCAACCTCGTTATTATTTAATGTTCTTCAATTTGTTATTGTAATAGGTTAACCTTTTAATAAGGTGTGAATTGCATTCTTTCCCTCCTTTTATAGTTGTCATTATCTAAGTAGCTTCCTGTTCAATTGTAATCTGACTGAGAAAGTGTGAGCTGCTTCTGCATCCTTCTGTTGTAAAAGTAGAACTAATATAAAATTCCACTGCGCTACACATTCTGACTTATTTTCTGCATAATTTATTCTAACTCAATTCTTTTCCAAGATTTTATTGGAAATAAGAACCAAAGACAGCTGCCTTTTACCTCAGATAGGACACTGCAACAGGTGAAATCCTCAGACCCGAAGTTTAATAAAATTATAAATAGGTGGTTAGAAGAATTAGGCGAAGATAGTGACAAATATGAAGCAGACTCTGATCCTTTTTTGAGTAAGCATGACATCTCTTTAGATTAAACTGTATCAGAATTTGAAGTGACCTAGAACATACAGCTGATTGAAGTTCCGAAGGTAAACATAATTCAGATGATGATGTGTCAAGAAGCAATTAATTTTATGGTAAAAATCAGCAAAAATGGACATAAAGGCTTGCATAACATAATAATGAAATTTAACAATTTATTCTTCTAACTGCCGCTAGGTGGCTTGTGAGGTTAAACGTTAGTGTGAAAGCTCCCATATTTTCGTTCATTTTTTTGTAAAAATTTGATTGTAAAGAAGGTAAAAGCTTCATAAGTGTGACGTTAATCATGGTGTGAAACAGTGTGTGAAATAACTTAGTGTATAGTATTTGTTAAAATGTAGATTTTGTGTTATTTCTGTTGTCCGTAAATCAGCTGTGAAATCTGCCATATTGGAATTGAAGTGTTTTGTTTATAGCAGCTGTATCTCCTGTTTTTGGTCACACAGTTTGTTTTGTGTTTGACTTTTCATTAGTGTTTAGTGAATAAATTACCTCTACAGTGTGAATATAAATCTTCAGCAAGCTAGTGCTGTGTTGTATCATATTTCATATGTTTAACTCTTGTGACAAACCTGTTCTTACTGGTTAAGCCGTACCTGTTTTTGAATTTAAGTGTTGTGTTTGTGCAAAGTGCTGTGCAATGAGTGGAAAAGTGTGTGATCTTAGTGGAATTTGTGGTGCATGCCGTCGTAAGGTTAGTCAAGGTGTCTTTTGTGAAGGTTGTAAGTTTTGGTTTCATTGGGCGTGCAGTAACACTGTTAGTGATGATGTAAGAAATTGTAGTGAATGGTTCTGTGAATGTTGTAGGCTTAAAGAATTGGTCAAAAAGCACGAGGAAACCATTTCTAACCTCAGAAAAAAAACTGGATTTTTTCAAAAAGGACTTTACAGGACACGAACTTGCTCCTTTAGAAAATTTGGATTGTAAATCACCTGATTTTAAGGTGCCATCCAGAAAAAATCTGAGGAGGAAACAGCGTTTCTCTGCCGATGTCAAACTGAGCAACAGATTCAGTGTTCTTGAAACTGTTGATCAGTCCCCAAATCCTCCTGTGCAGGTTTTAGATGATAACTGCACTAAAAGCAAGGTTTTGTTGCTTGGGAGTAGCCATGGTAGGGGCATAGCATCCCTGCTAAAGGAGGATTTGGGAAGCAGTTATGATGTAGTAGGCATAGTTAAACCTAGTGCTGGGCTCTCTCATGTCACTGAAGATCTGGTAAAACTGACTGGTTTTACTAAGAGGGATCATGTAGTTATAGTGGGTGGGCCAGGAAATAACCTGGACAGAGATAGTAATTATTCATTTGAAAAAGATCTGTGTGACATAAGGGAATCCAGTAGCCATACCAGTGTGAAGTTTGTGGGGCTTTTTGATAGGCACGACAAGCAGCAGCTTCATAGGAGGGGGACAGAGATGAATCTGCAACTTGAGCGTGCCTTGTTGAGCCCTGCTGCCTCTCACATTGATATGATATATGTTAGCGGTAGAGGCCGAGATGGTTACACATCTCATGGTCTACACCTCAATTCTAGAGGCAAAAGGCAGCTTTCGCAGCTAATTGCCGACAGAATTATAGGTAGAATTCCTGTTATGATATCTGATAGGGCTTTTTTAGGTTAAAGGAAATCCCCCAAAATAGTCATGAAAGAACTCTAAAGTCAAATGAAATAAAGAATTTTAGGAATACAGAGAATATCAGTAATTACAATAAATAATAGCAGTAGCAGTAGCTCGTTGTGTATATTTCACCAAAATATTAGGGGTTTAAGAAACAAAGTTGATGAACTTTCTCTTAGTCTTGCTTCTGAAAAATTACAGCCTCATGTTTTATGCTTATCTGAACATCACTTAACAGAACAGGAATTCATGCCAATTTCACTGCATGGGTACTCTTTAGGAGGAATTCAATTCAATTCAATTCATTCACCGTATGATTTCATTACAGAAATATCAGTTTCGTCAATAGGAATTACATAATAATCACAAAATATACTTATACTAGTTACTACTTACAGATATTTACAATATTAGAATTCTAGTACAAACTTGAAATAAAACTAGTAAACTAAGCCATCTCCAGATATTCGTTCACTGAATAAAAGCATTTTAGAATTAAGAATCTCTTTAATTTCCTTTCGAATATTGCCACAGAGGATAACTGCTTAAAGGTGGTAGGGAGTTTATTATACAATTGAATACCACTATGATAAAAACTTTTCTCATGCATGCCCTCTTATGCCCTATTTTGTGAAGGTTTAATTTACTTCTTGTATTATGGTCATGGATTTCCGCATTAGTAATAAAACTGTTTACCTGCTTGTGGGTTAATACAAGCATTTCATAAAGATAAATTGATGGAACTGTTAAGATATTTAGCGATTTAAAATAAGGTTTACAGCTAGTAGTACTAGAAAGGTTATGCATTAGCCTAATTGCCTTTTTTTGGATTAGAAAGACTCGGTTACAATGGCTGGATTTTCCCCAAAAAATTATACCATAGGTTAGGTGAGAGTGAAAATAAGCAAAATAGGCTATTTTAAGTACATCAAGATTCACCAATGATCTTAGAGTGTATAAAGCAAAACAAATTTGGCTTAGTTTTTTTGATAACGATTCAATATGAATTCCCCAATTGAGATTATTATCAACCCACACCCCAAGAAATTTAATTTTTTCTCTGATAGTTACCAATTCATTATCTAAGTAAACTTCAGGAAAATTTACATTTTTATTCACTTTATGATGGAATCCTACGACTAAACTTTTATTTTTATTAATAACAAGCCTATTGTCTTTAAACCAATTAACAACATACTCAGTTGCCGTATCAGAGTTTGATTTAAGATCGAGTTCGTTTTCCCCAGAAATTAGCAGGCTAGTATCATCTGCAAAGAGCGTAAATTTAGTATTACTAAGGTGACTATTTTCGGCTAAGTTGTTAATGTATAGTAGAAATAATAGGGAACCCAAAATTGAACCCTGGGGTACCCCAAACTTTGTGTCAACTATGTTAGAGCTGACCACTTTAATTTCATTTAAACTATTTTCAACATATTCGATCTCAGTTAAGTGCTTTCTGTTACTTAAATATGATTCAAACCAGTTGAAAGGAATTCCTCTTATGCCATAATTATACAATTTATGTAAAAGTATATCATGATCAACTAGGTCAAAAGCCTTAGATTGATCTAGAAATAATCCGAAACATTGAATTCCACGATCTAGATTTTTATGCACTTCTTCAATTAAGTTCTGCAAAGCTAAATTTGTTGATTTCTTTTGTTGAAACCCATACTGATCTTTAGATATAATATTATGTTTATTAAGAAACGATAATACCCTGTTATACACCACCTTTTCAATCATCTTGGAAAATACAGATAGGATAGATATAGGCCGGTAGTTTTCCAGCTCCACTTTAGAACCCTTTTTAAACAAGGGCTTAATTTTAGAAGTTTTTAAACTCTGAGGGAAATAACCTTCATTAAGAGACAGGTTTATTATGTAGCATAACGGTTTTACCAGATAAATAGAGCATTTTTTGAGAAATATATTCGAAAACTCGTCCAAACCGAGAGACCTTTTGGGTTTCATATTTTTTATTACTGCGAGAAGCTCATCTTCAGTTGTTGGTAAAAAATATAGACTCACAAATTATATTGTGTAAATTAAGTATCGGTGGGTTACTTTCTATATTGGCTTTCCTCCTAATAGTGTTGGCAACAGAAGAGAAATATTGGTTAAATTCTTGAGCAATAATTTCAGGATTAGATACTCGCTCGCCATTTACATTTATACTAAAACCTTCAGCTTTACATTTTTGGCCTGTAGTCTCATTCTTAATGATGTTCCATATGGTTTTCGATTTATTTATTGAATTCTTCACCATGTTACTGTTAGAACCCTTCTTAGCCATCCTAACTACTTCATTGTATATTTTTTTGTAACGTGAATAATATTGTTTAATGTCCTCTGAGACTTGATTTTCTTTGATTACTTTACTTAAATACCGGAGCCTTTCACTAGATATCCTAATACCCTTTGTATAATACCCTAATCCATTTGGCTTTGTTAGGTTTCTTTTTTACAACTGTTAAAGGCATGACAATATTCAAATTAAAATTAAGTATCTTACTAAATTCATTGAAACTTTCATTTACACTCTGACAATAAATATCTGACCAATTTTCTTTGGAGAGTAGATAGTTAAAGTATTGAATGCTATTATCACTATATATTCTACACTTTTTGTAAGGCAGTTGTCTACAATTAACAGATTCATTTTTGAGCCCAATTTTTATTATTTGACCATAGTGGTCTGAGATGCCAGATTCAAAATTTTCAAATTCAAAATTAAAATTAGAGGTATTCAAAATACACTGATCTATAGCACTCATCGTCCCCTGGGTTACTCTAGTAGGTGTATTAACCACTGCTTCTAGGCCGTACATATTAAGAAGATCAGTAGTGAGACTTTTCATTTGATTTTCTCCCAAGAAATTTATGTTAAGATCACCTATAATAATTACATTTCTTTTCACATTGAAACAATAGTTTAAAATCCTGTCTAAATTAGTAATAAACACACTTAAGTTACTGCTGGGATTTCTATACAAACAAATTATTATAATTTTAAAATCACAAAGTTCGACTATACTGCCTTCAAAATGCTCATCACACATTAAACTATCAAAGATTGATATTCTTTTGACCTTGATGTTTTCCTTTACAAAGATACAAGATCCCCCGTTGTTTTTGTTTTTTCTGCAGTAGGCGCTTTCCCTAACACTACCCTGAAAATTTAGCATCTCAATCTGATTATCTTTTAGCCAGTGTTCGGTAAGTGCTAAAATATCAATACTTTGTAATTTATCATTTAGCAAAACCTCGAAGATAGCAACCTTGTTTCTGATGCTCTGCACATTTTGATGAAAAATAGAGAAAGAATTTAGAACATGATGTTTTATAGGAAGAGCACCCACTGAGTCAATTCCCATGTTGCAGATATCATCCACCCTACCTGTCCCTAGTTTCCCGCCAGAACAACATCAATAACCTCACACAGCAATTCCCCAAATCTATGTGAACCTTTGCGATTTAGATGGACTCCATCTCTAGCATAATCACTGTTGTCCAACCAAAAATTGCCATCTAGCATCGTGCAATCTCTCACTTTACTTAACCAATTCAAAGCACTATTTATGTGAACTATTTTTCTTTGGGTCACGTCATATCTGCGAAGCACTCCACTAATAACTATTTTGGCACCGGGGACTTCCTTTCGGATGGAATTTACCAAGTCCATAGTATCTCCCATTATATCTTCTGCATATACACCTCTGTTAATATCGTTAGAACCAGCATGCAACACAACCCTATCTGGCTTATCAATCGCCACCAAGTGTTCCACCTTAGATTTCAGCTCACAAACCTTTATACCTGGATAACAAAGCACCTTATAACCTCTTTTCCTGCAGCAGTCACCAGAAAACTTCAATAACGAATCATCAAACACCATCACTTTTTTCCTTGCGCCACTTGTTAGGTTCTTTAAGCCAACATTCATTGCCTAATATTTCAAACCTATTGTGAAGTTGAATATCGTTCTTCTCCAGCACGTGTTGAGCTCTCCCTTCCGGTCGCCTTTCTCTGCTTTTGTGCTGAACTACTTCGGCGTAACTGATTTTATCTTGCTCCGCTGATAATTTGGATTGGAGATCTGCGTTCTCGGTTTTAAGCCTAATAATTTCTGACTGACCACTTTGTACGTCTTTGTTTAACATCCCTATTATGACCTGTAGGGACGCTATTACTTCTGCCTCGTGCGTCGCTGGGTTTCCGCACTTCGGCAATTGTTTATGTCAATTCTTAACCATTTCATTGTAAGCCCCCTCATTACCTTTATTACCACCAGTATCTACGATGTCCTCGAGTAGATTTTCGCTAATATTGCACACCACCTTGTTTGATTTACTATCGTTTTTACACAAATTTTGAGACCTACTTCTCGTCATCATACCAACCGCCGCCATCTTGATGAAATAGTATGAACACCTGCATATTCAAGGAAAAATGTAAAAAAAGGAGGGGTTTGCATATTTGTAAGACACGATGTACTCTATAAAGTCATTAATCTAAACAAGTTTTGCTCTGAGCTAGACATAGAGATGTGCGCAGTTCAGCTAAACATAAATCAAGTAAATTTTGCAATAATAGCTCTATATCGGTCCCCACTAGGAAACTATTAGTTATTCAAAAAACAGTTAGATGATTCTTTAAAGTTTATATTGAAACCGAAACGAGAAATGATAATTTGTGGTGACATAAATATTGATTATCTTATACCTAGTCTCCGAAAGGACCAACTCAATTCTATATTTTTTACATACAACATGTCACACACAGTACATTTTCCTATAAGAATTCAGGGTAGCTCCTCTTCAGCAATAGATAACATATTCATGAATATAGATAGAATTAAAACTTCAATAACCTTACCATTTGCAAATGGCCTTTCAGATCATGAGGCACAAATACTTCTCATTAAAGAGATAAACTTAAAGTTAAAACCAATCTATAAATATTGTAGAACACGAAAAATAGATGAAAGGTCCCTCACATTGTTTAAGTATGCCCTTCAACAAGAATCATGGACTGAAATCCATGAAATAAGTGCAGTAAATGACAAGTTCAATCATTTCCTACAACATTTCAACTCTCATTTTGTAGCATGCTTTCCAGTCAAATATTGTAAAATATATAATCAGAAGGAAAATAACACCTGGATTACAACAGGCATTAAAACTTCTTGCAAACATAAGCGAAAATTATACCAAGAATTGAAACATAATAAGACCCCATACTTAGAATGTCACTACAAAAAGTACTGTAAAATTCTAAAAGAAACAATAAAAGCTGCTAAAATATTGCATTACAATAAAGAGATATCCAACTCTAATAATAGAATAAAAACTATCTGGAATATAATAAAAAGGGAAACAGGTAAGAGCTCTCAAGAAAGCCCCTCAATTGCACTGAACTTCCGGTAATCAAAAAATTGATGATCCTCAAATGCTCGCAGATATTTGCAACAATTTCTTTTTGAATGTAACAGACAAATTAAAAGTAAACTATGGATGTAAAGAATCAGCAATAAATTTTTTGAAAACTTCTTTTGTAAACAAAGTCCCTGAATTTAAAGTAAAAATGACTACACCATTTGAAATAAAGAATATAATAAATTTGCTCAAGACCAAAAATTCCCCTGGATATGATGAAATATCAAGTAAAACCCTAAAAGCATGTTCTGACCTAATATGCATTCCCCTTAGCTATTTATGTAACGAATCACTAATGAGTGGAATATTTCCTGACAGAATGAAGTACTCTATTGTTAAACCACTTTTTAAAAAAGGAAAACAAGATAATATATCAAATTATAGACCTATATCTCTCTTGTCTGTTTTCTCCAAAGTATTTGAGAAAGTAATGTTCAATAGGCTCTATAATTACTTGGAAAAGAACAACTTATTTGCCAAAGAACAGTTTGGCTTTAGAAAAGGAGTAGCGACAGATAATGCAACCTACAAAGCTCACACATAAAGTGTTAACAGCATTAAATGAAAAGGAACATGTCGGTGGAATCTTTTGCGACCTGGCGAAGGCTTTTGATTGTGTGAATCATGAGATTCTGATAGCTAAACTAAATTTCTATAGAATAAAGAATAACATATTAGATTGGTTCATTTCATACCTAGAGAAGAGAAAACAAAGGGTCGAAATTAATAACTCCAACGGGTATCAAAATAGTGCCTCAGAATGGAAGTCAGTAAAACACGGTGTTCCCCAAGGATCAATCTTAGGGCCTCTTTTGTTTACATAAATGACCTCCCATTATACATTAACAGTTTTGCAAGTATTTATTTATTCGCAGATGACACTAGTGTTTTAGTAACAAGTAAAGATTTCAATGAATGTGTAGTTAAATTAAACTATGTTCTAAATTGTATGTCAAATTGGTTCAAAGCAAACAAACTCTCAGTAAACCTTGAAAAAACAAAAACAATTAAATTTATAACTACTCGCTCACCAGAAACGCACATAAAAATAGGAATTAATGATACATTGTTAGAACAGCTAAATGAAGTCAAATTTCTTGGCCTTCAGGTAGATAAGCATTTGGACTGGAAGTCACATATTAGCTACATCACACCTAAACTTAGCTCAGCATGTTATGCTCTCCGTGCACTGGTTAAATTTCACTCAATCGATACACTTAAGTTGGTGTATTTTGCCTACTTTAATTCCATCATCGAGTATGGAATAATATTTTGGGGTAATTCAGTAGATAGTAAATGCATATTCCGGATACAGAAGAAAGCTATACAAATAATCTGTAAAGCTTATAGCACACAGTCATGCAAAGAACTATTTCAAAAATTGGGCATCATCACCTTACCTTGTGTTTATATATTATCCATTTTAAAATTCTATGCAGTTAATCGACATAGTTTTATAACAAACATGGAAATTTATAACATTAATACTAGACAAAAGGGATTGATTCATCGTCCCAATGCCAATCTTTGTTGCTTTCAGAAAGGTGTATATTATGAAACAATCAAGATATTTAATGCTCTCCCCAGTAATCTCAAAGAAAATGTTGGGAATTTCAGGGCTTTTAAGGCCTCTCTTAAGGAGTACCTTTGCAATAAATCATTTTACTCTGTAGATGAATATTTAAGTGACAAATCTGTCTGACAATACCGTTAATAATCATTGTATTTATAAATATTACAATGTATTGCATTTTGTGTATATTAGTGTGTGTGTGTTTTATATTAAAATTAAACTGATTTATACTTTGACTTGCACGAATGTGTCAAATGAATTTTTTTAGTATTTAGCAATGACACAAGGTCTGTAAAGCCTGATGTTTTGATATTTTACACTCTAGTACATAATTGTAAATCTTTGCATTGGAAATTCTATAACATATTTGTAAATATGTATTGTAATTTGTTGACATTTAGGAAGAGTACATAATACAATAATCATGTTTTAGTTTATATAATTACTACTAGTAACTATTATATCGATAATTTGAAAACTATCATCTGACATAACATTAGTTTTACATATAATGAAATTATATTTATTTATTTATACACTTTAAGACTATATTTTGATACTCTTTGTTTTTAAGTGCATGCAAAAAAATATTCTGTTGTTTTTGTAACCTATGCTTTTAGCACTAGAGCTTTATACATTTTTTTTTCATAGTATATCAACATATGTATACATGTATATGCCTTGACAAGTTCTATGTTCAGTGGCTTTCTGGCCTAAACAAACCTACAGAATGCCTTCTAATCTAATCTAAAGCTTATTCTTTTATCCACTCCATGCTAATCAAGACAAACATTAGCAGAAAAAGTGTGTTTTACCAAGATCTATATTTTTTTATACAATATGTTTTTGTCTATCTCTTATGGTTTACCAGTTTGCAAAAGTCATTATGAATGAAGAGGACTTCAAAGGCTATTCCCAGAAAATTTAAAATGTACATTTTGTCATATGATTATCTTTAATATACATTATTATAATCAAAATCATTAAAGCCATTTTTTGAGAAAATAAACAATTTCAAAAAGTTTTCTATGTAAAGGGTAGTTTCAGGTGGCAGATTTTCTTGAAATTCTTTGTTCTTGGAAGGTGTTGAACTAAAATATCAAGTTTGGTATTTAACTCACTTTTCGTTTTTGAGTTATGTTTAGAGACGGGATGGGACGGGAAGAAAGAGAGAGAGAGAGAGAGAGAGAGCAATTCTTACAATTTAAAAATTATCTTTATTGCTAGAAGCTTGAGTTACTTTCCCATAATCAATTCAGCAGATCTTAGGGAATGCATGTTTACTGAAGATTCCATGTTCTCTTTACTCATATGTAAATCTGTTGAGCAAACTGCTCAACAGTAATTTCCAAGAATATGACAAATTAATTTATCTTATTTTAAGTATGACAGAATTAGTAAACACTTTAATTCTGTGCACTTTTTTATGTACTGTAGGGAGCTGAAATACCTGAGCCTTCAAGTACCGCAGGAAGAAGTCCAGAAGAAAGGATTTCCCTTTCCGGAAGGCACCTGCAACTGACACCACTACTACGTTCTTGTCTTTGATGTGGTCCTGGAGTAGAATTTCCTCCAATGAATTTTCGTCCAACTCAAACGTGTGGTCATCTTTAGTGACCACAACCTGTACTGCCCTGCCTCCCATCTTCTGCCTCGATTTACCGTCCCCACCTGAATCAAGTAATAAGCATGTACAAAATTGCCATTGCTCCTATAATATGTAAAGTTAATTTAATGTTAAAAGACAGCACAATATTGGGAAAATCACCTTGAGGTTTTAATTCTGCTTCACACACACATGCACACACATATATAACAGTAATTTCCAACTTTGTCAAAATTTGCAATAATTCATCCTCATGATTTTAAAGTCTTGAATAAAAATTAAAGGATATTTCCAGCAGGCTTAGAAAGTTACATTTTCAAAATTTGATATTAGAAGAAAAGTAACAACTGTGCAAATGTAGTAAGAATAGCTTGAACATGACAAGTATCCTATTAGCCTACATATTTTAATATAAAATTATTTTATATTCATCTGGAGCTTCAGCAATTTCATTACTATATATACAACACATTATACATCAAGGTAGAGAAACAAATTATTTTCCTTGAGGTGTAACCTTTGAGAAATGTAATGTTGATCAAATTCCACTCTATTCCACAGTATATTCACACTGGCATTCTGCACACAAACCGTTATCTGCATTGTATCATAGACGCATAAAGTTCTTAGTGTCAAATGCAACATTATTCACACATGATTAATATGGATAATTACCAATTGCAAACAATACCTTGATATAAGGCATTTATGTTCACATACAAATATTGCACTATTCTTCGTTTCAAAATATATCAATTAATAATAGAAAAAATATTCTTAAAAGAAAAACCAAACAAAATAAGTATTGATAACAAGCGCACAAATCTCTCAATTCCATCTGCACTTCCCAGTTCTAATGTTACTATCATTTTTGAGACATTTATTTTAAAATTAAAATTAATAATTTGCATTTTTTTGTTCACTTTTAAATTTAAAAGAATATATACTGTCTATTAAAAATAAAATCTGATGTGTTCCATTCACAATAGGTTCTCTACCTCTTTCACAAAATTAATATTCTCACATCATGCTAATCAAGATAAACGTTACCACAATTGGTCATATTACTTGTTTCCTTGTAAACAGAAGGGAAATAACAGAATACGCTAGGCTAAAGGGATAGTCAAATCTTTTAAGAGCCGATTCTGCATAAAATAATTGAATTTAATTCTATTTGCATGACCAGCAGTAAACTATGGAGAAATGAAAGTAAAGAAACTTCATGTTTGGGATAAGTTGTAAGTAAAATAAGGGCTGAAGCTTTCCTGGCAACGAACTAGGTGTTCTTGGGCTTCGGGTGATGTGGAGTACATCAACCATGTGATTAACCATGGCACCAATCACATTTATACTGCTGACATATTTTACACCCAATTCTTGTGGCTACACAATTTGAAATAAAAAGTTGTCCAGGAGGGTACCTATATTCGAAGATGGAAAAAGATGAGCAATGAAACTTGTCTTTTTCTCTCAAATAGCATTTTGATGTGCCCGACATCTGTTGGAGTTTGTGTAGAAACAATCAGAGTTGCAGATATGTCCGAAGTCTTAATTTTCTGTTTATTTGAATGGGATGAGGGAATTAATCAATTATTTAAAGTAGACTAGACCTTTAGAGCTTCTAACATATAACATATCTCAGTTTCATCATCATTAAACAAGGAATATAAACTTTGATGAAATCATTAACACCAGTAAAAACTGGTAAAAAAACATTGTTTAGTGCACAAATTCCAAGGCCACCAAAACCAATAAGCAAACTTGCTAAAGTTCAGCTTGTATCTTCCAAAGGTATACTTAATATTGTGACTACCCACCAAATGCATGCAGTACCTTGCCACTCTGAATAGTTGTATGTGGTGGTAACTCTTTTTTTCCATAGCTTGATGCTTGTCGCTACTGTATCATGGCCACACCTGCATGTAATGTACACATCTAATAATAATCCCTACTTCTCATAATTCTTGCTATACAACTGGCAGGTACAAAAAGAGAGCTATTAAACCTGCAAAATTCAGTTTTTGAGAGCAACTTTAGAAGTAGGTCCACTTTGATTAGAGAGACCCAAAGAATAACACGTGTGTCATAGTGATGACACAGTATTGAAATAAATACATTTATTATAATTAACAGCATTCCCAACTAAAAGATTTTGTTACAATACAAATTCCAAACAAACCTTGATTAATCCATCTGTTTTGGCAAAAAGGAAAAAACCCTAAAGGGATGGACCATAAGAAATAATTGAATTTAGGAATTGTTTTGAGAAAGATTGGTGCTTCAAGTAGAGTGACTTGTTCTTTACTGGCAATTTGAATTCCAGGCAAGATCTTCTGAAATTTGGATGCATAAGTATCTTTTCTCTTTCAGTAGAAAAATAACTCACTTATTTGTATTAATTTCCAAAAAAAAGATTTGCAACTTTCCAGTACTTAGAAGCCAGCAAGAACCTTGTCTGGTTTGTCTCCTACAGTTTCATCATCCAAATATAATAAGTTAGAAAGTGTTCTATTTGCTCAATTATAGAATGATCTTAAGACTGAAAAGTAATGAACCTAAAGCTGCTGTTCGTGAAAGGATTATTTTTGAATTAAAATAAAGGTTGGGAATTTGTAAGCCTGACACAAATTAAGATGGAGTTTAAGCTTTATTGTCTAACACTGTTTAACATAAAATTCCTCTTGATACAATTGAAATTATTTTAGACTGACCTTGAAGCAGTTTATTACTCTACAGATTATTATCAAAAAAGTTTGTTTAGTGTGAATCATATTTTGCAACCGTTCTGGTGATGTATCCAAGCTGATGAGGTTGAAGAGTGCAGTGATTTCTTCTCTGCACATCTAAAGCTAGTCTAGCAGCTAATTGTCTAAAAAAATTGCCTGCTGTAATTGGTTGTCTCCCATTTCCTTTCTCCTCGGATGCAACTAAGCACCACATAGAGTAGGCAAATGACACTATCCTCCTTACCTTTCAGCATGTGGTTGTACAAATTGGTTATGGCTTGAAGAAGATGTATTCCAGCATCTCAGCATTCTAAATTAGATCCTTGATGTGTAGAGGCCTTATTGCAGAGCTATTGTTGAGGCTGCAAATTGTATCGAAAACAAGATCTATTTCCTGAATCAGGGAAGCTTTGGGTATCAATTGAAGGTGGGGAAGTTAAGTGATCTTGATGAAGGTGGACGTCTCCAATAAAGCTTTCAAAGCAAGTATTAGGCTTACTTGAGTTAGAAGATTGTATCCAAATTACTCCCCTTATGACACCATCAGAAACTTTAGTTTGTACAATTCGATATTTTGAAGAAAGAATTTTTTTTTTTATAGAATATGAAAGCTTGAAGTCTCTTTAAGTTATCTTTAATGCTGATAACCAATGATTTTTCTTTACCTTTGTGAGAGTTTTCTTGAATTTGAAGAGTGATAAATGCAAAAAGGAAAGGTCTTGCCAGCACTGTCCTCAGTATTATTGTAACACATTGTTAAATTATACAGCAAAGTTTTTCAGCTGCAATATATCTTGCTCCTTTAGTAATTCTTCTTAACACGTACATTCCTCTTACATGCAACTAATTTAGCATTAAGCAATTCCAGATATAATTTGAGGTTCCTCAAGTCTATCAAAGGGTATGTTAGGATGAGCTTTCACCCAATGCATACAAGACATTGGTACATTTGAAAACCTTTGATGCTCAATGCATAAGGTGCAAGTAACAAAACCACCAGTAGAAGAGTTTGGGGGGATTTACCTTACTTCACACAAATGACATATCCATTGAGAATCTGAAGCAGAAATCACCACATTTCTTCATTTCTCAGAACTGGAGGAAGTCCATGAAACCAGATTTAACAATCTTCACTTAGATTGCCAGTTTGTCTTTAAATTCAAAAGGACAGGTAATGCTCTCCTGAACTTCCATACATAATATGGATATTAGAATTGCAAAATTGTCATCATTGATGTAGTGAAGTATACTGTATAAAATTTAGTAATGTGGAGACATAAACTAAGAATTGAACAAGCATTGTCTCCCGATAGAATTGAAAAGGTTTGTGTTTCAAAAGCAAAAGGAACTAAAATTCACTGATCCCCTGTTTCACTAATAGTGTCACATAACATAAAAACATTAAAGAACATATCAGGACAATAAGCATATATGTATACAGAACAAAATGAATTCTACGCTAATGTGTCTCAGCTAGATTCGTTAACGAATTTACTATCATTGCAAACAGTGCAATTCAAGTTGACTGCCTAACAGACAGCCAACCATATATAAATGATAATCACAATCAGTTCAATTTTATTGACTGTTTTTCCATAAGCTGGAAATGTAGAATCAAAATGAAAAAGTATTTACTTCAACCTGAAGAGAAATCGAGAACTTCCTGAGAAAATTTGAGTTGGATGGAAAATTGCAAGAATCTGACATGAATTCGTAGCTCAGATGAAAGAGCAGTGAATGGGAAATTGCATATTGAGTTTTTTTTTTTTTTTTTCCCCATTTATATAGATAGCCCCCTTTAACATCCAAGGTCATATCGCGGGCTCCGAATTAGAAACAACTCGTCTGTAGGTTTACGTTGGGTTTAAACCATTTTATTTTCTCAAACATGCACACATTCACTCTCACATACATACTTCCAGACTCTGTGGGGGATAGGGAATAATACTGGTTAAAGAAAAATTCCCCACCCCAGCCGGGAATCGAACCAGGGACCTCCGGGTGAATATTGAGGGTTTGGATTCTGACAATGAACATTTTATTTTGATTCTACATTTACCAAATTATTTCAGAATTTTAATTTTTCCATCATTGGATTTTTGCAAGAAAATTAGTATAAATAAGGTTGCTAATCCTTTTCTAGAAATCTAAAATTGCGGTTTTTGTAATGCTTTACTTTACGTGGTTCATTTGTGTATATTTCATCCTTACCATGACTTTTTACTTTTGTTTCTAATGCCAACTTGTCCATTAATCCTGTCTTGATAATTTTTCCACCAGTGTGATAACGTTTTTTAGAAACACTCCATATAGTTCTGTAGTCCTATACTTTTGCTCCATAAGGCGATAATTAGTGCTGGATGGCCTTAAGGGTCATAGAGGCATGTGCCCTCCCTACAAACATTTCAGAAAATAATTTTTCCATAATATTATGAAATAAAATGCTATAATCTATAACAACTTTTTGTACAAATTTAACCTGCTGTGTATTCTTTAAGCATTGCACAGCTGCAGTGAAGGTGGCTGTTTTCTTTTGTCAAGTTTCTTGTATACAAGGTTCTGGCTGTATCCATTTTGTTTTGCTGTTTGAATTATGGTTTTTAACTCTTTGTTGAATTCGGCTGTGCTAATCGGCACATTTATTACTGCATGTTTGTGTGGTAATGGGTTGTAGCTTTTATTTTTAATGCAATTTTCTGATTGATTTGAGTTAGTTTTCTGTAGATTCCAAACCTTACTTTTGTGCCATTTCTGATTATTCTTAGGTCTAAAAATGGGAGTTCTCCATTGGTTTCTTTTCCCATTGTGAATTTTACTGTTTTTTCTTGTAGGTTTAGTAATTTTATGGCATCATCTAAATGTCTGCTCAACACTATTGCAAATATGTTGTCAACAAAACGGTACCACACCTTGAAAATCCATGGGAATGCTTTCTTCATGTGTGTTTCAAATTGCTCATAAATAAATTTGCCAAAAATGGAGATAGAGGGTTGCCCATAGAGAGTCCTGATTATTGCCTGTAATATTTCCTATTGAAAGTGAAGTAGTTTTGTTCAATGCACAAATTTGTCAATTGAATATATTCTTCTAATTCTGTTGGTTCTGCTTCTGTTGTATTTAGCCATTTTTTTAATAAGTCTTGCAGTTTTTGAGTTGGGATACTAGGGCATAGTCCTTTAACCTCAAATGAAACTAATGTGCCCCCTGTGCCTATTTTTAAATCTTTGATTTTTGCAATTAATTCTAAAGAGTTTCCTAGGTTGGAACTTTCGACTTTTCTTTAGAATTAGTTGCAAAAATCAAAGATTTAAAAATAGACAGAGGACACATTAGTTTCATTTGACATTACAGCACTATACCCTAGCATCCCAACTCAAAAACTGCAAGACTTATTAAAAAAATCTAATGTGTTCCATTCACAAGACTTTCTCTACATCTCTGCAACAAATTATTGTTACTTCATGCTAATTGAGAAAAAAATAGCAGAAATAACTTGCTTCCTTTTAAGTAGAGCCGAAATAAGGGAGTACCATAGGTTAAAATGATAGTCAAAAGCTGGTTGCTATGAGACTTAAGTTCCTTTGTATGGATAGGAGTTGACAAATTAAAGTATGAGAAAAGTATAAGCTTTTCAAAGCTGAAACTAAAAACAAGGAATATCTTAAAAACCCTCAACTCAACGAAAGAAATGTTGTAAAACTTTCCATTTAAAGAGTAGTTTGGGGGGAGGATTTCTTAAAAAATGTCGTGTCGCGCCTTTAGAAGATTAGCAGAAATAACTTGCTTCCCTTTAAGTAGAGCCGAAATAAGGGAATACCATAGGTTAAAGTGATAGTCAAAAGCTGGTTGCTATGTGACTGAAGTTCCTTTGTATGGACCGGAGTTGACAAATTAAAGTATGAGAAAAGTATAATTTTTCAAAGCTGAAACTAAAAACAAGGAATATCTTAAAAACCATCAACTCAACGAAAAAAATGTTGTAAAACTTTCCATTCAAAGGGTAGTTTGGGAGGGAGGATTTCTTCAAAAATGTTGTCTCGCGCCTTTAGAATGTACTGAACTTAATAGTAAACTTGGTACTTTTCCACACTCACTATGCAGACTAATACACAGATCTAAAAATGTTATTTTGGCGTCCTCAAAACATGTATTTCCGGTAACATATTGGTATACTTTGTACACTATATACGTGATAGAGAAAGTATAAAATGAATAACACTTCCCATTTGAGAAAAGCCAAAGTATTGGCTATTTTAACACCTATATTTTGGAAATGGTCAACTGTTAAACAAAATAATCTGATGTGTTCCATTCACGTGACTTTCTCTACTTCTGTGTAACAAATTATTATTAATATGTTTATTCTTCTATTTACTTCATGCTAATCAAGAAAAAATTAGCATAAATAGTCTCATTACTTGCTTCCTTGTAAGTAGAAGCGAAATATGGGAGTATCACAGGTTAAAGTGAAGTCAAAAGCTGGTTACTAGGTGACTGAACTTCCTTTGTTTGTATGGACACAAGTTGACAAATTCCTGTATGAGAAAATTACAAGTTTTTTAAACCTGAAACCTAAAACAAGGAATATCTCAAAAGCTATCACTCATCGAAAAAATGTATATAACATAAACTGTGTGTTTTAATGTGCTCTACATTTCTTGTGTGGTAAGTTTTTGTCCATTTCTTACGGTTTAGCAGTTGTGCAAAATTTTGTAAAATTCATCCAGAATAAAGTAGCCTTCAGAGGCTATTCCCAGAAAATTCAGGATATACATATTATTTGTCAGGTAAATATCTTTAATATACGATATTTTAATCAAAATCGTTAGAGCCATTTTGAGAAAATCAAAATTTTCGAAAAAAGTTCCATGTAAAGGGTAATTGGGGGGTGGGAGGACTTTCTTGAAAATCTTCGTGTTGCATCCCTGGAAGATACCAAACTTAAATACCAAGTTTGGTATTTAACGGTCTTTTCGTTTTTGAGCTATGCTGTCCTCAGACAGACACACAGATACACATGCACATACACGGACGTTTTTCCAAAAATGAAAGCTCTTCTACAAACTTCTCGCATAAGAATATTCTTCTTTCTGCACGTTGCTAATGATATAATCATTAGCAGAATGTTTTTATTGTAGTTCCTTATAAGTAGAAAGAAAATATGGGAAAACACTATGTTAAACCGATAGTCAAATGTTGTAAAAGCTGTCGTTATTCGATTGTCATTGCAAAGCGCTTCTTTGCTTATCTCGGAGTAGATCAAAAGAACAACGGACAGTTTCTGTCCCAGTAAAGTATAAGTATTCACAAGTGAAACCAAAAACAAGGAATATCTCGGAAACAGTTACCTCCACAACAAAAATGTAAAGGACATAAATTGTGTGTTTTGATCATATCTACATTTTATGTGTAGTAAGTTTTTGTCTATCTCTTAACGTTTATCAGTTAAGCACAATTTAGCAAAATTCATCCAGAATAAAGGGATCTTCAGAGGCTATTCCCAGAAAATTCAATATATACAGTTTATTTGGTAAGTAAATATCTTTGATATGCGGGATTTTAATCAAAATCGTTAGAGCCATTTTTTAGAAAATCAAAATTTTCGAAAATTTTTCCATGTAAAGGGTGATTGGGGGTGGGGTGATTTTCTTGAAAATTTTCGTGTCACATCCTTGGAAGATATCAACCTAAATACCAAATTTAGTATTTAACGGTCTTTTCGTTTTTGAGCTATGCTGTGCACAAACACACACACGGACTTTTTTCTGAAAATGTTTTTTTGGATTCAGGGTTCCGAAAACATGTATTTCCGGTGAAATCTCGGTATCGAATTTTTGGGTGGAATACAATAGGTACTTCCTCTGTACACTATGTAGATAGTACGTATAGAGAAAGTAAAAAGCAAACAAACCCCCCCCCAAAATGCAGGATAATTATTTTCTTTATAATGTAAATATATTTAGTACACGCTATTTTAATCAAAATTGTTAGAGCCATTTTTGAGAAAATCAACATTTTCAACATTTTTTCCACTTAAAGGGTGATTGGGGTGGGGGGGGGGGATTTTCCTCAAAATCTTCGTGTCGCATCCTAGGAAGATACTAAACTTGAATACCAAGTCTGGTTTTGAGTTTTACTATCCACAGACAGACAAACACACATACACACATATGCGCGCGCACAGGCATATAGATAGACAGACAGACAGACAGACAGACACACACGCACGCACGCGCACAGAATATAGACACACACACACACACACGGACATTTATCTAAAAATGATTTTTTTTTGGATTCAGGTGGCCCTAAAACATGAATTTCCGGTGAAATTTCCGTATCATTTTTTGGGTGCAATATATAATACCTTCTCTTTGCACTATGCATATAGTACGTGCAGAGAAAGTAAAAATCTAATGTGTTCCATTCACATGATGTCCTCTAATTGTTCAGCAAACAAATCTATTCAAAAGATTATTCGGTTATCTATATCATGCTAATCAAGATAAACATAAGCAGAATTACTCTTATAACTAGTTCTTTGTAAGCAGAAGGGAACTAAGAAAATGCACAGGCTACAGCGATAGTCTCGTCCTTTAAAAGTCCGTTGCTATATGAAACAAATGAAATTTCAATCTCTTTGCTTTCCAGGAGTGAACAAACGAGAAACGTGAAGAAAGATGTTTTCCCGCTTGGGCAAAGTTTAAGTGGCTAAACTTTAACTAATAATCCGGAATAACTCGAAAACGGTTAACTCAACAAAAAAATATAACATAATTGTGTGTTTTAATGAGATCTACATTTTTTGTGTGGTAAGTTTTTGTATATCTTTTACGGCTTGCCAGTTATATAAATGTCATCCAGAATGAAGAGGTCTTCAGAGGCTATTCCCAGAAAATCTAAGATATACATTTTGTTAGTCATAAAACTATCTTAAACATATGGTATTTTAGTCAAAATCGTTAGAGCCATTTTTCAGAAAACCAAAATTTTCAAAAAATGTTCCATGTAAAGGGTAGTTGGGAGCGGGGGGGATTTTCTTGAAAATCTTTGTGTCGCATCCTTGGAAGATGCCAAACTTAAATACCAAGTTTGGTATTTAATGGTCTTTTCGTTTTTGAGCTATGCTGCCCACAGACAGACAGACAGACAGACACACACACACACACACACACACACGAACATTTTTGTAAAAATGTTTTTTTTTTGGATTTAGAGGGTTTCAAAACATATATTTCCGGTGAAATCTCGGTATCGAATTTTTGGGTGCATTACAATACCTTCTCTATACACTGCGTACATAGTACATGTAGAGAAAGTAAAAAATTGCAAAATACAACAAACATCTGTGTTCCATTCACATGACCTTCTCTATATCTCTGCAACAAATTATTGTTAAAAAGCTTATGCTTCTATTTACTTCATACTAATCGAGAAAAAATCAGCAGAAATGGTCCTATTACTTGCTTCCTTGTATGTAGGAGCGAAATAAGGGAGTACCATTGGTTAAAGTGATAGTCAATAGTTGGTTGCTATGTGACTGAAGTTCCTTTGTTTGTACGGACTGGAATTGTTACACTCCTGTATGAGAAAAGTAGGTTTTTTAAAGCTGAAACCAAAAAAACAAGGAGTATCTCAAAAACAATCAACTCCACGAAAAAATATGTGTATAAGATAAATTGTGTGTTTTAAGGTGCTTTACATTTTTTGTGTTGTAAGTTTTTGTCCATCTCTTACGGTTTAGCAGTTATGTAAAATTCCGTAAAATTCATCCAGAATAAAGTAGTCTTCAGAGTCTATTCCCAGAAAATTCAAAATATACATTTTATTTGTTAGGTAAATATCTTTAATATACGAAATTTTAATCAAAATCGTTAGAGCCATTTTGAGAAAATCAAAATTTTCGAAAAAAGCTCCACCTAAAGGGTAGTTTGGGGTGGGGGGGATTCTTTTCAAAACCTTCGTGTCGCATCCCTGGAAGATACCAAACTTACATACCAACTTTGTTATTTTACCAACTTTTCGTTTTTGAGCTATCGTGTTCACACACACACACACACACACACACACACACACACACACACACACACACACACACACACACACACAGAAAATTGAAAATGCTTTTTTTTTATACAGAAGACCCTAAAACATATATTTCCGGTGAAATCTCGGTATCGAATTTTTGGGTGGAGTGCAATACCTTCTCTATACACTATGTACATAGTACGTATAGAGTAAGTAATAAAACCAAAGAGTTGGAAGAATACACTCAACTGACAAATTTGGGCATTAACCAAAACTACTTTACCTTCAATAGGAAATATTACAGGCAACAATCAGGACTCTCTATGGGCATCCCTAAAATTCACAACTATAAAATAAAATTCACAATGGAAAAAGAAGCCAATGGAGACACCCATTTTTAGACCTAAAAATCATCAGAAACTCTACAAAAGTAAAGTTTGGAATCTATAGAAAACTAACTCAATCAATCAGAAAATTACATTAAAAATAAAAGCTACAACCCATTATCACACAAACATGCAGTAATAAACAGCCTCACACATAAACTAATAAATGTACCAATTAGCACAACTGAATTCAACAAAGAGTTAAAAACCATAATTCAAACAGCGGAACAAAATGGATACAGCGAGAGGCTTGTATACAAGAAACCCGACAAGTAAAGCAGAAAAGAACCACAAAAGAAATAACTACCCTAACAGCAGGAAAAGAAAATATCAACACATGCAAAAAATTCACTTACCACCCCAAACATTTAAAAACTTCAAAAAGATCTTTAAGGAACAAAACATTACCCTGGCTCCAATAAACAGATTTTCTGTCATAAAGTTACAAAAATTCAAAAATCAAAGATGAATTCCACCAGAAAATAGATCAGGAATATATCAAATTAAATGTACAAAAGAAGTTTAAAAATCAGATCAAAAGAGCACTTTAAAAATCTAAAACTAAAACAAGAAGATAAATCAGCAGTAGCATTTCACTCCATGAAAGAAAACCATAATCTAGATCCAAATCCAAAATTGGTAAAAACCATGTTAGACCAAAATGAACTCACAACCTGGGAAAACATCCGCATGTGGAAAAACATAGAGCACCTAATAAACTTTGACATCCTTCCAGTCGACAACTTAGTTAAGAAGTTCATCCTTTTGCCACTAGAGAAGAAAACACAAGCAAATGCAACAGCAATGACAGTTGGACCCGCAAGGTTGAAAATGGAAGTATAGGCTTCTGAAACTAGTCCCTCATAATAAAAATGTAAGTGACGTAGTGTTAAAAATTAATACCACATGTAAGTTGATCATCACTGCTACTAAATTCCTCCAAACATCAATCAATCTATAGTAGTAGTTAGGATTAATGTTTTCTTCCTAATGTTCTACATTTTAAGCTTCATTTGAAAATGGCAAAAGGCCAACTAATCAATAATTGAGTAGTTATTGAGATTATGGACATCAGCAAGTAGTAAAACAGCACCTTATTTGTAAGAAGTGATAAGTGACGCGTTGTGAAAATGAATGCTGAAAGTTACAAAACCTGCCTTAAGAGGAAACTGATAAATAACAAAAAAGTGCCTTGAATGTACCTATTTCATGTGTTAAAGAAAACATCATTCAAATGTGTTGGTGGATAATTTGGCAAAATTAATTGCAGAGTAATATTAACTGCTAGTGTTCAAGTTTTAAAATTCACCTTAAGAGAAAAAATCAAAACAGTGTTAGGAAAGGTAGATGATGGTTTGTAAAGTGTACAATTGGCTAGAAAGAAAATGCTTAAGATAGTTGGTAAATCACAACAATGTTAGGAAAGGTAAATGATGGTTTGTAAAACGTACAATTGACTATAAAGAAAATGCTTATGACAGATGATAGTGATCACAATTCATCTTACTTTAAGGGTAGTTTCCATAATTTGCTGAGAGAAATGGAAGCTTCATTTTTGAAAAGAAACATTAAGAACATTGTAATTGACGTATGTACATAGCTATTAAGACTGTGTGGAGTAGTACTGAAGGCTAGAATCATTTAAATTGATGTAGGTACATCAGATCAAAAGACCAGCTATGCATCAATTTGCAGCAGAACCACCTCGCTGATAACATTGTTAACATATGAACGTGATGGTTCAGAATGAGAATATGTTGCATTCAATTCCTGACTTCAACCACAAATACCAAGAATTATTTGTTTGAGCAAAAAATTGAAGGATGGACTTCATCTGCAAATAGAAAAGTTTCTTACAAATTAACATTGCATTTCCACCGTTAGTTTTTAGTACTTGTTATTTAGCAAATCTTTAAACTGTGCCCCAGATAATTTGGCCACGAGCCATCGCTGACAATATTGTTTGATTTGTTGTCTATATATTCCTTTTGATTAACGTATATAAAAAAAGAGCAATGTTTATAAGGCAATCTTGTGCAACCACTCCACATAATATTTGTTTTAGTCCCTCTTTCCCAGATCTGGGAACCTATTCTGTTCTTTGGTTTGGGTTTCAGCGCCAGACTTTTGACATAATATCATTAAAAACATCTAATGAGTGTCTTCCAACCAAAAGGTAAAATGCTTCAATTCCGCACCTTTTTCACTACACACGTTGCTCAACTCAAAGGCTGGGTAGGTGTAGAACAAAACTGATAAGAGTATTCTGCCAATTAAAGAAAGCCACTCGGAACCAAAAGCATCAGCATGTTTGTTTACTCTATGTGCACAATTACAGCTCGAGGGATTTATTCTGAGGGCTATAACTATACCAAGGAAAACTTCTGTTTTGATCCCTTGGTATCTATACTATTGTTTTCACAGCCAAACCAAATAGCAACATTTTATGTTGAAAATATGCATATATATTATTATTATTGAACTTCACTACCTATTTATTGTGTGCATATGCACAGATTCAAACTAAATGCAATAGTAACAATCTTCTATTTAAATTCAAGGCAAATTTACAGGGAGCATTTACTATTTCTCTTCTAGATGTTGTAACCCAGGAACCAATATTTAGCTCCAGCTAAAAGGGGCAAGTTAGATGGGGCAAGATACTCCCCCCCCCCTCCTGCAAACTTACTAAAATGTAGACACTCAGTTTAATAAGATGGTTGAATATTTGTAGATGATAATGTGATGAATATTATTTATACTGTAGAGGTTAAATTTGGCATAATCCAAAATTAAATTGGATTTAGTCTAAGAATGTCAATGCCCAGGCAGACACAGAAGAGAATTAACTGGGAACTGGTAGAAGAAATGAAATTACATATCAAATTTTGTTTCTCCTTCTTTCATTCATTTTGGTTGTTGAAGTTGAAGAGTCTCATTAAAAACCACTAAAAGAATGACATATATTTAGATTTTCATAAAAAAGTGGCAACTTCTACGAATGAACATGCTTCAAAAGCAGTTCATGTTCAGCCAGGTGTGACCTAGTCATGTAAGTCAGCCATCACACTGGTGTAAGATAACATTCAAGTGATAAAACAAGAAAGAAACAAGGTTGTTATCTGACACTAAAACAATGCTTCTATTCTGCTCCAATAAGTTCAGTTGCTGAAAGTGTGCATTCTGCTTATGTGGCTTAATAGCTTCAACATTTTTTAAATGTTTGAAAACCAGAATTAAAATTTCAACTTGCTTATTACATTATTTATTACATTATAATTGTGCTATATTATTAAAGGATTTTGTTTTATTGTTAGAACCAGCTGAAAAATCCTGGCTATGGCACAGAATTTTTAAGCTGATTGTAACAATTTCACCTTACTTTTTTAGCAAGCATTATTAAGGCTTCTCTTTTATCTCATAATACATTTTGAATGTGTAACAGTCAGGGGTCCTTCTTTATATATATATATATATATATATATATATATATATATATATATATATAGATTCTCAAGCTTACCTTACGTACTTACAAGTATTAAATAGTGATTCTTCTATCATATTAAATTATTACTCACTACCCATTTTGTTTAGAAATTATTTAAAATTTGCTATAACTTTGTCACAACTATAACTTTATCTAATTTCAAATGCTATACTTATGCTATGCTTAATTGCTATAAAAACTTTTGTATTGTTATAAAATTGTTCTGGTGTAAGTAAAATAGAATGAAGTCATAGTAACGATTTCTCCAAAAGTAAAAAATAAAGAATAGGAAACTTTCAGGCATCTTTCATGAGATAACACCTTTATACTTTACATAAAACATACACATTTGGAAAATGACTAATTTTAATTCTGTTTTCATCCCTATACTTTACAAGTTGTCAAAATTGCATAAAAGTATTAAAAATGAGGAAGACCACAGCTATTTATAGAAAATCGGATTATGTTTTTTATTACATGAAAATTGATATCTTGTGCTGTACTTTGATCTAAATCAATGGAATTATTTTTGAGAAAATGAAAAGTAATAAAAATATTTCCATGTAAATGGATAGTTTGGAGTGGAGAACATAGTTTCCTTCATAAGCTTTCATCTGGCATGCTTTAAGGTATCTAACCAAAATATAACATTTGGATTTTTCCAAATTTTCATTTTGAATTTATGCACATGCAAACACAAGATATAAGTTTTTTTCAATATGCAATATTTTAGGGGTCTTCAATATGTGAATTAATTTATCACTGCTTCTAATAAGGAGCAGCACTTTGAACAAACAGAGTAATTATCTGGAGAATGGTAGTGTGGGAGACTAGCATGTCTACCTTGCATTCAAGAGATTGAGAATTCAATTCTTGCTTAGGATGAGTTATCAGAAACTTTTTTTTTCCCTTATCATGAAAGGATAAATGTAAATTAACTTTAAGCTCTATGGACCACAAGATCATTTGAGCAATATTTCACCAATTTCATTCATTGTCCAATATGGCCAGGTTAGAGGACGTTAACCTACCAAAAAATAAAGGAAGAAAAAAAAAAAAAGAACAGAAAAATCATTACCCAAGTTTTTTAGAAAATGGGGCTTCTTCACATCACTTTTTTGTTGTTGTGGAAAATAGTTTGACAATCTGTGCCTGCCTCATTCAGTATACTGCAAAATATGACCATCAATCACCTGTTTGTTTTCCTAGATATACATGTGCTACATTAGCTAGTCATGTCAATATCTGATTATGTTGTATTAGAGAAGGTAATTATTTCTGGCTTCTCTCCCCCTCCCACTTCTCCTCTCCTTCTCCATCCCCTCCCAGTCTTTCAACTCCCCTATCTCTCCCCTCTCTCCCTCCCCTTCCCCTCTTTCACCTCCCCTTTATCTCTCCCCACTCTCCCTTCCCCTCTTTATCCCCATCCCCCATTGCAGTGCCAACCACAGCATCATGTTGCATTGTAAAAAGAGACTAAAACTTGACTCTGTTTGGGCACATACAGGAGGCCACCGATATACTTCAGGAGATGATTCCTGATTATAACTGGAGCATTTAAGTTCATATAACCTTGTGTCTGGAAATGCAGTTTCTACGGAAGAGGGCACTGAAGAACGAACATCCAACAAAGAATCCTGGAATTGCACATAGTACATGACCTCAAACCCATCCATTTCACAAGAGATGTTGAAGGTGGCCTCCATTGGATGCAATACCTGTGTTCACATATCACATCATGAATTGCCTCACTCGTTCAAGTGGTTCAGGCCAAGGCTATGTGGACATGAGTCTAAATATCACCAACAGGCCCACCATACATATTGTTTTTCAGATTCCCCCACAAGTACAAATCCAGGGTGTTTATGTCTGACAACCAATACGCCAGGTAATAGGGTCTCATTGCCAGCCGAAGTCTGGGGAAGATGTTGAGGTGTCAGCAAACATTGATGTGGAAGTGGGCTACTGCTCCATTGTGCTCCAGCCAAATTGCCTCTCATATTCCTAAAGGTATATTCCCCACCAATGGAGGCAAAGTATTTTGCAGGAACTCCAGATACATTTCTCGTTTAGATGTTGTAGAGGAAGAACTGCTCCATGAAGCCAATTGTCAATAATCCCTGCGCAAACAGTGATGCTGAACCATTGCTGATGAGACTCTTCATTTATGGGGATTTTCTGAAGCCCCACAAATGAAGATTATGCAGGTTAATAATGCCATCTCTACTGAACATTGCATCATCAGTGAAGTGGATTAACAGATATTCCATAATGGTGCTTACCTGTTGCACAAACCAGCCACAGAATCTTTCCTGAGGAGGAATATCTGCCGGTGATAATCCCTGCAAACATTGGTGGTGATAGTGACAGAATGTCATGTAGGATACAGAGAACTCCCCTTTGGCATGTTGGCAGGACTATTGCCTGGAGCTTGCAGGCTGTTCACAATATCAGGAAAATATGTTCTTACACATTTACTGTATACACAGTCTGCAGCTGCCCTGAACACTAATCTGTTTCAAAGGACCCATGCTAACATAAATGCTGAAAAATGTCTTTAAATGCTGTGTGATGTGGATGGTGCTGTCTGTTGGGTACATGGCTCAGTACATCTGTGCAGCCTCTCAACCGTTTCCACCTACTTAGCCCACAAACCTACATGTTGGCTTGTTCCTAAAATGAATATTAGACCATTTTGCTTCTAGGTTGCATGAATCACAAAATTTCCTACACACAAAATGCACACTACCAGTTATGAGAGATTGTCTGCAATACATGAAACCCACTGCAAATTATGTGCCCTCTTATCCTCAGAGACATTTACCATGGAAACTGTGCATTTTTAGACATAAAATGAACGTTTATGCTTCGTTTCCAATTAAGAATCACCCCATGAAGTTTGCTGGTGGACTTAAAACTTACCTTATATTAAACATATGTGCAATTTTCCATAAAGCCAAACAGACAGGCTTTCAATATTCATAAACTATAGTGATTGGTATTTCTCTACCATAAATTACTAAGGTTAGACATGTCAACATTAACTGGAACTGTTGTTTATTTTAAATGGCTTCTATAGCTGTTTCTCTGTGTAGACCTCTAGATTTATACTGTAATATACAACCATCAATAAAATCATATATTTTATGCTGTACTAGTTCAGATTTGCTGTCTGAGCATGTTTCCCACAGAAACCCTTTCAATTTCTATCACACCCAACAAGTTATGCCTTCTGAAAGTTCTTTGCAAATAAAGCAAACATTTCTCAAACTGGAGCTAAACTGTCATTTTTCTGCTGTTCTCTTTTCCCTATCACAAATTTGAAACAGGAAACATTCTTCAAATTGTATCAATCAGTAGAAGCCATGCTCATTTTATCCCTTGTTAGTTGGTTATTTTTTTAAGCACCAAAAAGATAGGCTCCAAATTAAACTTCCCTCTCTCTCCCTCCCCCATCCCTCTCCCTCTCTTAGTTTAAATCAATTTTTATATCTCATGCTCTTCAAAACTTTGGTCCAGTGTGTTTAAAAGCTACAGTGTCAAGTCAACTCATGCGAGATGAAATTCCAGCACACTGAGGATTCTGATTCATCCTGCCATTTATAGCATTATAAGCAAATAATATAATATACCAGGTAAATGTGTAATACATTCTGCTGCAAAATGCAATAGCTTTATTCTATTTACAGACTTTTATCTCACCCAAAGAGATAATTTTATCACATTCTCCAACTGATAATTATTGTATGTTTCTTTTTCAGCATCTGTAGACTCACTTCTCGACTCCACAATATCTTCTTCAGCATCACTATTGCATCCATAATCATTGTCCCTGTCGCCAACTTGCTGTCATCATCATCCATCTACTTCTATCAAGCTCTGCTCAAACTTCCAATCATTTGGATCAGAAATATTATATGTACTTTACATTAAAATAATTTCCATAATAATTATGACTTTTTGGTTAGCAGTTTCTACAGCAATATTTTCAAACCAATAAACCACCTTGTAACAGTAAGTTTGTGACGCTTTTCACTGATGTCTTCCACACATTTACAACAATAACGTGCTCCAGCTTTATTTGGTAAAAGCTGGTAGATTGTTGCTTAGTTGTAATAGTAACTAAATAAAAATAGGTAGCAGCTCTTTATAGGTATTCTAGCTATGATCAAATCAATCTAGTGTGGCAACCACATTTATATAAAAACAATTATGTGTTCCACTTAAAATAATACCTGTGGTAAAACAATTAACAGTATAAAGCTGGCCTCAGATTTCAATTCTATTATTTAACTAAAGCTACACACGAAATTTTCAAGTGAAAGAAAGTGATACTTTTTTTTTTTTTTTTTTTGCCTAACGTCCTGTAACCTTGGTCATATTAGCCAATTAATGAAATTGGTGAAAATATTCTTAAATGATCTTAGAGTCCATGGACCTTAAGGTTACTCAACATTCATCTTCTCAGGATAAGGGAAAAATCCTGTGAAAAAACTTTATCTGGGTAACTTGCCCAAAACAAGATTCAAACTTGCCACCTCTAGAATGTGAGCAGACAGGCTATCTCCAAACTACTGAGGTGGGCAAATTGATACATTAAGATGTTCATGTGGTGTAGGATCTTTAATCGAATCTATACCCTGCTAACAATTTTGGCAAATTGTGACTACATGCCAAATGCACATGCATGTGTACCTTGCCGGTCCATAATCACCTCATGTGTGTGAGCAATTTGCTTTGGAATGCTTACATTCTTGCTTTGCATGTGAAATCAGCTTTCATTAAGCAGCCACGCTCTGTATGCGTGCGTGCACGCACGTGTGTGTGTGTGTGTGTGTGTGTTTTGTAAATTGACACCAGCCAGTTTGGTATATGGCAGGGAGCTGTGTCTAACAAGCAAAACAGCCAGCAGGTTACTATGTGGAGCATCTTGTAGACCAACTTCATGACATGGCCTGACAACACAGCCAGCAACCGGACGGAGACCAACGGCAGAACAAAAATCGAGTATATCACCCTATCCAGACCAAGAGATGCTGCCTCAAACTTCATTAACCATAGCAAGGGCCATTGGTGAAGACCGACATCGATGTCGCCTACAAAATCTAGCGGCTGCATCGAGGGAAAAGCTGGATCGTCCAGCCCGTTATGCTGGCCGGTACGACCACCCTGAGGGAGCAGTGTGACTCGTACCGAATGCACCCGCCTGTGTTTTGCCGCGCTGAGAGAACGGTTTGCTTTGGAATGCTTGTAGCTTATTGTTACTGTCGGTTGGCTTCCTTTACATAGCCGCAGGAGTCGCAAATTTCACACGTGAAGAGCGGCCGCAGTACTCAAAAGCCTCGGAACGCCTCACCTGGGTGTGTGGATACGTGCTAGAATGATCTCTACTTCTGAAAATTTTGACCACGTCATCGACAGGTATAAAAGGGAGCTGCAAGCCCGCAGGTAAGTTGCGACTGAATTCTCAGCATGCAGCAGCATTGGAAAGAGCAGCCAACTATCTAAGCGCGAGAGATAGAAACTGTACTACAGATCTATATGAAAATAAATCGCCGAAACGTATGTACGCGTATCACTTCCGAACGACTGCACTAAATTGGATTTTTTTTTTTTTTTTTTTTTTTTTTTTTTTTTTTTTTTTTTTTTTACTGTCACGACAAGGTTTGTGTAAACTAAAATGTTTAAAAATCGTACGGGAAAGTTTTTAAAGTCTCATAATATGAATTAGTATACAGTGCCAAGGGAACACAATCGTCTAATAGCCGCCAGATGGCAGTGTTATCGCGGTTATTTGTTGCTAAATGGCAGTCGTAGTTTCCTATTTTTCCTCCCCATTCAACATTAAAGTAACGCACAGTGGCGGCTCGTGGATTAAAAATTTAGGTGTTCACAAAATCAGTGATTTACCACCGCCGCAGCCGCTGCAGCTACCGCCGTCGCCGCAACATCAAATCCACTAATCTTAGAAACAATCATAGTGCGTAATAACAAGAATCATAAATGTGTTACACAAATCCTCACCCACCCAGTATTGTAAAGATGTTGAATTTCTTAGTCTCCGAGAGTTAACAGCAATATGAGGTGATGAAGGGGTGAAATCCTTTGATGCAGTTCATGTGAAGAATGGTATTTGCAGTGAACAATATTTACATTGTTTGAATTACGCAATTAACACCAAATTTATTTGTACAGAAATTCCATGCGCCGGTTTTTCAAATGTGCAAACTTTTCTATCACTCGGTGATTAAAGTATTTATGCTGTTGACCAGTTACTTCTCAATAGCAAGCATTGCCAGTGCTAAAAGTCGGTCTTCACCCATCGTACTCCTAGTAAAGGTTTTAATTCTTTGTATTGTGGAAAAGCATATTTCTGGTTCTGATGTAGTTATGGTCGTAGTGATAACAATCTTCAGTAGCTCGGCTAGTTGCGGAAAAATGTCTTCGTTGAGGTTGTTTTCTGTTATGAACTGCTTAACTCTTCGCGTCTCACAAAAGACTTCAGCTGTACTTCCGGAAGGTTTCAACTAAATCTCAAAGATGGCAGCACCTCCCGCTGATAAACAGAGGTGTTAACGAGAACGAAAGTGCACGGTCGCACTGTGCTCATTTCTGGCTGTAAAATTCAGAGCTGTTTTGTTACCCGCGCAAGCGCAGAGCTGCTAAACGTTAGTAATACGCTAGCACAAGAGGCCTGTGCTACAAGCGTTGTTGTCACATACTCAGGTGCTCGGCTGTGTTCAATCTGAAAAGCAGAGCGCGGTATATTTAAACAAGTGGCACTGGCTAGCGCATTTTATTAAATGTTTCCTGAAAGAGAAAAAGGAGATCCACTAAGAAATATTGGAGGTTCACGTGCTCTTGTGCTCCTACGTAGAAGCCGCCGCTGGTAACGCAACATTTTATTGAGAAAATGACACAACGCAACAGTGAAATTCAAATACATGTTTATGTATTAACTCTCCTTTCCTTACTCCTATCGTTTAAAATAAAGAAGCAAAGCAGCTTATCTGGCGACGAACACAAAGAGTACGAACTTATGTATTTGCCGCTAGCTGACGGTTATTTGTTGCTGAATGGCTGTAGTAGCGCTCTATTTTTCATCCCATTCAATGTTAAGGTAACACACCCGTTTATCGAGACAAAGACGCAACGCAACAGTGAAATTCAAATACATGTTTATGCATTAACTGTCCTTTCCTTACTCCTATCGTTTAAAATGAAGTAAAGACGTTTTCCTGGCGACGAACAGAGTGCGTACTTATTTATTTGCCGCCAGATGACCTTAGAACTGCTTCCAGCCTCATTTTCACCCACCATTCTGCAAACCCTACATTCCCATCAGAACGTGGTTAAATTCTAGCAAGAATGGGAACACGTCTAACACACCGTCGGGCTGCCCTCAGCCTGCCAACTGCTCGTGTCGTGTAGTACTGTTCTAGTTTTCTTCCCCGTTCAATGCAAAGGGAATGCGCCCGGCTATGGAGTCAATGACGCAAGATAACAGTGAAAGTCAAATATATTTCTTATGTATTAATTACCGTTCCCTTGGTTATATCATTTAAGTATACCTACTTTATACTTGTTTAAGGTATAAAGTATATTTTTGTTTAATTCTTTAAAATGAAGAAATTAAAAACTATGTAAATAACCAATAATATTTATTGGAATCTGAAAATGGCAGAAAAATGACGGGACCCGGATAGTAAAACTTTTTAGGTAGGGTTTGTTACTTGAGATATGTAGTACATGAGTTAGCTAAAGGTGATTTCATAAGAATATGGAGATACCCCCGTCACCATCACACTGAAATTACGGTGCTCTTACTACATTTGATCAAGCAATATTTTGGGTTAAATGGAGAAATGTAATACTCAAAGCTATCACCACATATAAACTTATCAATTACCCAACCAGATCTATTTGCTCTTTAGTTATGTAATTGTTAGCCTTAAAAGTTGCTGTTTTGACATCGAAGAAAATGGAAGGGATGGAAAAACAGTAGGAGTAAAGGAAAGAAAGAGATTCGAAAGAAGCATGGATACTACTTTGTGATTTTCCTTAATGCAATTTATTACGTATTTCAGCGTTTACCCGCCACACTATGGAAGCGCTGCCATTTCAGTTTTTTCATTAGGTACACCACCTGTGTGAAGCCAGGGCGAGCAGCTAATTTGAAATAAAAACAAATGTGCAAACAGTTTACAATTAGAAGGAGGTTTTGATAACATACATTGTTATTTAATCTTTTCAATCCATAGTTCCGTTATAATGGGTATCCCCTTATAATTCAACTTTAACCAATTAAAATACAGCAGCAAGACTTTTTTGTTTACACATTCTTGCTATACTCCCGTAAACTTTCATTCGTTTATAGATATTAGCATGGTTTAAACAAAATAAAAGTGAAAATAAAAATATCGCATTTTCTTCTTTAGTTTAACCAAAACCCATCAACACCCAGTCACTGTTTATTTCACATACAGCTGTCTACCAAAGGAGCACTTTAGCCAGAATTTGAGCCTCATTAAGCTCTGGTACCGAAATTCTTATCAGCAGAGTCCAGAGTCCAAGAACAGGTCGTCCAGGTTTACCTGAACGGAGTGTAATTTCGCCACAGTACCTAACCGCTGAAAGCGGATTTACCTGTGCGATTGTAGGGATAAAGATTTTGTTCACAAGCTTTTGTGTCTGTGTCCGCCGGTCGGCGTTAAAATTCCTCCGCAGCCTTAGGCTTGAGCGCAGTCGGTCACTTGGGCGGTCACCCACCCAAGTGGTGACCACGCTCAATGCTGCTTAACTCGACGTGCCGCTTGTGTGGCCGCCGAGTTAAGCAGGCCGGGTGGGAGGAAAGTTGGTAGGATTATGGATTTTGGGTAGGTGGGAGGTTCCAGATTAATCATGGGGGGGGGCTGGTCTCCCAACCGGCTGCGACCTCTCCCGTTACTGCGAAATCTGGGGGCTGTTTGGATTAAGGGATGGCAGTCTCTCAGGCTAGTGGCCCGAGAGCGTCCCTTGGACTTTCTCCTTCTTGGCGCCCTATGGTCGTAGTCACCCAAAGTGCGCACCAGAGGGTTAGGGTGAAAGGGTAGTTTATCATACAACGTGCGGGCTCGTTCCCTCACGACGTCGATATACGGGATTCCGGAATAGGTGTGTAGGATATGAGATGGGAATCTGCGCCCAATATCGCAATCATCCTTAATGCCCTGTTCTGAACGGCCTAAAGTCTGCGGATTGTGGACGGTGCCGCTGACCCCCAGACCTCGCAGCCGTACAGGATCAGGGGAGGAATGATCGCCTGATACAGGCGCAGTTTGAGGTGTTTAGGCATGGCGGATTTCAAAACGGGGTACAACTGTCTGAGGGCGGCGTAGCCTAGCCCCACCTTGCCCCTTACATGTGGAGCTAAAGTGAGCCCGCGGTCGAGGAGGACCCCGAGGTATTTGGCGGCGGTGACCCATGGGATCTGCCGCCTCAACCTCAGGTGCCGCACCGGCCGCCAGCGACGGACCTTCGCCAAGAGAAGAGCAGAATTCTTCCCCGGACTGATGGCCATCCTCCACTTTTCGCTCCACCGGCCGATGGCCCGGAGCAGTCGTTGTAGTGGGGGGAAACAGTAACGGGCGTTCTTGTTCTGTGCCATTATGAGGATGTCGTCGGCATATTGGCACAGAACAGTTCGGGGTTCCGTCGGGATGTCAGACATGTAGGTAGCAAAGAGTAATGGGGACAGTACTCCGGCACTCCCGCCGCTATGGGTCTGACGGTAGAGAGCCTCCCCTCCACTCTCACCCGGAAGGAGCGTTCCCGGAGGAAGCTGTTTATCAGGGTGAGATAGAGTGCCTGCTTGCTTAAGTTTGTAGAGGAGCCCCTGATGCCAGGTAGTGGCGAAGACCTTCTCCATGTCCAACAGCACCGCGACCGTCTTGAGGTTGCCCTGGAAGCCCAGGTCAGCCTTCTCGGCGAGGCGCAGGAGCTGCAAAGTCGTGGAGTGCCCTCGACGAAAACAAACTGGTGATCCGGTAGGAGGTGCCTTTCCTCGAAGAGAGGGGTGAGGTGGGGGAGGAGCAACCGCTCAAAAACTTTTGACAAGGTCGGGAGTAAACTGATGGATCGGTAATTGCATGGGTAGACCGGGTCCTTGCCGGGCTTTAAAATGCATATTACCCGCGCCTCCTTCCAACAAGTTGGAAAGTGACGGAGCTGAAGGCATACATTAAAAATCCGCGTCAGGTGGATCACAGCCGTTCGAGGTAGGTGTTGGAGCATGGGCGCCGTCATGGCCCGTGGAGTTTTTGAATTTCGGAAGTCACCTCTTTCGGGGTGACTATAGGAAGATGGATCCCGTCGTGTTGTGGCGGCGTCTTCTAATAGAGGTGGTCCACCGTCGCCTCCAAGAGGTCACTGAAGTCCTCGTCCTGGGGGTTCTCCTGGGGTTCAAATTGACTCTCTAGGTCAGTGTTTCCCAACCTTTTGAAGTTCACGGCACCCTTGGGAATAGCATTAAACACAGGGGCACCCTTCCTTGAATTAAAAGAAAATTAAGCTTAATATGTTAATTTATTGAAATATTATATAATAATAACGTACACCATAACATAATACAATAAACTTTACTACAATCACTGAGAAAAAATACATCAATACATTTTGTTCAATTAATGATTAATGTGAAACTTGTGATTGATGCTTAGAGCACAGATATGTGATGTCGGGTCTTACAGTTGACAGTGAAACACGCAAATCATCCTCAAGGTTATTCAGTCTATTTCTTGCTTTGCATTTTATTGTCACCATAGCAGAGAAAGCTTGCTCGCATAGATAGGATGTTGAAAACGGCAAAAGTGCGTTAATTGCTTTCTTCATTACGTTAGGGTACTCCTCTCTCCGTTGAAGCCAAAAACTAGCCACCGACGCCTCACTCTTGGTGAACTTACCTTTGAGTGTGGAATCAGCGCAAAGATCAATAAATTCATCTCGTTCGCAAGCAGTGAAATCTATTTCCTCTGCACTATCTACGAAATCAAATGGTGAGACAACCCAGTCGAGATTCGTAGTGGAAATAGTTTGAAAGTACGCACCTATTGCATCTTGTAATCTTGATAAGTGATCACAAATGCGGTCTTTCAGTTTACCCAGATCTTTATCTCCTGCCACATTAAGAAGAGATGGAAAGTTCGACAAATCTCCTTTTTGAACTGCAGACTTCCAAGAACTAAGTTTTCTTTTAAAACCTTTCATTTTATTGGTTGAGGAGGTTATTGTTTCATGACCCTGCATCGAAACATTCAGTTCATTCAGCTTATGAAAAATATCTGCCAGATACGACAGTTCAAAACACCAAGAATCACTTAGTAAGAGCTCATGAAATGTGTCTTGATTTGCAACCTTAAAAAAAATTTTTAGCTGTTCCTTAAGTTCGAGAAACCGGTTCAATACACGACCCTGCGACAACCACCTTACTTCTGTGTGAAGTAACAAAGACGTATGAGCTGCATCCGTTGCGCGACATAACTGTACAAAAATTCTGCACTTTAAAGGTCGAGACTTCATATAGTTCACCATTTTCACAACTTGGTTAAACACTTCAGCAAAATCTTCATTACACGCTTTCACGACTAATGCCTCTCTATGCAGAAAACAGTGAGTTATAATAATGGATGGATTTTCATTGAGAGCTCTGGCAGTAAAACCTTTAATTTTCCCAGACATAGATGGTGCACCATCTGTACATATACCACAACAGTCTTTCCATGAAAGATCATGGTCATTGAGATAGGAATTAATAGAAACGAAAATATCATGGTCTGTGGTTGTAGTCTCCAGCGGTCTACAGAACAGAAACTGTTCACTAATATCTTTTTCATCAATATATCTGATAAAACCAAGGAGTTGCGGTTTGTCACCAATATCGAGACTCTCATCTACTTGCAAAGCAAATGTTCTATAAGTTTTTATTTTCTCCATGACTTGTTCGTTGATATTGCATGACATTTCAGATATCCTGCGGCTGATTGTGTTGTTGGACAGAGGAACTTTCGAAATTTGATTAGCTGCTCCTTCGCCAAGTATTTTGAAACTATAACTTGACATGCAGGGCCAATGATTTCCTCTCCAAGAGTATGAGGTTTCTTTTTTTTTTTAGCTATCAGTTCTGCTACTTTAAATGAGGCTTCAAGAGCAGTATCACCTATGGTCATTCTCTTTACCATTCGCACAGCTGTTTTCTTCTCCCCTTCTAATATATGTGAAAAATACATTACACTTTTCTGTGACACACAAGGATGCTTTGTTGTAAGATGCCGCTTCAGTTTGCTAGGTACCATGGCCTCGTTGCTAAGTGTTTCGCCACAAACTAAACACACAGGGATAGGGTTTTCCTCGTTGTTATTCCACTTAAATCCATACGCTAAGTAACTGTCCTGGTATGTTCTTTTCTTTCGTTTGTCTTCTTTATGTGGTGAATTCGACGGTCCGGGAGAAACTGTAAGATTTGGCTTCTTAAAGCAAGCAGTAGGAGCCGACTGTTCACTTTCACTGTCCTGACGTTTACGTTTAACAATGAACTTATCCATAGCTAAACACTGTGAATCAACGCGAGGAAGACAACGGAAAGCGCCAAGCGGCGTACATTTTTATATATTCATCTGTCGAAGTCTCGGGAATGTTCGTGAGGAAGCGAGTAGTCTCGGGAATGTTCGGCAGGGTATAGCTGTAATGCCATCTGTGGGATACTAGTATAACTGAATTATTGAAATGAATCGACCACTATCACCATCTGCCGTGCATGAGAGTAATTGATTTGACTTATTTTATTTCAAGACCTTACAAGACTTAAGGCTTCAGTAGAAGGTATTTTTTGTTTTGTTTATCTCAATATCTCGCGGCACCCCTTCGCCAATCACACGGCACCCTAGGGTGCCGGGGCACACCGGTTGGGAACCGTTGCCTAGGTAGTCTGCAAACACTGTCGGCTTCTCGCAGGGCTCGAAAGCGAGGCCCCCACGAGTGCCATGTAGAGGATGCTGGTATTGTGTCTTGTCCTTCCTTAGGGACTTGATAATCCGCCACGGCTTCTTTTCTTGCAGGTTCTGCATCAGGTTCACCCAGGCCTGTTTCCTGTGCGCTCGGAGCAGTCGCCTTGCCAGGGTTTTGAACCTCTGGTATACTGCCCCTATCCTGGGATGGCAGAAGCGTTGCCACAGCTTCCGGACAGTCGCTTTGGCTTTTATCAGCCGCCGGAGTTCATCAGGGATGGTCCGAGGGTTAGAGGTCTCAGACGGGATGCGGTGTGTGTGAGCGCGTACCGCCTTCAGGATCTGTTGGGAGAATGCCTTCGCCGCCGCTTCCAGCGCCTCGACAGAGTCGATGCGTGGCCGCGGGTCGATGGTCTGGATGAGTTCTGGACTGCTGCATCCCAGTCGACTTCGTTAAACTAGTCTGGGATTGCCAGGGCTGGTATGTGAACATTGGCGTCGACCAAGACAGGGTCATGGTCTGAATCCAGTTCGTTTACCACCGAGAGGTCTAGATGGAATGGAATGTTTTTGGTGATCATGATGTCGAATACGTCCGGCCTGCCGTGGGCCGGGTAGGACGTAGGCCTTCTCGGACCGTGCGCATTGAGGCTGAGATCTCCGCTGATGAGGCGGTAGAGTCCGCGGCCCCTGTGGTTTGAAACTCGGCTATACCAGTGTCCGTACTTTGCGTTGAAGTCACCTGCCATGCAGACAACAGGATGGAGGTTTGACAGGGCGGTGTAATCCGCCTCGAAATAGCGGCCGTCAGGAGGGTCGTAAACAGCTATCAGCAGCGTGTCGAGTCCGCCAATGGCAAGCCGAATGGCGCACGCCTCCATGTGCTGAAGCTGCGGGAAAGGGAAAGGTGTATGGGTAATGTGGTTTTTGATGAAAATAGCGCTACCCCCACCCTGTCGGCCGATCCTATCCGATCGATGGGTGGTGTAACTTGGCAACGAAAAATTTATACCAGCATGCAGGTGTGTTTCGCAGACTAGCAAAATGTCAACCCCATGGGATTCTACAAACTCAAGCAAGCTTGGGTAATGTCCCCTAATTCCGTTTGCGTTCCAAAACGCGGCTCGTAATGGTCTCCTGACGAGTCTGGAGGCCATTACATTGCGGAATTAGGGAACAGCACCTCCAGCGTGTCAAGCAGAATTTTGTGCTTGACCAGGGGACTAAGCCTCGGGTCGGACAGTTGCTGCTTACATTTCCTTAGAGTGGGAAGAGCCCTGTTTATGTATTCCCCAAACCACAGGGTTAGGATCCTGAATTCGTCCATATCGGACGGGGAAACTGCCTCGCCGTGGGTCGGCAGGGGGAAGTATGCGGGATCATGGAGCGTCGCCGCTGCGCTGCCAGTGTCTGCCGTGGCAGTGACAAGCTGCTCGGCGGGCGTCTGGTTTTCTTGCGCCACTGAGGGCGTGGCTTGTGTCTGCTGCTCGGTCAGGGCCTGTGATAGGCCCGGCCGAGCGGTAGGCTGGGCCCTGCTCTTGTTTTTTCTTCTTTTGAGACTTCTTCTTTTTTGGTCTTGGTGTACCCATGCTTCCTTGCACCGGGGTCTGGGTCTCGGTCATTGCGTCCACAGTCGTCTGCGTCATGGGCGCCGCCTCAGTCGTCATTGGTGGTGCCGCCTCCGTCGTCATTCTGTGCCTGCTGCAGCGTCGTCTCTGCTCTTGGGAGAGCGGCCGAGGAGGCCCCGGGGGGGATTGGCTCCACCCCACGGCCTCCTTGACGACGGTTGTCGATGATCTTTTGCCGGGTTCGGCAGCCCTTGTAAACACTTGAGTGTGCCAGCCCACAGTTGGCACGCTTGCTTTTTTCTGGAGGGTTTGGGCAGAATTGCACTATGTGGTCTCCTGCACAACGCAGGCACGCAAGCTTATGCTCGCACACCTGGCTGGAATGGTGGAACCCCATGAATCGGTGGCACTGCATTGGTCCGCCCTGGCCGTAAAAGCGTTCCACCTTTACGACCGTGTGGAACAGCACACGGATATTGTCTATTGGTTGGACCGCACCTCCTGGTACCTTGTCCACGACGACCATAAAAAGGGGCATCGGCACTTTGATGGCGCCCTCGTCTGTCTGAACGGTGTTTCGTAGCTGTGCTACGGAAGCGGCGGCAATGCCGTGTTCCTGGTGAAACGCTTGTTTCCCCTCCTCAGGGGTACACATAGAGTCCAAACCTCTGACTGTGCGACGCTCCATATGGGGGCGCTGAGGGGAGTATGTGTAGAATGGGATCTGAAGATCTCGAAGCGTCTGCTTGTCCGCTTCGAAATCCTCAGGGGTGTTGGTCTGGATGTGGACCTTTCTGGGCTTTCGTTTGGCTTCGAAGCCGGCTTTTATCTTTGACGCCAAGCGTCGCATGACTCCAACATGATCTTTGAAGGAGTCCGCGATTATTGGCGGTAGCCTTGTGCCCCTCTTGGCTAGGGGTGTCTGGGTGCCCTGTGGGGGTGCAGCAACTGACTGAGTCGAGGCAGTGGGACCCGGAGAGGCCCTGCCGTTTCTCCCCACGACAGTGAAACCGTCCGTAGGGGGTTCTTGAGGTAGCTCATTCTCCGCCGATTCAGGCAGAGGGGGAATGGAGGGGGTATCCTGGGAAATGGTGCTTGCCACTTTGTGAGGAGTGTTCTTCCTCCTTTTCCGGGTGGGTTCTGCCTCAGGTGAGGTAGAAGGGCCAGGTATTTGCCCGTCATTTGGGTCCAGTGGTGCGGGTGCCCTCCGGCGTTCCACAGAGGACCGGATCTCCTTTAAGGAGGCACCTGTGCGAGCCATTTGGCTCGAGGTGTCGGGCCGAAGGCCCTTACCCTTGGCTGTGGCCTTGTGGACCCGCTGTCTCGTGGTCGGTTGGTCGTCAAGGCCACAGTAAGTGAAAAGACAGAAGACAGTCAGAGAGGAGTAAGAAAAAGGGGGGGGGAGACCTGTTCCTGGACTACCGCTCTTTTCACCTGGAAGGGTCTTTTTTCAACGGGTTAGCAGGGGATCAAAGTCCACTGCCCGTTGGTGGGGGTGGTGAAGGCCGCTCGCACTCTCGCGGCGGAACGGCAAGCTATTAGGGGGTGCTAGGCCCACTGCGTTGCCGCTATACGGTTGTGCCGGGCTATACCATCCAGAGACTGGCCGATGAGGTGGTCGCTGGTCTTGGCGTGGCCGTCGCCCAGTGTAGCTGCTGCTGTCCAAGAAAAGCCGAGAAGAAGTTCTGTCCTTCTTGACGGTCAGATCGCAGGCGTGAGCATCAGCAATTTCAAAGCTTAGCCAACTGTAGTACAAACCCGAGGAGAGGTAGTAAACAGATATTAAAGGACACAATCATCATCATATTACCCCGGGAGCATGGGTGACGACAAATTGCTCTGGTGTCCCCACCCAAATGCAAGTTATGATTTTTTTCTTTCCTTCTGTTATGACTGTACATTTTAGAACGTATACTGTTATGTTTTACTTCGGTTCACTTTTTCAGTGGCTAGTGGTCTATTTATTTTAAAAAAAATGCACCCTGTTTGTTCATATGGATATGAGGTAGGTGGCATAGCCACATTTGGAGTTTACGTTTATTCTTCTTTTTTTAAGAGTTCAAGCTCTTCCCCGAAACTTATGAAAAGTTTTATTTATTTAAATTCATATCAAACCAATACAACAAAATTTCGTTACATAAAGTAATGCTTTACAACATTTACAGGGGAAAAATAAATAAATATCTTGTTTGTTAACGACTCTGTCGATTGTCAGGATCGCATCAGCGCCGACGTGTGCCGGAATTTCATTCCGCAGGAGATTTTTAACATGTCAATAATCTACATGGGGCTGTCGCTTTTAAGTACATTTAATAAACATCTGTCTGGACCGGGTTTGAACCTGCGACCTTGACTTTAGAAGGCTACATGGAAGAGGTAGTTGTACTTGTGAAATATACTGTTAAGTTTAGATCTAGTAACGGAAATCTTCCGAAATTGTTTCTGGGTACGGGCATGGTGTTAAGTGTCTTAAAAACTTGTCAACAATATTCTCGGCCCCTTTTATTCTTGTCCCCAGAGCCCTAAGGTACCCCTTCTCTTGGGCGTACCCGTTAAATCATCACACTCATGTCACCGTCTTGGAATCCACCAGCTGATGTGAGGCAACGTCACTTCTGACCTTGAAGAGCTTCATGCAGGTATAATACAACCTGTTGGGCAACTTGAGGGTCTCACAGCTACTTGATATCACATCATGCCAATAACCTGCCCACTACCTGATCTTTCGTAGCATGCAGGTATAGAAAATTAGCTACTCTTGCTCTTTTTCTTTACTTAGCACTTGTGATCAAAATGCTGTTTTCGCGTTCAAAACACTGTTCACCATGAAATTAAAACTATTTGACAACTGCTGACATACCGTAAAATGTTATGTTTAGCAATTCCATGTTTCACACCGCAGAAATTGCAGATTTGTCGAACAAGAAGTTCAACTATTCACTTTCTCCATGACCGATAATTCTGTAGACAAAATTAGCAAACAAATTTGAGATGACAATTATGGAACCATTAACAAAAAGATAACATTTTTTTCTGCAACATTTTTTGTCTATATAACAGTTTGATCAGTTTGTTCTGAAAATAATGTATAGTGCTTAGCAATGATTTTAGCAGTCACTGCCAAAACTGCGGATTTCTGCAGACAAAATTAGAAAGCAAATTATAGACTTTAACAAGGATATGCAAATGACCGAGACTTGGCAATTAATTTCCCAAGGTTTTTGACCAGCTTTACCAGTTCATCTGAAGCCAGATTTCGGAAGCAAGTTTCAGAGCAAAATAAAATGTGCAGAATTTTATGCAGAAATAAAATGTGTTCTGATTGATACCCTGACGCAGAGGTTCTCGAAACGTTTGATACTATGCTTTAGTTAGGGAGAGAGAGAGAGAGAGAGAGAGAGAGAGAGAGAGAGAGAGAGAGAGAGAGAGAACAATAAAGAACTACAAAGAATGAATCAACCGAAGAGAACAAAATAATTCTGATCTCATTTAAATATACCTAATTGCACAAAGAACGGCAAAGTAAATAAATTCGGAACGGAGACGCTTGGATTTAGATGTCAGAAGGCACCTTTGTGTCAGCTCGTTATAATTTATAGAATATTCCAAGAATTTATAGCTATCCATTTGCTCAACTTATTCGCTATATTTTTTAATATCTGTTTTCCTTTCGATAATCATTGTTTTTGTGTTTTTACTTTCTCCAGAACCTACTTATATTCACAGAAAAAATTGCGTATTCGATATAGAAATGTAAACGGAAATGTAGTACCTTGAACTACCCTGAATAAAAGAAACATCACTTTTAGTAAAGGCACGAGGTTCTGTGTGTGTGTGTGTGTGTGTGTGTGTGTGCGTGCGCGAGTGAGAGTGAGAGTGAGAGTGAGAGAGAGAGAGAGAGAGAGAGAGAGAGAGGAGTACCTAGCTAAAAAACGAAAGGCCGAATCAACTTCATCAACGCATTCACAGGATACGACGCGAATATTTTCAACAAAATGCCCACCCCCAAACCAACCGTTACATGGAAAATGTTACCTTATTTTGAATTTCCTCAATAATGTCTTTAACAACTGGTAAAATACCATACGTTTAAGAAGTATGGATGATAAAGTGTATATTCTGAATTTTCAGTAAATCGCCTCAGGAGAGTCTTCATTCGAAATAAATGTTGTATAAATTTGTAAAACAAGCTAAGCTGTTATTGACAAACGCATACAACACAAAACATGTAGATCTCTTTAAACTACATCACTGAAAATCTGTTTGAGCCATTAACCTTTTCGGAGATATTTGTTCTACATTGAATTTGTATAAGTTGCTATTGTTTTGAAATGTTCAATACGGCCGGCATTATGCGAGCTGGTGTTTACATATACGACTATCATTTTATTCTCCAGTATCAACTTCCTATCTAGAATGAAATGCTCTGACTACCATATTTATGCAAACGTTTATCTAGATTAATATGAAGTAGATAGAAAATTGCGGTTTTGCAAGAATATTTCGCACAATCTATATTACACGTAAAAAGACAGTAGCTACAGAAAGCAATCTGCCTGTATCACCTCAGATTTTTACTTTTTCTACTTCGTACATAATATTTAGTTAGAGAAGGTCTGCAATTCATCCAAAAATTCGGTAACGAGATTTCACTGGAAATGCAGGTATAAAAAACAGAAAAAAGAGGATGTTTAGATAAACGTGTGTGTGTGTGTGCGTGTGCGCGCGCGTGTATGTGTGCATGTGCGCCTGTCTGTAAATATAGCTCAAAAACAAAAAATCAGTTAAATAACAAACTTGATATTTCAGATCAGCACCCCAAATTACCATTTGCATGGAAAACTTTTCGAACATTTGTGTTTCTCAAAAATGGCTCTACTGATTTTGATTAAAATAACGTATATTAAAGATATTTACACAAGTAAAATGTATGTCTTGAATTTTCTGAGAATAGCCTCTAAATAACTCTTCATTTTGGATGACTTTTGCATAGCTGGTAAGAGAAAGACAAAAAATTACTTCGCAAAAAATGTAGAATTAGTTAAACACAGTGTATGTGATACACATTGTTGTGGAGTTTACAATTTCCAAAAATATTCCTTGTTATTCGTTTCAATTTTAAAATATTTAAAACTTTTCTCAAACGGGATTTTGTCATTCCTGTTTCTTTTGTTTTACTCCTGGCCGTGCAAAGAGATCCAAATTTCAATAACATAGCAACTAGCCTTTAAAAGATTTGACAATCCCTTCAGCCTAGTTTATTCCCTTTCTATATAGAAGGAACTAAGTAATAAGACAATTTCTACCTAGATTTATCTCGATTAGCATAAAATAAATAGAGTTTTTGTACGAATATATATATATATATATATATATATCTTTTTTTTTTGGGTAGTTTAACGTCCTTTAACCTGGTTGGTCATATCAGACGATGAATGAAATTGGTGAAATGATATGCTCAAATGATCTTGGGGTCCATGAAGCTTAAAGTTACTCAACATTGGTCTTCTCAGGATAAGGGAAAACCCCGAAAAAACCTTATCCGGGTAACTCACCCTAAGCGAGATTCGAACCCATGACCTTTTGAATGTGAGGCAGACAAGCTACCACCACACTACCCAGGCGGGCTCAGCTTGTAGAAGAGGTAGAGAAAGTTAAGTGCTTGTGTGAATGGAACACCAGCTATTTTAATCAAATTAACTTTAATATTATATTCGTCGCCGTTGACGTTTAACATATTTAAGTTTGTTATGGTTCTCTTCTACTAACACTAGCAGCAACAACTTATAAGCAAAGTATTTTACTCTAATCACTCATGAATCTTCCTCTGAAGACAATTCAGGGACAGTATTTCCTAACGTAATTCTATTCAAGACATATAACAGATACATCTCCTCACACATGCTTTCCTATCCTGACTCTGACGTATGTATCACTTCGTAATTCTCCATCTTTCCAGTCGACACTTTTTTTGGCATCTCCAAAAGTTTGTATCGGATGTCTCATTCAGACAAATAAGTGTTAAATATACATTTATACCTTTCTTTAATTAATGTTCGCCTACTGTCCACTTGTACCATTAAGCATTCTCTCTTCCTAATTTCGTTCTTCTACAGTAATTCTATCTTGGAACGTAGATCTCTGAATTTTTCATCATTCAGCCAAATAGCTAACAGCCCGATATTAGCGTTAGTTTCATTCATCATTCCCATGTATGTCACTGCATGAAGAGTTTTATTTTCTGGCTCATATATCCAGACAGAATGGGGATTATGTTTTCTTCTGTACATTTCTCGTTCCTCAAAGTGTCAGCTTAGCTTTCATCATGGCAATAATACCAAACTTCGTATTTAAAATATAAGGATGCGATATAAAGATTTTCAGAACCTCCCCCCCCCCCCCGACCCAAACTACCATTTACATGGAACGTTTTTCGAAACTTTAGATATTCTAAAAATGGCTCTAAGGATTTTGATTAAAATGCGTAAATGAAACATGCTTAATGACAAATAAACTGTATATCAAAAATTTCTTGAGATACATAAAATGTTACTATACAAAGCATGTAGGTCTCGTTAAGAGACACAATGTTCATGCACTTTTTATAGAGCTAACCAGTTCAGAGATATTCCCTGTTATTGATTTCAATGTAAAAAAGTCTTCTTTGCATCCTTTTCGGTCAGCAGGTAGGGAAGAGAGGGAAAACCCGGTTCCTGCATTAAGCGGCACATTTCCCCTTCTGTAAGTCCTACTAGAAAAGAATAGGAATGAACTGTAAACTTTTCTCAAAAGGGAAACCCTTATCCGTTTCATACCTATTTTGTTTTACTCCTGGCCATGGAAAGAGAAACTAATTCTAATGACAATCGCAAAGCAACAATTTTAAAAGTTTTGACTGTCACTTTAGGTTAGTGTATTTCCCTATTTCCATTCTACTTATAAAGAACTAAGTAATGTTTCTGGTAATGTTTATCTTAGTTAGCATTATGTAGATAAACGAATAGGATTTTGTAAGCGCTGTTTGTTTGCATAAAGTTGAGAAAATCATATGAATGGTACACATCGGAGTTTTTAAAAATCTATTTTATTTTATGTCGCTTTAACTCCTTGGTCATATCGTGACGGATCTGCTGATGGTAGGCCGTCTGCCCCATATTGTTTCATAGGCAGTGGTAAATGCATATAATACAACATTGAATCAGTATTAAAATTGTACTATAATACCATCAACTGAGATTCATATTTCTAAAGCCGTATTCAATGATATACAGTTGGTTTTGGAGCTTTACGATGACAATAAGACAACACGTCAACGGAAAGTATTCTGTCCATATCATGCACTCTTATCTCTTCCTTTTTAACAGGTTGGCAATGCATTCCATCAATTTCGCTTACCTATCATTTGCTTCTTCCTCGTAAAGGCGATTCTATGTTAGAGGTCTGCACAGGCCGAAATTCTTAGGCCGAGCACAAGAATAGCCCGGCCCGAGTCCGGTTATCTAATTTCCTTTAAATAAAATTTTGCAATTATTAATTGTTATTGTTGTGTACTTATATGTAAGTTGTGGGAAGTATTAGATTATTCTTCAGTTATGTTGCCCCCCATCCACACACACACACACACACATTGACCTTTTTCTAATGTTTTATTTGGGGACCTCAAAATATGTATTTCCGATGAAATCACGATATCGAATTTTTGGGTGGAATACAATTCCTTCTCTATCTTGTGCATACGAGGGCCATCATTTTGAACCTTGGCAACATTGATTGATGTAGGTGCTATCTGGTGTTTTCACTGGAAAGCTTGACATTGTTGACCTTAACCTACTTCAGATATTTTGTAATAGAGCGTTAATTATATTGCTTGTAGTGACTTTAAAATTGTGTCTCATGAAAAGATGGAATCAACTAGTGAAAATGCTTGTGCGATGATTTATTATGATTCTCGACGTGGATTTACAAGACAACAGATCAACTTGCTGCTAGGTACATTTGCCGATGAAGCTCCATCCCTTGCGCTGTGAAACGCTGGTTTTATATACGAGTTTAATCGCGGCCTCCATTCACTCAATAACGGAATTCGTGAAGATCGTCCAAAATCAGCTGTGCCACAAAACCATGATGCTATGCAAAAACGATAGTGCAAGATAGTCCTGCCACTTACTGTGAGATAGAGGCAAGCCTAGGCATTACTTCCACCAGCATATATTGCATAAAATACTGCATTATCATTTAACCATGAAAAAGGTTTGCTGTCGTTGGATCCCACATAATTTGGCACAATATCAAAAGGATGCTCGTGTCGATTGGTGCAAACAAATTCTCAAGAAATAAAATAGTGGGACTTCAAAAGACATTAAATTGTATCAGGTGACGAATCATGGATCTGTGCATATGAGCCAGAACGTAAACAGCAGTCGAATGTATGAGAGCTTCAAGATGAACCAAATCCAATAAAAGTTATTCGCACTAGAAGCACTTAGACACAACTGGCCATGAGGCAACAGAGGCTTTATATTTACGTAAAATGACAAATTCTGAATGGTAGACAACCATTTTTTTTTCTTTTCTTTTTGCTGGAAGTCTTCGTTTAAATAAGGAAAAGCAACAAGTGCTATCAGATCGTTCATCAAGACAATGCGAGGGCTCACACATCTCGTCTAACAGCCGACAATTTGAACACTCACACATCGAACTGATGACTCATCCGCTGGACAGTCCTGATTTGGCATCGAATTACTTATTTTTGTTACTGAACATCAAGAATAAAATTTGGGGACGACTATCAGAAGAAGAAGCGTTCAAAAATCATGTTTTAGAGGTGTCTCAAGCAAATTGGACAAAAATACCATGACAAGTTATTCGAATGCATGCAAAAGTGTACTGAGCATAAAGGAGAACATTTCGAGAAACAATAAATTCATTTTCAATGACAAATTACTATATTTTTATTATTAGGCTCAAAAGTGTCCCTCGTACGTGCTAGAGAAAGTAAATAAATACATAAATGAAGTGGAAGATCAGAATTAATGTTTTTAAAATCCTTGCTTTGTTAGACGCTTGCTTATACAAATGTCGTATTAGCTAATAGATATCAGCGTAACCATATCCAGAGCGTTTCGTTAAATCTCAAGCGTTCGCGATACATATATTTTATTTCTCTTGATCGCGAGACACATCTTGCCCACTTCTTGAATTTCCGCCTAGCTTGCGATATTTCCGAGATGCATCTCGCCAATAGCATTGTGTATTACCCTATGGCAATGAAATTAATTAGTTGTTCATTCACTAAATAACTTGGGTTGGCAACATTCTCCAGTGTTGCCAAGCATAGCATAATTATGAACTTCGTTGTTGGTAGATTTAGCAAAAAAATTTATTATGCTACGCAAAAGTAGCATAACTTCGAACTTTCCAATGCCTAAGGCTATTAGAAAACAAAACTTGTTACCGCAGAAGCTGATACTTGGCTACCAACTGTATCCGCAAGCGACAATTATTTTTGTCTGCCTTTAAAGAAAGGACAACGAAAAGAAGAGCTTGAACTTGACCATTGTTTTCCAAATAACAAAATTTTCAAACTGAAATTAATCTTTACTTTTTTACTTTAAAGATTACTTCCCTAAAGTGATTAGGTTAGCGGTATGCTTTTGGTCCACAACTCCACAGGATAAGGGCACAATGCATAGCTATTCAAAGATACCTCCCGGCCCTTACATCATTTTCCATAACATTATAAACCTGCCCCACTCTTCTGCCAAAGGCGGCGTTGGCTTTTAAGCTTGCGCTTAGGAGGTGTGCGGCTGGACACCAACCCTTCCACTTACTGGTCCCTTAACTGAGTCGCGATTCTCGACTCCACAAGTCTCCAGGAAACAGAGTTTACTACGCTGCTTCTAGCTCCTAGTACAGATTCGTCTTTTGTTTGCTAATGGTTACTGCCCAATGGCAAAGGGGAACGGTCCCGTTTGAAGACTATCAAGTTTTGGAGAAAACTGTACCTCTCCCCGACCGTACCAACTATACAATTATTCCGACCTAGGGCAGCATCTTTTAAAATTGCGGTATATACTTCTGAAAATTGAGATACATGGTCCAAAGTATACTAATAGACATTTTTAAGAATACTAAGCCCCTTATAAAAAGTTTTGGATTCATTCAACACCTTATGTAATTTGATTTTGTGTAAAAATAATTATTTAAATAGCTATTTTGAAAACGACTGTAAATATTCGCATTTTAAAAATGGCGATTAAACCCAACACATGGCGCATTTAAAGACATTCTAGGATTTATTATTTTATTATTATTTTATCGCTATTATCTCTAAAAATGTATAGTATAAAACTTTTCAATATAATCGTTATATAGGAAATGTATCAATTTTTATACCTTTAACTTTTATTAAAAAAATATACGAATTTTACTTTAAGCCTATTGCATCTTTTTTCCTACAAAGAGATATGTAAATATCTAATGAAAATTTACCTCAATTAACGAAAAATAGAACAATAAAAGGTTAATTATTTATCTTATCAGGTCGAAACTGATTACAATGCATTTGTTTCTTACTTAATTTTAACCAAATAAGGAAGATTGATAATTCAATACTTTTTGAGTGCAAATCAAATATTATATTTAAATATAATCCAAAGAATTATTACGAAGCTCATTCTAAAGATCCTTGACTTCTAATAATAGTTTGCAGAAGAATGAGTTCGGAAACCCACGTGAACGGAATACGTATCATTGTTATAACAACTTTGAGGCATAGGCTGATAAAACTCTCATTTGGTTAATTCAAAATCTTCTCGGGCTTCTAGCCAGGTAATAACTTGGCTTGACACCAACGTTTCGAAGAAGTGCATCTTCCTCGTCTTCAGGGTGAACTGATCTCACCCTGAAGACGAGGAAGATGCACTTCTTCGAAACGTTGGTGTCAAGCCAAGTTATTACCTGGCTAGAAGCCCGAGAAGATTTTGAATTAACACGTCGCCAGGAAAGCTATAGTTCTTATCTCATTTGGTTGTTTTATATTTGAACGATTTTATGATGATGTAGGAATAAGAAATACTGCTTTATATTTAAAATATTCTTGTATGCTCCAGTTCGTGGTAAGCCTGAAATAAACAATGCATACATAAGTAAATGATTTTATACATTACGTTATTGCGCCTACGTACAGATACATAGAATGGCGCAGCTAATATTTGTTTTAGTGAGCAAAGCAAAATTGTGGTTAAAATGACATTTTTTTTTTTTTTTTTTAGTTTGGTAGCATAAATTCGCTGAATGGAGTTGGTAACACCATTGTCTCAAATTCGCTGAACGAAGTTAGCAACACTGCTGTCTCGCCTGAAACTTTGCGCTTGATTTCAACATTCCTACAACCACTAGCCTGTAGTAGTTCTTAAGCTGATCTTCATACAAATTTTGTACTATTTCGGTAATGTTTACTTTCTCTATACCTACTATGTACATAGTGTATAGAGAAGTTATTGCACTCCACCCAAAAATTCGATATCGAGATTTCCCCTTTATCTAAAAAAAAAGCATTTCCGGAGAAAGGTCCGTGTGTGTGTGTGTGTGTGTGTGTGTGTGTGTGTGCGTGCGTGTGTGTGTGTCCGTGAACATGATAACTCAAAAACGAAAAGTCGGTAAAATACCAAACTTGGTATTTAAGTTTAATATCTTCCAGGGGTGCGACACGAAGATTTTGAGAAAAATCCCCCACCCCTAACTACCCTTTACATGGAACTTTTTTCGAACATTTTGATTTTCTCAAAAATGGCTCTAACGATTTTGATTAAAATATCGTCCATTAAAGCTATTTACCTGACAAATAAAATGTATATCTTGAATTTTCTGGGAATAGCCTTTGAAGATTACTTTATTCTGGATGAATTTTACGGAATTTTGAATAACTGCTAAACCGTAAGAGATGTACAAAAACTTACCACACAAAAAATGTAGAGTACGTTAAAACACACAATTTATGTTATATACATTTTTTTTCACGGAGTTCATCGTTTTTGAGACATTCCTTGTTTTTGGTTTCTGCTATGAAAAACTTATATATATATATATATATATATATATATATATACTTTTCTCATACAGGAACTTGTCAACTGCTGTCCATATAAACAAAGGAACTTCAGTGACATAGCAACCAGCTTTTGACTATCACTTTAAACTATGCTACTCCCTTATTTTGCTTCTACTTACAAGGAAGCATGTAATAAGACTATTTCTGCTATTTTTTTCTTCTGATTAGCATGAAGTAAATAGTAATATAAGCTTTTTAAGAGTAATTTGTTGCAGAGATGTAGAGAAAGTCATGTGAATAGTACACATCAGATTTTTAACATGCCAAAGAATGTTCAAACTGGTACAGAAATTTCCAACACTATGCATGTAGCAACTTCAGAGTTATGTGGTCGGATACGCAAAGCGACAGTAATAGGATTCCGTTAGCGAAAAACTCAAATATTGTCATGTACAGATGCGTGCGGTGATATTTTCAGGGGAAACCGGCGGCGATGGACTACCACAACACTATTTATAACTATTTTTCTACAAAATTTGATCAGAAAAAAAAAATACAATATAAGTATTATTATTGGTATTACTAGATTGAAAATAAATCTTGCTTTCATCTGTACATCAACGGAGTCCTCCCCTCTCCTTTTAGGGCAAAATTTTCTATAACATGTTCATAAAAATATATTTTAAATTTTACGTAATATAATACCAATGAAAGTCGAGGAAGTCTTTCTTTGCATCGAATATCCCATTAACTCTTCACACGATTTAAACGGGAAAGCGAGCCTACTGCTAAGGAGATGTTCACTGGAATTATAGTTATTTAAAAGAATAAAAAAAAAAAAAAAAAAAAATATATATCTTATATGTTACACTCACATGATTTTGTCTAGCTGTTCCTCAAACAAACTTCTTACAAAAGATTATTCTTCTCTCTACGCAATGCTAATTGAGATAAACATTAAAAACCTGCAAATTTACATTAAAAGAATGTTCTTATTACTTAGTTCCTTATAAGTAGAAGGGAACTAAGGGTTTGCACTAGGCTAAAGTGATAGACAAATGTTTTAAAAGCTGTCGTTATGGGATTGTCATTGCAAATAGCTTCTTGGTTGGCCAGGAGTAGAACAAAAGAAAAAACGGACACTTTCCTGTCTGAGAAAAGTATAGCACTTCACAATTGAAACCAATAACAAGGAATTTCTGGGAAACAGTTACCTTCAAAACAAAAACAAAAACGTAAAGGACATAAATTGTTATTTTTGACGATGTCCACATTTTTGTGCAATTAGTTTTTGTCTTTCTCTTAAGGTTTAGCACTTCAGCAAAATTCATCCAGAATAAACTGTCTCCAGAGGCTATTCCTAGAAAATTCAAGATATGCATTTTATTTGGGATGTAAATATCTTTAATATACGGCATTTTAATAAAAATCGTTCAGCCATTTTTGAGGAAATCAAAATTTTCGAAAAGTTTTCCATGTAAAGGGTATTTTGTGGTGGGGTAATTTTCTTGCAAATCTTCGTCCAACAAGTTTGGTATTTAATGGTCTTTTCGTTTTTGAGCTACGCTGTCCACATACACACACACGGACATTTTTCTAAAAATGATTTTTTTCGGACTGAAGGTACCCTAAAACATATATTTCTGGTGAAATCTCGAAACCGAATCTTTGGGTGGAATTCAATATCTTCTCTATCAACTATGCATAGTGTACACGTGGGCTAGAAAAAGTAATAAAACAGATTACAGGTTTTGCAGAGAACTGTTATGTTGAGATATTGTTCTTGTTTGCATTAGCAAACTATATTTGTATGAACGGAAAGAATCTGAAAGGACTTGATGTTCCTTTGTATGCACTAAAGTATTTATAAGGGATAAACGCTATGACTTTTATCTGAACGGAATTATGAATATAGTAAAATTGTCAGCCTTTGTTAGCGACATAGAAAATCGCTCAAGCTCTGTATTAGAAGTGCTGTGTTTGACGAGGATAGGTGAAAAATACTCATCAAATAGCAGTGCAATATATAAAGGCAGACAGATCAACTACAACGTGGTTGTAATTTGTTGGCATGTGCTGAATGTAAAATATACATTCATGCTTACATTTGCATATCCCTGATTCTGCCATAAAATGTTTTACTAGTAAACATATTGTGACTACATCCTGCGGCCATAATAACCGAACGTGTGCATACGGATTGCTTCTTTAGTCATTGCTATTGTTGGTATGATTTTTGCATCTGTGCCTGTGGACACGTTCTTTGACGTGAAGCCCGCGTTGTTACGCTCAGTGAGTTTATGGCATCTACGGAGGTTGACATGTGCCACTGCTTCTAGAAGTACGGAGACAACCAGCTCTCAACATAAACTTAGAAAAAAGCGCTTGCTATTGCCTAAACTATATCTATTATATCGCGAGGATAAATCCGAGAAAACTCGGCGACTCGTTCTGGCTCCTGGCCCATCGTTTAATTTTCACTGGTAATGCAAACTTGAGCAAACTTAGACGGAATTTGGAACGAGTAGTAATCTCGCGGCAGCGAACGACAAAAAGAAACTATACGCGGAATTGTTACAAAAGTATCGAAGAAAGATAGCTATTTGTAAGAAGATTTTGATTGTAATCAGTTTGTGGAAGAAATAAACAATTGTTGGAGAAAAAGTCTGGTGTTACACTGGTTCCAGAAGCGGGAATTAACGCCAAGACGATGATGATGATGATGATGATGATGATGATGATGATGATGATGATGATGATCATGAAACTTGAAATAAAGAACTTGAATGGACGACATGAAATGGACATTTAATCTGCAGCGGAAAAACGGAACTCGGAAAGGATGAAAAGAAATTATGAATGGAGAAGATGATGGAAGAGAAGATGGAATCCGGAATGGAGAAGATAATTATGAATTGCGCGATTGAGAAGATGGAGGAAAATGGAATCGAGAATCCAAGATGCAGGCGGAAGTGAAGGCCCAAATGAAATGCAGAATGTAGAACCTAAAGAAGATATAGAATAAAAATCTGATGTGTACCATTCATATGACTTTCTCTATATCCCTGCAACAAATTATTCTTAAAAAGCTTATACTACTATTTACTTTATGCTAATCATAAAAAATGAGCAGAAATAGTCTTAATACTTGCTTCCTTGTAAGTAGAAGCGAAATAAGTGACTACCATAGATTAAAATGATAGTCAAAAGCTGGTTGCTATGTCAATGAAGTTCCTTTGTTTATATGGATAGGAGTTGAAAAGTTCCTGTATGAGAAAAGTTTTTTCATAGCAGAAGCCAAAAATAAGGAATGTATCAAAAACGACGAACTCACAAAAAAATGTATATAACATAAACTGTGTGTTTTAACGTGCTCTACATTTTTTTGTGTAGTAAGTTTTTGTCCATCTCTTACGGTTTAGCAGTTATTCAAAATTCAGTAAAATTCATCCATAATAAACTACTCTTCAGAGGCTATTCCCAGAAAATTCAAGATATACCTTTTATTTGTCAGGTAAATATCTTTATTATACAAAATTGTAATCAAAATCGTTAGAGCCATTTTTGAGAAAATCAAAATCTTCGAAAAAAGTTGCATGTAAAGGGTAGTTTGGGGTGGGTTTTTTTTTTTCCTCAAAATCTTCGTGTCGCATCCCTGGAAGATACTAAACTTAAATACCAAGTTTGGTATTTTACAGACTTTTCGTTTTTGAGTTATCATGATCACGGACACACACACACACACACACACACGGACCTTTTTGTGAAAATGCTTTTTTTGGATATTGGGGACCCTAAAACATATATTTCCGGTGAAATCTCGTATCGAATTTTTGGGTGGAGTGCAATACCTTCTCTATACACTATGTACACAGTGCGTATAGAGAAATTAAAAACGATTAATAACAGGGCGACTTAATAGTGATCCTTGACCAACGCGTTAACGCACTGGAAGAGCTCGGGGAACGACTTGTGTCCGAAGGGAAGAATCGACGGAAGAAAAAAAGAACTGCACATGACGGAAAAGATACCAGATGAAAGGCTGAAAGATTTGAAGATAGAGTCGACATCACGCGAAACGCCCTCGAACCCTTAACGGCAATTAAGGGCGCACTGACGGAGTACACCATAATATCGACACCGGAAACGCCCGACTTATCCGGTAACCACCAAAACGTGTTCCTCTGGCAAAACAGGCAGAGGTACATGGCATGCTGTACAAATGAGGTCTAGAAGAATCACTGTAGAGTCCGGCAGCCCTTGGTGCTTCCCTGTATTCTTGATGAAGAACGGTGAACTACGCCTCTGTGAAGTTTACAGAAGCTGAATATCGTCAGCAAAAGGATAGTTTCCCCTCATCCCGGAGTGACGATACTCTGGACGCACTTGCAGATGACCATTGGCTCTCGACTTTAAATTTGAAATCGGGAAACTGGCAGGTGATGCTAGATCCCAGAAATTAGGAGAAGATCGTATTCTCGACTGGCAGAGCGCTTTGGCATTTTACGGTTATGTTCTTTGGTCTCTGCATTGCGCCAACAACGTTCTAGTACATCATGGAATCAGTAATGAGAGGGTTAACTTACGACGCCTGCTATATCTGGGTGACATCATTGTTGTAGGCCACAAGTTCGATGACAATCTCGAGAATCTGGCCAAGATAATGCAAACGGCAGCTAAGCTGAAGTTGAACGAAAAGAAATGCCAACTCTTCTGCAAGGAGGTGAACTATTTGGGCAACATAGTGCCATCATCTGGTGTGGTCATGGACCCGGAGAAGGTTTGGATTGTGACAGATTGGCCTCGCCCGAAAGTAAAACGAGAGCTGCGAAGTTTCCTGTGTCAATACAACTACTACCGCTGGTTCGTCAGAGGTTTCTCAAACATCGCGAAACCTCTCGCTCGTCTGACGGAAGAGTACTTACCTTATTCGTAGTCAGAGCAGACAGAGAGCGTGTTCCAGGCGCTGAAGTCAGCAGTTTGCAGTGCGTCTATTTTAGGATTTCCATAACCTAGTAGTGACTGTATTGTGGACATGGATGTCACTGAAAACGGGATAAGAGGCATTCAATCCCCGGTCCAGGACGGTCAGGAGCCTATTATAGCCTTCTACAGCAAGACGCTCTCCAAGGTAGTAAAAAATTACTGTTATTCGGCGATAGCTTCTGGCAGTCGTGAAGGCGCTGGAACACTTCTACAAGTATCTGTACGGTTAGCCACTGCACCTGAGGACTTACCATCCGCCCTCACCCTGCTTTTGAACTTCAAGAAATTGGAGGGTTGTTGGTCCGGAGACCCCAAGATTACAAATTCCCACCAGAACATCGGTAAGGGTGGAATTATCACAATGCAGATGCCATATCACGACGATCCTGTTTAGAGAAATGCTGCTATTACACCAAAGTTGAGGAGAAAGAACGTGCCGCAACTGTCTATGTAATTTCGACGATGCCCGCAGCTGGATTGGATAGCGCAGGCCTGAGAAGGGAGCAGCTGGCATACGTTGACTTGGAGTCTCTCCTGAGAGAAGTGGAGGCAGGGACTAGACTGAGCTGGGAAGACTCGCACCCAGGAATAGTGTGTACAACTCCTACTGGGTCCAATAGGACTCATTGAAGATCAAGGAAAGGGTACTATTTTCCGAGTATGGGAGTCACCGGATGACGGGAAGATCCTGAGAGCAGCAGATCCTCTCACGGAGTAAAATCACTGAAGTCCTGAAGGAAGCACATATGGGACTTCGGGAGTACATTTGGTACCCAGCCGAGCCATTCAACTAGCTCCATCAACGGTATACTGAATGAAACTAGAGACGCTGAGAAGTGGTGGTGCCAATGGTATATGTGTGCGGCAAGTCGCGGTCCACATACCAGGGGCCGAGGTCGTATGCAGCAGTATAACGTGGGAGCATCTTTCGAACGGATAGCCAGTGATGTAGCTGGAGCATTTTCTGTGTCAGGCAGGATCAGCAAGTATCTGTTGATCGCCGTGGATTACTTCACCATGTAGCCGGAGATGTACGCCAGGAGGTAGACTATCGCGAACTGTATTCTAGAAGGACTCATTTGTCGCTAAGGGGTACCACTGGAGTAATCAGGGCACCAACTTTTGAGTCAAACCTAATGAGATACTGCAGCAATTTGGAGTGCACAAGAAACAACACCCCTCCACCCACATTCAGACGCATGGTTAAGCGGTATATCCAGACCCTAGACAGCCCGCCTAGGTAGTGTGCTTCACATTCAAAAGGTCGTGAGTTCGAATCTCGCTTAGGGTGAGTTACCCGGATAAGCTTTTTTCCTGGGTTTTCCCTTATCCTGAGAAGACGAATGTCGAGTAACTTTAAACTCCATGTACCCCTAGATTATTTGAGAGTCATTTCACCAATTTCATTCATAGTCCGATATGACCAACCAGGTTAAAGGACGTTAAAGTACCAAAAAACAAAATAACTAGGAGAATATTTGAGAGAGATTGTGGACAATCACCACAGAGGTTGGGATGTGGCACCACTTTTCTTGCTGGCCTACCGCTCTTCATCCCTTGACACCTGCCAATTTGTTATCTGGCAGGGAGCTGCATCTACCATGCAACCTGATGTTCGGAAATCGTCCTGAGGTATAACAGCTAGTCAGCAGTCGACTACATGTAGAGCCTCATAGACCGGCTTCACGACATGCATGAGATGGTGCGTTACATATTCAGATCCGTTACGCCGACAGACCAACAGCCGAGGTTTCCAGCAGAGTGACGGGACAGCGTCCCGGAACAAAAGACACTTTCCCTAGCTTCAATAACCGTGGAACAGCCGCACCCTACAACGAAGAGGATGTCTCCACATTCAGAGGCTGCCGCGGAAGCTAGAGGGAAGAGGCTCAGTACACCTAGATAGTCTAGCCCGTTACAATGGGGCTGGTTGGGACGACCAGCCCTGAAGAGGGAGCATTATTACAACCTCCGTCCGTAATCGCCGAATGTGTGTGTGTGAGTGTGTGTGCGCGCGCGCGCGCGGCTTGCCTCATAAGTCATTGCTAATTGTTGACATGATTGTTACACCTGTGCGAGTAGTTACGCGTGTTGTCGGAAGGTTCTTTGACACGCATTGTTACATCTGAGTTTGTGATACCTGCGGTGGTTGGTACGTGCGACTGCTTCTAGAAGTTCCCAGCCAAGTGACTGAGAGGTATAAAAAGGGCAACGAAGCAGATTTGTGAGCAGATTCTGAATGTAAACAGTGTGGAAGAAATAAAGAGTTTTTTTTTGGAGAAAAAGATAAGTTTTTGTTACAATGTACACCCTATTAGATGAAAAGTAAGCATGACCCATCCAGAACTCAATGAAACAGAGCATAATAAAAATAATTATAGAACTTCCGAAGAACATTAAACAAGAAGCAGTAATTAAGAGGGATTTAACAACACTACGACCAAGAAAACTTGGAACACCAAAAAAGCTAAAATCAAGCAAGATTTTAAAAATATCCTGCAGGAAGTTTAGTCCGACGAACAGCACGTATTATTATTATTATTATTATTATTATTATTATTATTATTATTATTATTATTATTATTATTATTGTTATAATATTAATAGAGCGATTCGGACATTCAATCCAACAGAATCTTTAAACTCTAAAGGTCTCTCTCTTCCTTCAGAATCACAGCCATAGTTCAAAAGCAATTAATTATATCTGAGCATCACGGTTTTTAAAACTGAAGTCCAAGGAAAAGTTTCCCACGTAAAAATCAAGACCCAATGAGAGCGAACAAGAAGTTTTGGTGCTTCACTGTTAATACAATATTGGGCACATTTTGTTTGTACTTCCCTCTGGAAATTCTCATGTGCGCAGTTGTGAACTGACAATTTTTAGTACTGAAACTTCAAGTTATCCAAATTTAAAGATACCTATTTAGGTTTATATTTATAGTAATGAGACTAATGAAATGACATGCAAATATAACAAAAAGAACTTCAAGCGTTAAATGAATGCAAGTGTAAAATAATTGTTGGATGATATGACTAATTTTACTACTTACCGATATTATTGTTACTGGACTTAACATTCCATCTAACCTAATTACTATAGAAACAAAAGAAATCCCAGTATCGAAATGGACTTAAAAAGCACACGTGCAGTAAGTAAAACAGTTGCAACGTATTCCACACTAACTCGTAGTTTTGTTTAGACTTCTTCGGTATTAATGTAGAACATCCCACTCCCTAGGCTTCTATTTTTGTCCTCTACCATAACTTTCTCCACAGTAAAATTGTCAAATCGATTCTAATTAGGGTACCACAGATAAAACTGTCTCCGCTGCCAACAAACATTGTTTATATACAAAAAAACAATGAAAAGACTCATAACAACGACTACTAAAGGTTCCTTTCTCATAGAAATAATTTGCATCCACCCAAAATTTTAATTCATTTATTACTTTAATTTAATTAATATTGATACTTATCGCCCAAAAATAATATGCGACACACGTGTGTTAAAAGTATTACAAAATATCGTAAATTGAAAAGACTCAACCTTGTTTCGTCTTTTCAAATTTTTCCTCCATTATGCAATAATACACTTCCCACACTTGTATCGCTATATACAATTAAAACTCATCATAACATTCTTCCAAAGATACACTGTTATATTTACTGCCATTCTATTTTTATATTTTGTTGTCATAAGTGTTGCCGATTATTGCATTTAACGTTTTAATTTTCTTTGGGGCGAGGATGATCAAATCGTCTGCTAGCAGAATCAGCTAACTATAAATTATGTCGAATACCGACGATGTTGCACGAAGCGGTTCAGCATTTTAAGTCTCCACTAGGTTCTATAGCACTCGTTTCTTCAAGAGAGTGCCTTTCCAATTTTATTTAACAGCGTAAAACTCACAACATTGTTTTAATTTGTGTGATACTTCTAAGGCACACTTTCAATATCGTGCTTGTAACATACAAAAATAATAAACATACTAACCTATCCAACTCCAGTCCTACACACGGCTTGTGTGAAAGAACATTTACATCAATACTAACATATTCTTTCTAACAGAAAGGAGACACAGAACTTTTATTAGAACGTCTGACCGTTTGTTAATTCTAACGTGGGACGACGGACTTAAGTATTCCAGTTCTAGTCTTGCAGGGGTAGGAGAATGTAATGTTTAAGTCCAACGGTACAGCCGCTGAGAGAACGATATAAATGGTTTTGTGTTGTCATGTCTTGAAACTTTTTTCAGTTTAAACTTGAAGTTAATATATAAGTGATTATACTTAAGGGACTTGTCTAATTCTACTAGCCCCTAGCCATGTAATTATTCGAAATGGCTGGCAAGGTGTACCCCTAGTTGTACGTTGGTAACAAGCAGCTGAGTGTCACAGTCCGAGTATCATAAAACTAGCCATAAATATGACTCATGTCACGTTAGTATTGCAGCTTCGGGAATCAAGATGGTGAAGATTTCCATTTCATGTGCGAAAGAAAATTAGAGCACGAATGCAAACGCCTGTAAGACTTTGAGAAAAAAATTACATTGTGAGAGACTGACTATGCATTCCATGTAGACAACAGTTGGCTGGCGTTTTGACAGTTGTAGTCTGAACGTTGGGTTCAATGTCACCTGTATTAGCCAACTTGGCTATTGACCAAGAGGGGAAGATTTTCAGGTGAGTCTGCCAACAAAGAACGAAAAAGACGATTTATTTCTAATAATAGCAATAAAAGCAGTTCAGCTGTTAATGCAGAATGTACAAAAGCCTAGAAGGACGTTTCTGAAAATTATAATTACACACTGTTAAATGCAGAGCTTTGACAATGGGAAGAGTTGAAACTAAACGTGCCATAATAGTAACTATCATGCAGCCTAAGCGCCAAGTTTCGAAACAAGTGCTGTCTAGCCCGGATCGGTTGTGTAGGGATAGCGTGTGTGCCTCACATTCAAGAGGTCGCGAGTTAGAATCTCGCTTAGAGTGAGTTAACTTGATAAGGTTTTCTCCACGGCTTTTCCTTGTCCTGAGAAGACGAATGTCGAGTAACTGTAAGCTACATGTAAGATCATTTGAGCATAATTTCATTAATTTTATTCATCGTACGATATGACCAACAGCAACATTTGCAGCGATGTCTAAGTTGGATCTCTATCCAAATTAACTATGTTATTTTTATTTCAATAATGTTTAACGCCCGCTTTTACTACTATGGCACCGCATGCGATAAATTAAGTATGTAAACCTAGAACTACAGCTAGTCCAGATATAAAAAATCGGTGTGTTCCGTTCAAGTAAGTTTCTCTAGCGCTCCATATAAGTACAAACTATTCGTGCAAAAGATTATTCTTTTATCAACATGATGCTAATCGATATAAACATTAGCAGAAATTGCCTTATTCCTTGTTTCCTTGTAGGTAGAAGAAAAATAGGGGAAAACACTAGGCTAAAACGATAATCAAATCTTTTAAAAGCTGATCGCTATGTGAAACAATTGAGGTTTCGGTTCGTTTAGCATGCTGTTTGAGAAACGCTGGAAGTTTTAAAAGTGAAGCCTACCAAGGAATATCTCGAAAACGACCCAACTCTACAAGAAAAACATACATGACATAAATTATGTGTTTTACGAAATCTACATTTTTTGTGTAGGAAGCTTATGTCTTTCCCTTATGCTTTAAACGTTATACCAAATTCTGCAAAACTCAACCGGGATAGAGATATCTTCGAAGGCTATTCCAGAAAATTCAAAATATACATTTTATTTGAGATATAAATATCTTAAATGTACTTTAATCAAAATCGTTAGAGCCATTTTTAAAAATAATAACATTTTCAAAAATATTTCTTGTAAAGATTACTTTGTGATGGGGAATTTTCTTCAAAATCTTCGTGTGGTACGGATAATGAATTGAATATAAAGCTTGGTATTTGATGGGCTTTTCGTTTTTGAGCTATGCTGTCCACAGACAGACACACAGACGGACATTTTCTAAAAAAATACTTTTTTTGGATTCGGGGGTCCCTAGACATGTGTTTCCGTTGAAATCTCGGTATCGAATTTTTAGGTGTGATACAATACCTTCTCTACACACTATGTACATAGTACGCGTACAGAAATTAATAAGACATACACTAGGCTAAACCGACAATAAAATGTTTTACAATGTAGTTGCTATGAGATTGAAGTCCATTTCTTTGCGTGATCAGGTGTTGTCAATTTCCTGTATGAGAATAAGTATTTTAAAACTGAAACCAATAACAAGGAATATCTCGAAAACGGTCAACTCCACGAAAAAAAAAATGTATGACATAAATTGTGTGTTTTAAGGACATCTTCATTTTTGTGTAATAAGTTTTTGTCTATCTCTTACGGTTTTATAGTCGCACAAAAAATCTAAAAAAATCATCCAGAATAAAGAGGTCTTCTCAAACTATTCCCAGAAAACTCCAAGACATACATGTTATGTATCATGTTAATATCTTAGATATAAGAGATTTTAATAAAAATCTAAAGTCATTTTTGAGAAAATCGAAAATTTCGACATTTTTCCATGTAAAGGGTATTTGGGGGTGGGGATTTTCTTGAAACTCTTCGTGTCGCACCCTTAGAAGATACTGAACTTTTGGATTCAGGGGGTCACAAAACACGTATTTCCGGTGAAATCTTGGTATGAAATTTTGGGGTGCAGTGCAATGGGTAACTTCTCTATACGTTATGTACATAGTATGTTTAAAGAAAGTAAAAATGTTTTTTCGGACTCACGGGACCTCAAAACAATTTGGGTGGAACAAAATACCTTCTCTAGCTACTATGTACATTACATGCATGTAATGTACATTACGTATTAGAGAAAGTAAAATTCTGATGTATTCCATCCACATGACTTTCTCTACCTATTTTGCAAACAAATTCTTACAAAAGATCATGCTTCTATCTACTTCATGCTAATCGAATAAACATTAGCAGAAAGATCTCATTACTTACTTCCATATAAGTAGAAGGAAATCAAAGCAATACACTAAGTTAAAGCGATACCACTTTAACAGCTGACACTATTGTCATTGAAATTCGGTTCTCTTTGACGCCAAGAGTAAAACAAACACGGAAAACTTCTGTTTGAGAAATTAAAATGGAAACCAATAGCGAGGAAGCCCGCCTGAATAGTGTGGTGATAGCGTGTCTGCCTCACATTCAAAAGGTCGTGAGTTCGAATCTCACTTATGGTGAGTTACTCGGATAAGGTTTTTTTTTCCGGGATTTTCCCTTATCCATAAGACGAATGTCGAGTAACTTTAAGCTCCAAGGACCCCGAGATCATCTGAGCATCATTTCACCAATTTCTTTTTCTTCGTCCGATATGACCAACCAGGTTAAAGGACGTTAAACTATTACAAAAAAAAAAAAAAAAAAAAAAAAGGAATATTTCAGAAACGGTTAGCTTCACAATAAAATGTACACAACACAAATTGTGTGTTTTGTTGAGATTTTTTTCAGTAAGTTTTTGTCTATCTCTTACAGTTTACCAGTTATACATAACTCATTCAGACTACAGAGAACTTCAGATGTTATTCTCCACAAATGAAGACATATATTTTATTTACCATGTAAATAACTTTAGTATACCAGTATTTTAATCAAAATCGTCAGAGGCATTTTTGACAAAATCGAAAATTTCGAAAAATCTTCCATGTAACGGCTAGTTTGGGTGGGAGGACTTTCTTAAAAAATATTCGTGATACTGGAAGATACTAAACTTAAATTCCAAGTTTTGGTATTTATCGAATTTTCGTGTTTTATAGTTATGCTGTACACACACTTTTTTTTCTAAACGTGCTTTTTTTTTTATTCAGGGGATCTCAAAACATATATTTCTGTGAAATCTTGAAATCGAATTTTTGGGTGGAATACAATACTCTATCTACTATTATTTATATAGTAGATGAAGACAAAGTAAAAATGCTTCTTGTTAGCACACTACGACTACACTGATCTTATCTTCAATGTGAAAACTTAACAAGTATGAGGCAAAACAACCTATATTCCAACGTGTTAGATAGCATAAACAATCACGGTTTCTTGAACCATTATCTGTGAACTGCTTCTAATAATTGATAAGCACTTCTATTTACATCGCTGTGTTTACTTTCTGAACACAATGTTTCAAACATGTTATCAGTTTAATTACATTAAAAAGAAGTGTAATGTACTGCCAACGAAACGTCACTTCCCGTTTAAGAAAAGTATTAAATAGTTTAAAATTGAAACCAATTAAAAGGAATATCTCAGAAACAGCCAGCCCTATATAAAAACATACCTATATGACATTAATTATAGGTTTTAGAGAGATATACAATTTTTGTCTAAAGTTTTGTCTATGTCTTACAGTTTAGCCGTAATGCAAAATCCTGGAAAACTCATCCGGAATAAAGAAGCACTCAGACTCTATTCCTAGAAAATTTAAGTTATAAATGTTATTTGTCATGTAAATTTTATCTACGATATTTAATTCAAAATCGTTATGAGCCATTTTTGAAAAAACTAAAATTTTTGAAATTCTTTCTATGTAAAGGATAGGGGTGAAATCTCGGTACCGAATTTGTGGGTGCAGTACAATACCTTCTTTATACACCATAGTACGTGTAGAGAAAGTGAAAATGTTTCACTTGCATGACTTTCTCTAGCTGTTCTGCAAACAAGCTTTTCTTACAAAGGATTATCTTTTATCTAGACAATGCTAATCGAGATAAACATTAGCTGCATAATAGTCTTTTTATTTGTTTCTTTGCAAGTAGAAGGGAAATAAGGGAATACAATGCCTACTAGGCTAGAGCGAGTCAAATATTTAAAAACCGGTCGGTGTGTGAAATAACTGAAATTCGGTTCTCTTTGCTTGCAGGAGTCAAGCAAAAGAGAGACTAAAAGATGTCTTTCCGTTTGAAAAAATAACTTAAAATTGAAACCTAAACACGGAATAACTAAAAAAAAATGTTAAATCTCTCTAAAAAAATTTTGATGTGTTCCATTCACATGTCTTACTCTATATCTCTGTAACAAATTATTGTTAATAAGCTTATTCTTTTATTTATTTCATACTAATCGAGAAAAATAAGCAGAAATAGTCTTTCTTATTTCTTGCTTTATTGTAAGTAAAAGCGAAATAAGGGAGTACCATAGGTTAAAGTGAAAGCCAAAAGCTGGTTGCTATGTGACTGAAGTTCGTTTGTTTGTATGGACACAAGAGGGCAAATTCCTGTATGAGAAAGGTATCAGTTTTTCAAAGACGAAACCAAAAACAAGGAATATCTCAAAAAAGATCAACTTCACGAAAAAAATGTGTATAACATAAATTGTGTGTTTTAACGTGCTCTACATTGTTTGTGTGTTAAATTTTTGTCCTTCTCTTACGGTTTAGTAGTTATGCAAAATTCATCCAGAATAAAGTAGTGTTCCCAGAAAATTTAAGATATACATTTTATTTGTCAGGTAAATGTCTTTAATATACGATATTATAATCAAAATTTTCGAAAAAAGTTCCATGTAAAGGGTAGTTGAGAGTGGGAGGATTTTCATGAAAATCTTCGTGTCGCATCCTTGGAAGATACCAAACCTAAATACCAAGTTTGGTCTTTATCGGATTTTTCGCTTTTGAGCTATGCTGCCCAGACACACAGACCCACACACACGGACATTTTTCTAAAAATGCTTTTTTTTTTAATTCAGGAGGTCTCAAAACATGATATTTCCGGTGAAATCTCGGTATCGAATTTTTGGATGGATTACAAAACCTTCTCTATACACTATGTACATAGCACTATTACAGAAAGTAAAAATGTATATGATAAAGTGTTTGTTTTAATGAGATCTACATTTTTTGTGTAGTAGGTTTTCACAATCTCTCACAGTTTACCAGTTATACAAAACTCATCCAGAATGAAAAGTTCTTCAGAGGCTAGTCCCAGAAAATTAGGATATACATTTCATTTATCATATACATGTCTGTAACATACGGCATTTCAAACAAGATCGTTAGAGCCATTTTTGAGTGAGACAATTTTTTTAATTTTTTTTTTTTTTTTTCGTGTAAAGGGTAGTTTGGGGTGGCGAGATTTTCCTGAAAATCTTCGTGTCGAATCCTTGGAAGGCACCAATCTTAAATACCAAATTTGATATTTAACGGACTTTTCGATTTTAAGGTGTGTTTATCCATAGGCACACACAGACTTTTTTTTTTTACTTTCTCTATACGACTATGTACATAGTGTATAGAGAAGGTATTGTACTACACCAAAAAATTCGATACCGAGATTTCACCGGAAATATATGTTATAGGGTCCCCTGTATCCAAAAAAAAAAAAGTATTTTCAGAAAAAGGTCCGTGTGTGTGTGTCCGTGTGTCTGTGAACACGATAACTCAAAACAGAAAGTCGGTAAAATACCAAACTTAGTATTTAAGTTTAGTGTCTTCCAGGGATGCGACACGAAGATTTTGAGAAAAATCCCCCCACCCCAAACTACCCTTTACATGGAACTTTTTTCGAAATGTTTTATTTTCTAAAAAATGGCTCTAACGATTTTGATTAAAATATCATATATTAAAGATATTTACCTGACAAATAAAATGTATATTTTGAATTTTATGGAAATAGCCTCTGAAGACTACTTTATTCTGGATGAATTTTGCATAACTACTAAACAGTAAGAGATGGACAAAAACTTAACACACAAAAAATGTAGAACACGTTAAAACACACAATTCATGTTATATACATTTTTTTTCGTGAAGTTGATCGTTTTTTAGATATTCCTTTTTCTTGGTTTCAGCTTTGAAAAACTTATATTTTTCTCATACAGGAATTTGTTAACTCCTGTCCATACAAACAAAGGAACATCAGTCACATAGCAAACAGCTTTTGGCTTTCACTTTAACCTATGGTACTCCCTTATTTCGCTTCTACTTACAATAAAGCAAGAAATAAGACTATTTCTGCTAATTTTACTCGATTAGCATGAAATAAACAAAAGATAAGCTTATTAACAATAATTTGTTACAGAGATATAGAGAAAGTCATGTGAATGGAACACATCAGATTTTTTTTTCTAATTTTTACTTTCTCTAGCCCCGTATGTACAATGTACATAGGGATAGAGAAGTATTGTATTCCACCCAAAAATTCGATACCGAGATTTCACCGGAAATACATGTTTTAGGAATCCCCGTATCCATAAAAAGCATTTTCAGAAACAGGTCCATGTGTGTGTGTGTGCGTGTGTCTGTGAACACGATAACTCAAAAACGAATAGTAGCTAAAATACCAAACTTGGTATTTAAGTTTTTCCAGGGACGCGACACGAAGATTTTGAGAAAAATCCCCCCATCCCAATCTACCCTTTACATGGAACTTTTTTCGAAAATTTTGATTTTCTTAAAATGGCTCCAATGATTTTGATTAAAACATCTTATATTAACGATATATACCTGACAAATAAAATGTATATCTTGAATTTTCTGGGAATAGCTTCTGAAGATCCGTTTATTCTGGATGAAATTTGCTTAATTTGGGATAACTAGTAAACCGTAAGAGATAGACAAAAACTTGCTATACAAAAAATTTAGTTTTTTTTTTTAAAGTACACAAGTTATGTCATATACATTTTTCTCGTGGAGCTTACCGTTTTCGAGGTACTCATTTTTTCTTTCGTTCTACTCCTGGCCAAGAAAAGAAGCGATTTGTAATGACAATCGCGTAACGACAGATTTTAAAACATTTGACTATTGGTTTAGCCTAGTGTATTCCCTTATTTTCTTCCTACTTATACGGAACTAAGTAATAAGAACATTGTGCTAATGAGTACCTCCATTAGCAAGGTGCAGAAAGAAGAATTATCGTATGTAAGAAGTTTGTAGAACAGCTAGAGAAAGTCATGTGAGTGTAACACATCAGATTTTTTTTCTTTTTATTCAGGTGGTCTCAAAACATGTATTTCTGGTGAAGTATCGAATTTCAGGTGTAATATAATACCTTCTCTATTATGTACGCTGAGCATCTGCGCTAGAGAAAGTAAAAATAATGTCTCAGCCTGTATGTCTCCAAGGTCTTGAGTCTGCATTTATGTCATTCTCCCGAATGTTTAATGTTCCAATTGCATTCCAAATAAACATTAATATTACGGCCATATTAATCAGCAGGTCGCCGCTCGGTAAGCCGGTCAAAAATCCTATGAGTAGTAGACAGTGGGACCAAGGAAGTAATCTGCAGAGTCTTTCTTTACAAAGGAAGAAAGGGAGGGCGACAAAAAATATCAAAAATAAATTCCATTTCCTTCTTTGCTTCCAAGTGTCATACGCACAAAGATACAAATACGTTTTTAACTTCTACATTTCGTCAAAGGGTTTAAAAAGAAAATAAGATGTTTACATTATACACATTTTCGCTTTTTATAACCACGTGTCGTACATATGCGTGTAAAATAACCATCCCAATCAATATCTCTACGACTATTCTCATTGACTACTAATCTTTCGCCAATTTTTGTAAAAGCTGTCACAAGTTCCTTAATTTAGATACTTCTTACCAATTAGACGATGACTTTAAAATATTACTAACTGCAGATTGAACGTAAAAGATTCCCTTAATAGAAACTCCATTGATAATCGTTTCTGATAGGACGATAGTGCTTTCTATCGTCAGTTCCAAACAAACTCGTGTTTGGAGTTGGTAAGCAGCAACACCAGAAGAGTGATCGTAACTATCATAAGAGTATCAAATAAAAAAAAAGGAGAACTGTTGACTTACAAATAGCATAACGCTGGATCACATTTATAAATTATTGAAATTATGGCCGCTACTCGCTCTAAACCTGCATTATTCAAAAACTGTAGAATAAATATCATCTTACCACTATCGACGAGAAGCAAAAGTTATAAGTGGTCAACGACACTTCCTTCGATTTGTAAAATTAAAACTCAAATCTGTTTTCAGTGAGCCGAGAATTTTTGTGTTTTTTTTTTATAAGCATTATAAATGCTTCACAAATTCAGCGCACGTGTACAAACATAAGCAATGCAGGACTCTGCCGGCATGTGTAGAAACAGAACCTATGCCAAGACCCGGATTTTTAGTCTATGTAACAAGGGCGTTATATAAAAGGGGGGGGGGCTTTAGTAAAGTCAATTGACCTCCCTCCAAGTTACAGAAATAATTATTCATGATTATTTGTATGCTCTACCAAGAGAAAAACGGTGATGTAAAACTGTACTTTACGCAAACATTTCACATTTAGAAAAGGAAAGATTTTACGCTAAATGTGTAATCTACATGAAAATTCGGGGAAAACCTGCATCAGGAAATCTTCCTCTCCCCAAGCTGAAATTGAACTGAGCTCCTGCTCTGCAACGAGGTCCTACGCGACCCTATACAAACTTTGTAGTTTTAACAACGGCGACTACCTAGGTCGATGACAGGAGAATGGAGGACTGACCTAACTGCCTTGTTGAGTGGGAATATCGTAGGCAAATGTATGAGGCGCACATAGGTGGCTCTTGGAGTAACATAACATAATGACTGCATCGAAGGAAAATAACAATTACTGTATTGGTAAAAACTGATTTTGCTTTGACATTCAAGAGATTCCAATGTATACTAAACACAAGGAAGAACTGCAGAACATGCGTACTTAAGACTCTTATGCTCCGGCTGGATGTTTCAATAAGGTAGGCTGCCCTTTAATACCAAACAACAATAATTGTTGGGACAAATGGATCAATTGAATCACACACGGTCATTTCACTGGTTATGCAACCGGCAGATAGCGAACAAATGTTATCTTCATTCCAAATTATTTCTATTGATCTGGTAAACCGTAACAAATACACAAAATCTCACACCACAAAAATCATGTAGATGTCGCCATTAAGGCACACATATGTATAAAATAACATTTTTTATGACTTTTAAACCCAAGAGATATTTTTTGTTATATATTTAGTATTCAAATCTTACACTTTTTTCAAGTAGAAATCACTATTCCTTTTTTTACCTCTACTACGTATAGTAAATAGTGCGAGTATTGCATTCCAACCAAAAAGTCAGTATGGAGGTTTCATAGGAAATAACACGATTTGGGACTTTCAGAATCCAAAACGAGGCATTTTTAGAAAAAAAGGTTTTTGGGTTTCACTGTGTGTATGTGAATAGCATGACTCCGAAAAGAAAATGTGGTTAAATACCAAACTTGGTATTACGTTCAGTGTCCACTTAAGATACGACAGGAAGGTCATCAACAAAATCTCCCACCATAAGCTATCCTCTACATGGAAGATTTTTCGAAAATTTTGATTTTACAGCCAGAAATGGCTCTGACGATTTTGACTAAAATGCCATATTTTAAAGATTATATATATATATATATATATATATATATATATATATATATATATATATAAAGTATATATATAAAGTATATAGCATATAAAACTGTATCTTGAATTTTCTGGAAATAGTCTTGAAGTCTTCTTTATTCTGAAGGAATTTAGTGTAACTGGATTAAAACATACTACACAAAAGATCTTATGTGTTCCATTCACGTGGCTTTCTCTAGCTGTTACAGAAACAACTTTCCATACAAAAGATCATTCTTTTATCCACATGCTAATCAATTTAAATTATTGTAAAATTTATTTAATTGGGGTGATTAAAAGATAAATAAAACTAGTTTTAAAATGTAATATTATAATTAGTTATGTGGTCCATAAATAATGATTAAAAGATTAAATTACCTACCTATTTTACTTTTTGTAGGTTAAATATAATTTTAAGGTAGTTTAATTCCTACTTTATTTTTTATTTTTGGATGGGGATATTAATCTTATTACTTGCTTCCTTGTAAGTAGAAGGAGCATAAGAGTGGGGAGTGACTAGTAGAGGATTAATTTTATATTACATATATAGTTAAATATTATACAAGCACAAAGACAGAATAACAAAGGTTCTATTTTCTAAACACAAAGAGTAAGTAAAGAATGGAACATTTTCGGTCTATATTCACTCCGCAACACCCTCCCCACCCTGTGCAAGCTTCAGAGGAACGACATAGCTGAATGGGACGTGTGATTGCGTTGCCATCTGCGGTCCCGAAATACAATTGTCCTTATTTTTCCATCCCTTCTACGACGGAGGCTCTCTATGAGCGCTTTCTTTCATGTGTGGCGTGGGCGCACTTCTTCATGGTTCAAGGCGATGTCTCCAATTTTGAGCTGAGGCAAGTTCTTATTAGGTTGACGAACTTCGTGAAAACTTCTAAGTTCTGTCAAATACTCCTTCAACCAGCACTTCCACAGGTTAGCTACCAGTTTCTGATTCAGTCTGAATTATTTTGCTCAATTGTTCAACTCAGTCCACTAGGCATTGTTGTTAACCAACCTTTGACCACAAAGAAAATGTGATGGTGTCAATGTTTGTATTCTGTGGCATTAGATTGTGATATTGGCATTGAGTAAAGGGCTGCTTCTGTCATGACGAGAACAGTACTCATTTCTTCTTCCGTCACTTGGAAGCATCCCCAGACCTTTCTCAGACAGTGTTTCATAGTCCGATCATTCTCTACCACCAGCCTTCCCACCAAGCAGCCCTGGGAGCGATGAGGTTCCAAGTGATGTTTTTGCAAGATACTGCTTGGTTTTTGAAGCGTCGAGTGTCCGATAACTCAGTTAATTCTCTGTTTGAAGCAAGGAAAGTCTGGCCGTTGTCAGAATAAATACTGTGAGGCAATCCGCGTCTCCTGGTGAATCGCTGGAAAGCAGAGATAAAACTATCTGTGTTCATAGAAGCTCTAAGTGGAGTGCACGAGTCTTGCACAGGTGAACAGCGTAATATGAGTTTTCTTAACTTCGCTTCCCATATTTTACAGAACCGGCGAAATCAATTCCTGTTGCTGTGAAAGGTTTTAGTGGTGTCACTCTGTCACTAGGAAGAGGAGCTTTGATGCTTGTGCAAAAATATTTTTTGCCAGTTTGCAAGGCAGGCACTTCCCTAGAGTCCTTTTTATGGTTTCACGGGCACGGAGAATCCAAAATGTGTCTCTAAACTCGGACAGAACAATCCGAACACCCATATGATGAAGTTTGATATGCATGTTTTGGATCATCAAGTGAACAAAGTGATGCTGGCCATCGAGTAGTATGGGATGACGTGTTAGAGATAGGCTGTTTGCAAACTGCAAGCGTCCACCCAAGATGAACGGTTCCATTCCTCATAAAAGGGCTGAAACGTAAAATTTAAGATTTCTTGGGCTCTGGTTGATCGTGCTGTAGTGTGTGAAGTTCAGTCGGAAAAGATTGTCTTTGTTCAACCTTTATCCACTGAATCCGTGCAATGCAAAGTTCTGAAGCAATGAATTCTCCAGCACGTGAATCGTAAGTCCATGCTGTTGCACGCAATAGTTTACTGTAAGAGCTATCTTCCAGCCCTAACAGGGGACTTAAGAGCGTTTATCGCTAATACTTGACTTGTTTTCCGCATTTCAGTAGTGTGACTTCGGAGACCTCATTTCGAGATGGTTCTTCAGCCATAATGGGCCACTCCACCCACAATGTAGACTAAAGTATTACTGCGGCAGTAATTTCCCGAGATAAAATTGCTGGCTTGAACAGGACACTGTCTACATTGTACCGGTGAAATGGTGGGCTGAATTTCCGTAAAACGGTTGCAGACGAAGATTTTCGACCGATTAGCGTCTCTGCAAATCCATCCTAGAGTGGCCTTGGAATCACTCCATTGTGTCGCCTGAGTGATGTCATACCCTGTAGAATGGCAGAAGTATTTCAAAAGTCGGACGTCTATCAAGGATACCAGTAATTCAACACGTGGAAGTGTCATTTTCTTGATGGGAGAAACCTAGTCTTGCAGCAAGCTAACTGGACTAAAGCGTTAGTCTCATACTCTGCTGCACCGTAGGTCCTCTTTGATACGTCGCGGAACAAGTAAACTTGCGAAGTCTCAGGCGTCCGGCTGGATATACCAAACATTACGAGATAGAAACTGTCCCAATCTATTCCCATCAGTTATGTGTCTTGGAACAAAATTGTACTTTCTATTGAAATTGCTAAGGTACTCCAAGCGGGCCATAAAATCTTGAGATGGTTCTCAGCATTTACCTAGTACATGGTTTCGTTAAAAGGTCAGAAGAGCATCTTGGGGTGAAAGAAAATGGTATCCAACTCGGTATTCCAGTTTATCTCCAGGACTCCAGCTTCCCTCTTTATTTCGCATCCCTCAGCTCGCCATATGATATTCACTACTTCAGAATTAGTGACCCATTTAGCCATCGGCATTTTAACTTGCTTCAATAAGCCAGTCAACTCGTAGTACAAAGTCACAGCTCCATTACCATGTTCAACGCTGACAGCAGTGTCGTCCAGTGATGGTACTGCTTTCCAGAGGTCTTGCTGCCAATGGAAGTGTATCGTGAAACTTATAAGCGAGTTCTCAGAGAGTGGCTGACAAGGGGCTATACATGAGGCCGAATTACAAGCGCGTGATTCTATAAGTGATAATATCTTCGGTCGTTCTCCAAGGTTCATTTTCTTGAGTGACTCGAAACCATAAGAACCTTGTCAGGTGTCGATCCTTTTTTCCAAGCTCAGTTGCAGGAAGGCTTGAGTTACATCTCCAATTAAAGCCTTTTGGTGAAAATTATTTAATGTTGACAGAATTTCTGTCGCATGTGATGATGGGTCAAAGACAATTCTACATTTCATTCCTTTCATGTTTCCTTTTAACATCATGGTGTAAATAGTATGTATTGTAAGAATTGCCGTCTACTGTCGTTTCTACGTAACCGCTATGGATGTAGTCTACCATCTGTGACTAACACATTTTCCGAAATGAAGTGCTATTTGAAAGTTTTCTCTGGAGTGCAAAACGTTTCTCAGCATTGTTTTTTAGAGGGTAAAACATCTCCCTTTCTAGGCAATGAAACTACTCTCCTTCCGTCCTCTATTTGAAAATTATCATGAAACTCTCGTTAGAAGATAATATCTTTGGCTGTAAGCGTTCTCTCTTGCTGATCTTGGATTCCCAACGTTTCTTCATCTCAGAAGTGTCTCGCGTCATATTCTGGAGGCAATTCTGCACCTGAGTGAAAACGAAGTTAACAGTTATATGATTAAATGAAACTCCGGATCTACTTCCGCTAAGAATCCAGCCAAAATGAGATGGAAGAAGGATCTTTCATCGCCTTCCAGTATTGGTCACCTATCAGAATCTCAAAAGGTAGGTTGTGTTCGTCTCCTTCAAGCTCTGCGAGTTGCATTTGAGGAACATGTGACAATGCTAGGATGTCCTGTGATACCTTCGGATGTGGTGAATATGTATTATCACTTTCAAAGGCAGACACATTTAATTTCAATTTTGTAGAGATTCCGCTGACGGCGAATTTGAGAAGTCTGCGCTTGAAGTGTGCAGTTCTCGCTGATTCAAACGCCGTAACTGCCAGGTCTGTGTGGCCAATTGCATTTAGTTGTAAGTCAAGTCAAGGTTTTGTTTATAAAACTTGATTGTCACCGTCTAGTATGCAGCATATTCTTTTACTTATTCCAGTTGGATCTGTCACCAAGATCTGTGCTGTTTGCAGGTACGTAAAACTAGAATGAGAGATGTCGAAGTGGAAGTAGCAAGTAAAAGAGAACTAGTCTACTCTATACAAACGGCTCAATGGTGACTTTTCTTGCATTTCGAACAAGCAGCTTTGCCCTTTTTGCTACACTATTGTACGATAAGACCGTGATTCAGGCATAGGAAGCACGGTTACAGACCTTTAATTTAGTCCTTTCGTTAACATCTGTGATATCTTGGCAATCTTGCGTCCAGTGGCCACGTTTCTCCCAAAAGACGCAATAAAGGTCTAGAATTCCTTTAGTTTTCCTCGTGCTTTTGGAACGGACCTGAAGTGCTGCTGCTGTTTGTAGGATACTGGTCATATGTGATGTAGCTCCTCGGATCTTCTAACGTATCAGTACGCTGTTCACCTCGTCACTCAGGAACTGCGAAAGTTTAATAATATCGCACTCGGATACTGATACACACACACACACTCTCTCTCTCTCTCTCCCTCCCCTGGTTTCACTAATCCAACGTCCACAGAAGTCATCAGGGAAGGCGCGGAGTATTTTTGGCGCCAGTACTAGCCCATATCCATTGATGTCCTTGCCTAACGAAGTGCGTTAATCCTCCGGTTACACTCGATAAATACGGTGTGGAATTTCTCCGGGCACGTGAAACGGCTAGGTTTTAACTCTTCCAGATAGTCAAGATAGGTTTGAATTATCCTACTCTTGTCCCCATACCTATTTCTTAGTATTTTCGTCATCTCTTCTTAAGTAGAGGCTGTGATTGCAATGCCGTCTACCAGGTCCCTAGGTTCCCCTTAGTCGCCCTCCGTGGTGTAATGCTTACCATTCTGACTTCGCATACCCAAGATCGCGGGTTCAAACCCGAGGACGATGGATTTTTTCGGGTGTAAAGAATGGGACGCTGAGAACCACAGCAGTTAAAGAGCGTCCATAAATAAAACGTCATTTTAGGTTCCCCTTTGAGACGTCGTTGTTAATCGTCGAAAAAGACGTGTCACTATCTACAGAAGACTCAAACTGCTCTCAGAAGCGTCCAGTTTTCGATGTCCCCTGAAAAAGGTTTTAATTTGATAGTTGGCATTTAAAGACTTGGAGCTTTCTCAGTGTTGATTGTTACAGATGACTTCACGGCATACAACCGAGTTAGATTGGAATCAGAGAAATCCAAACTTTCAATCATCTTGACTCTGGGGGAACTGGGAACTGGCCAGAGAGAGTCAAATATTAAAATATTGTCGATGTGAACAATTGAAGTTCAATTCGTTTTGCATTTCAAAACAAATAAAAAAAAAAAAGACAAATAAAATGAAAGGTGACCCAGTCTGAGAATATGTCTAGAGAGTTAAAAATTGAAACCAATAAGAAGGAGGAAACGGTAAACTCTACAACAAAACTGTATATGAACATAAATTGTGTACTTTAACGAATCTACATTTTTGTAAGTACGTTTTTATCTATTATGATTTCAGTTATGCAAATTAGCAAAATTCATTCAAAATAAAGAGGTCTTCAGAGACTATTCCCTGAAAATTCGAGGTATACATTTTATTTGTCATGTAAATATATTTAACATGCGGTATTGTAATTAAAATGTTAAGGTCATTTTTGAGAAAATAAAAAATGTCGATCCCCCCCCCCCATATACAGGTCCCTAGTTTGGAGTGGCAGATTTTCCTGTCGCATCCTAAGAAGCTCCTAATCTTAAATACCAAATTTGGTATTTTGCCGACTTTTCGTTTTTGAGTTATTGTGTTCACAGACACAGACAAACCTTTTTCTAAAAATGTGCTATTTTAGATACATGGGTCCCTAAAACATATATTTCCGCTTAAATCTCGGTATCGAATGTTTGTGTGGAGTGCAATACCTTCTATACCTACATATCATGTACTATGTAGAGAAAGTAAAAATTCAATGCCATAACCGAGATTTGTACCACATATCTCCTGGTCTCCGTCCAGTTACTCCAAGCATTGAACTACCATAGTAACATGCCAAAACAGTTTAGATCTCTTACCGTGATATCCACAGAAACTCTGTAACCCAAATACGAAGCTTTGTACTATCCGACTTTTCGTGTATGAGTTATGCGTACGAACCTTTTCTCTAAAAATGTATATTTTTTTTTAAATTCAATGGACCTCAAACGATATATTTTCGGAGAAATCTCGGTGTGTATCAGTGCGCATGACGCTACAATTATCTATTCGTAAGCGTCATGGTAAACATCATCTGTACTGCTTTTTTTTTTTTTTTTTTTTCGTGTGTTGCTAGAGACTTTTATTGTATTTAGCACCCGATTTTACTACTATAGCACTCCAGCGATAATGCTGATTCATGGAATGAAGTTGGAGGGGGAAATCGAAGAACCCAGAGAAAACCCTGCGCCGCTTTGTCCACCACAAATCTCACATGCGTTCGCCTGGGATCCAACCCAGTCTTTGTGAGATGTGAGTGATCTGAAGGCTAACTGAATAGTTAAAATTGATTGACAAAGATTTTTATTGGGCATCTATTGCAACTTGGATGCGAGGACGATTTCCAAGCTGCGCGTCACTTCTTGTAATTATCGTATTTTAATCAAGTATTCTGCACGGTCAAGTTGCTACTTTAGAAACTGGTTATAAAAATGTGCAACGATTGCGTTAGCGAAATGTCGAAAGACTATTATTTTGGAACTGTCTAACTGGACCTGAGGAATTTTTGGAATCGTTCCAAAAAATCTGAGGTGTTACACTCACATGACTTTCTCTAGCTGCTCTACAAACTTCTTACAAAAGATTATTCTTCTTTCTACACCATGATAAAATTAGCAGTATGTTCTTATTACTTAGTTCCGTATCAGTAGAAAGGAACTAAGCGAATACACTAGACTAAACTGATTGTCAAATGTTTTAAAAGCTGTCGTTATGCGATTGTCATTGCAAATCGCTTCTTTGCTTGGCCAGGAGTAGAACAAAAGAAAAACGGACACTTCCTATCTGAGAAAAGTAAAAGTACTTTACAATCGAAAGCAATAACAAGGAATATCTCGGAAACGGTTAACTCCACAGCAAAAACGTAGACGACATAAATTGTGTGTTTTGACGAGATCTACAATTTTTTTTTTTTTTTTTTTTTTTTTTATGCTGTTAAGTTTTTGTCTATCTCTAATAAAGAGGTCTTCAGATACCATTCCCAGAAAATTCAAGATCTACATTGTATTTGGGACGTATCTTTAATATACGAAATTTTAATCAAAATTGTTAGAGCCATTTTTGAGAAAATCAAAATTTTCGAAAAATTTTCCATATAAAGGGTGATTTATGGTGGGGGAATTTTCTTGAAAATTTTCATGTAGCATCCTTGGAAGATACTAAACCTACATACAAAGTTTGGTATTTACACTCTTTTCGTTTTTGAGCTATGCTATTCATACACATGCGCGCGCGCGCGCGGACCTTTTCCTAAAAATGCTTTTTTTTCGAACTCAGGAACCCCAAAACAAATATTTCGGGTGAAATCTCGACATCGAATATTTGGGTGGAATACAATACCTTCTCTATCCACTATGCACATTGTACATGCGGGCTGGAGAAAGTAAAAACGGATGCGTTATTTTTTCCTGCCGTTAGTAGACACTTCATTCTGTGGAACAGAAGAAAAGTCATGTTCCATTCACATGATTTTCTCTACAAAATCTGCAACAAACTATTCTTATAAAGGCTCATTCTTCTCTCTACTTCATTCTAAACGAGGTAGCATTAGCAGAAATGGTTTTATTACTTTAGTTCTAAGTAAAAAGGAAATCTGGGAATGTATTGACTAGACTAAAGCGATAGTCAAATCTTAAAAAGATGCAACTAAAATTCCCTTCTCTTTGCATGATTAGGACGAAAAAAGTTAATAACTTTCCATTTGAAAAATAACTATTGGAAATAACAATAACGCGGAACATCTCGGAAATGGTTAACTCTACAAAAATAAAATAAATGTATGGCAAACTGTGAATTTTAACGAGATGACATGTTTTATGAAGTATGATTTTGTCATCTTACAGTTTGTCAGTTTTGCGAAAGCCCTAGGGCTTCCGAGACTATACCCAGAAAATTTAAAATATATGTCTTTGCTATTTATGTAGCATTTTTAACAAAATCGCCACAGCCATTTTTAAGAAAATCGAAAATTGTTCCATGTAAAGGGCTAGTTTAGGGATTCGCCTGAAAATCGTCATGTCGCATCTTTGGAACCAAGTTTGGTACTTAACCAACTTTTCGTTTTTGAGTTAGGTATACTGTTCACACACACAGACGCGCGCGCCTTTTTATGAAAATGATTTTTATGCGGTGGACCTCCTCAAAACATGCATTTCCGGTGAAATCTCGGTATCGAATTTTGGGTGGAATACAATACCTTCTCTACATACTATGTACATTATGTTGGTGAGAGAAAGTAAAAAAAACTCTACTGAAAACTCTGGTATGGTGCTTAATTTTGGGTATAAAAATACTGAAAACCCCCTCCATACCGTGGGGGTAGCGTATCTGCCTCACATTCAAGAGATGACGATTTAGAATCTCGCTAAGGATAAGGTTTTTTTTTTTTTTTTTTTTTTTTCGGGGTTATTCTGTGAAGTCGAATGTCGAGTAACTTTAAGCTCCATGGACCCGAGATCATTGGACATCGTTTAGCCGATTTCATTTATCCTCCGATATGACCAACCAGATTAAAGGACCTTAAGCTAAAAATAAAAATAAAAAAAAAAAAAAAAAAACTACTACTACTAAAATGAATGCTTCCGATATGTATCGCAATACAATTCGAATTTTACCTACCCTAGATAACTGAAATTCCAATTCACTGAAACAAAGAATAAGGACGAGTAAATCATTTTCCAATTAAGAGGTACTCAACATTTATTACTATTTTACCCTTACCGAACGTAACCTCTGATTGACAATCATGGCTGATATACCGCAACAAGTTTTGCGTGTCGCACATTCATCACTTGCACCAGCGTTGCATGAATGACGTGAGAACACTACTGCTACTTGTTGCATTAGGTACAAATAAAGAGGCGCTGCACCGAAGTTGTAAACATTACTCAGAAAAGAGTAAAATCTTCGCTTGCTCTTAGCCTTTGACCTAGTCCACAGCGGACCCAGAAGCTTTATTTCTTTCTTCTTTAGTATACGCTCACTTAAACGACTGCCAATTTTCTGGGCATGTACATGGTAAACTGGAAAGAGAACCTAGATAGCGTTTCCCAATAACTTCAATAAATAAATTGGAGTAATTTTTCACATTTGAACACTCATTCGTCATTCAATTCATTCATCGATTCTATAGATCTGAGAAGTTATAAGGAATATTAAAAATGAAATAAATAATGACTGCACCGCCTGCAGCTACAAAGTCATAAGACAACCGTTTCAATAAAATATTCGAACATAGTATATTTACTTTAATATGCTTAGGTAATGTTTTCCAATGCCAAAGTATTTTGGAGAAAAAGCAATCAATTGCGCAACTTACTACATCTGGTTTTTCATGTATCATCAATGTCATCGCTTGCGATGCCACGGTAGTAAACGCAATAAAAACAACAGACATACTTTCAAAACGCATCTAGAAATAAAAATATTCAAGAAATAACGTTTTACGCTTGCGTCAGTAAATGGCGACATATTGGGGACGTGATAGGGGAGATTAACCGTCGCAGCAGAAAGAACTGGACCACTGAGTTTGTAAAATATATAGATGAAATTAGTAATAGAGTAATTTTAACTACGGGAAGTAATTGTTTACAGGTAAAGGGAAGAAAACAATCTAACGCAAGATCTATAGATCAGCTCCGCAAATTCGTTAAATCATTTGTATCTAAAACTGTGAACTACATATGAGTATATGCTTAAATATGAAAATGTACGCAGTATATCTACACAATAATTTAAACTTTAACTTAGTCGGTTTACCTTTCGCATATGTAGGCCTTACCTCTCCCCCCTCCCCAGGTCTACACGTGGAAGCCAAAGGTCAGAATCCCGTAGAGGAGCCAACTACATTAAATCAGAGAATGAAAAACCCGGAACGAGGGACGAGCTTGACATAAGAATGAGGAAGTACTAGATGATCAAATTAAGGCGAAATGGAATATGAAAGGTGGTGATGGAGCAATTGGTGGAATGAATGGCGAGGGTAATCACCAGAGCCCGGATTTCTAAGCGAAATGCTTATTATTGCTTTTTTGCTGAAATACGGGTTTTGCTTAATTTATGATAGCTTATTTTACCCAAAACATGTAAATTTAAACATAAATGTTCACTCCTAGCCATCATTTTATCATTCAAGCAATTAGTCCTCCATTTTATACCGAGTAATAACTTAATAAGCAATACGTTATTATAACTGCAAAAGGGGGAAGCCCAAGGATGTGAAATAACACTGCGTAGTTGAAATCACGAGAGAAACTTGGGTGCCCCGCCGAATATTATCTACAGTCATGGAAAAAAAGTATTCATACAACAGTGTGTACGTAGAAAAACATAATTTATTATAACTAAAGTTGACATCCAGAGAGGTTATATGGTAAACTAACAGTATGATATTCCTCCTGAATCTATATATACAAACGCATGACCTAAATTACTCCTCTTCAAAAAGCAAATAAAACAAGTGTACCAGCTGGCTTCTCACAAGGAAAAAAGTATTCATACACTCAAAGAAAATGACAGTTTAAATACAATACAATAACAAAATTAATACTTTGTAGGCATTTCTCTTCTACGTATTATTTCTGTCAACCTCTTTTGCATGCAATGAACCAGGTTTTTTTGATGTCTCTGAGGTAATATTTTGCCATTCTTGCTGAAGACATTGTTTCAGAGCTGCCTTACTTCGTATGTCATGCTTTCTGACCATTCTTTCAAGGGTATCCCAAAGATGTTCAATTGGATTAAGGTCTGCACTCTGTGCTGGAAATTTGAGAACGTGGGGAGTATGGTACAACCACAAACGAACAATTTCCGCCGAATGCTTAGGATCATTGTCTTGTTGAAAGTAGTAATCTGTGCCTAAACTCAATTTATCAACACTCTTTTGCAGATTATTCTCTAGGACATTTAAATTTTAAAATTATCCATGTTACCTTCAACAAAAACAAGTTCCCCAACACCAGATGTAGCCATGCATCCCCATACCATTATTCCTCCTCCACCATGCTTCACTGTGGCTTGAAGGTGCTTGGGTTCAAGCTCAGTATTCGGTCTTCTCCACACCAAAATTCTTCCATCATTTACAAATACATTAAATTTATTTTCATCTGTGAACAGTAACCTGTCCCAGAAACTCGTGTTCTTGCTTAGATGCTCTCGAGCAAATGCAAGTCTGACTTTCTTGTTCTTCTTGCTGATGTATGGTTTCTTTCTAGGTACCCTAGCTCCATAGCCTGTACTACTTAGAACATAGCGAACAGCCCTTGTGTTATTTCCTTTCCGAACGGATCGTTAACATAGGCAGTCAATGCAGAGGCTGTCAATTTAGGATATTTTTTTATCATTCTCATTAACATATTCTTTGCCTTTGCGTTAGCTTCTGTGGTCATCCTCTTCTTTCGCTGTTAATGATAGAATTTCTCTCTCTATATCGTGTTATTATGGACTGCACAGTTGCCCGGCTTCTTTCAATCAGCAATGTTTGAAAATGATTTTCCCTTTTGATATTGAGAGATAACTATTTGTCTTTCCTTTACAGTTGTTTCTTTACCCTTGCGGCCCATATTTCTGTCGCACGTCATTCACTACGTAACAGAACCAACAAGCAGGAGGTGTAGCTTGCCACTGAAGGCCTTGCTTGCTGCAAGCGGTTGATTGGTGGTTTCTGTGTTTACATTTCTAGGATGTATGAATATTTTTTCACTGTCAAATACAGCCAGCATTGGGGTATCGTTTATTTCCTTGAGGTACGTTTGTTTAATACTCAAATCTTTGTTATCATGACACTGTTTATTTAATGAGGTGGCTTCCTACTCAGAATCGTAGCGCTGTCATTTAATTTAACATGGAAAAATCAGTGATAAATTTCAATTACAATACTGTATGAATATTTATTTCCATGACTGTATATGTGGTTGGTGAATCCCCCGCTTCTCAAGTTGTTAGGGCAACCTTGCTGATGTAATCAGTATTCTTCCAACGCGTTTTCATCTGACAAGGTGTATATAATCGATCATGTAAATTAAGAAATGCCACCCACAAAAACATATCAATCGGCTTTGTTGCGCAAATACGTAAACTAGTTTGGAAGTGATATTTTTAAAGACGGTAGGATCTTATTTTGTTTGGTGTGCGAAAAAAGTGTTTCTACAAAGAAAAAATTACATTGTACAGTATATTAACACAACGCGTCAGAAGGAGAGACTTAAGAAGAAATTTAAGTTGCTGCAGCAGCAGCTAATTACAGGCACTGTAGGCGAACAATCGAATTCAGGTGATACATTTTTCAGACTTGTATTTAGCATTAGTGAGTTCGGACATTCAATTGTGGAAATTAATTAGCAGCTTCGGGAATTTTTTGAAAAATACACAAACAGAAGGGTGCCGGAGGAAACTACATTGCGAAAAACTTATTTGCAACAGTGTTTTCAAGACGTAATTTGTCATATTCGGGATCAACTAAAACACGAACATATATGGATTTCTATTGATAAAACTACAGATGCAGCAGGACAATGTGTATGTAGTGCTGTAGTTTATGCCATGAAAGTAGGTAGTAGATCATATCTTCTTAATATAAAAGTACTTGACCTAGTAAATCATTCCACTATTGCAAAATTTGTCAACGACTCGTTAGCTATCTTGTGGCCAGAAGGGGCTCGGTATAACAATGTATTGCTATTTCTTATTGATGGTGCTCCATATATTGTTAAAGCAGGAACAGGATTAAAAGTCCTTTATCCTAAGTTAGTTCACCCGATGTGTCTTGCTCACGCTTTACATCATGTCGCTGATACAGTTAGGAGCCAATATAAAGACGTGGATCTTCTCGTCTCTAGCATGAAAAAAGTGTTTCTAAAGTCACGATTAGAGTACAATAATTTCATGAAGTCCTTCCAAATTTGTCTTAACCTCCTCAGCCAGTTTTAACTCGATGGGGTTCGCGGTTAAAGGTTGTGTCATACTTGACAGAGCATTTCAGTGAAGTAAAACCAGTGGTGTGCTCCTTCGATGCAGAAGATACAGCTAGCTAGCATTGCCCAGGACAGGGATATTTTGCTAATATTGGCATCCAAGATAAGATAGAGTACATCCATAACCGCTTCTCCAAAACACTTGTTATTATAACAGTTGGAAGCTCGAAATAATACCTTGGAACATTCACTCTCTTTGATAGATGAAATTTCGGTAACGCTGTCTTCAGAGACACGGTATTACTAAAACTGCCTTTGAGAAACTCAATAAGGTATTAACGAAAAACCCTGGTTAGAAACATGTGTAAAATTTCTAAAAAGCTTTCTGGTACAGAAACATATATCGAAGCGGAATTCACTCAAGAAGAACTGAGGTGCTTTTCACATGTTCCTGTAACGTCATTCGACGTTGAGAGATCCTTTTAACTGTATAAGGCAACCTTCACTGACAAACGCAGGAGCTTCACACAAGAAAATCTCAAGATGACCTCCCACGTACACTGTAACAAGCTTGCGTAAGGTAAGAATTCTATGAAACAACATATTTATGATTTAATCTTAATTTGCTTATTTTTGGTGCTTATATGCTTGCTTATTTCACCATATGATTGTGTTTACAAATCCGGACTTTAGTAATCACCAATGAAAACATGTGCAAGAAAATGTTATTAAAAGAACCTTATGATTACAACGACGAACAATGGATTACAACATTTTTTTTAATATAGATTACTGCTGAAATATAAGTTGAAGGTGGTAAAGAAAAAAACCCGCAAAAAACTCTCCCACACGCCGCATAACAAATTCCATACGCGGTCCGCAGGAATTGAACCGGGGTGCCAAGGTAAGCACTCTAACCGCTCGGCACGCAATGGCTAGGTGGTTAGACCACTCGCTTCTCACTAAGACGGCCCGAGTTCGATCCCATGTGATCGCATGTGGGATTTGTGGTGAATAAAGCGGCACAGAGGCGGTATTTTTCGGGTTCTCCGGTTTCCCGGCAATTCCACTAGTGCTCTATCTTCATTCCATGTATCATCAGTGTAAGCTTGCGGTGCCATAAGTGGTAAAAGCGGGCGTTAAACACTAAAAAAGTAACCACTTGGCCACGGCGCTGTCCCTACACTATAACTACGAGGGGCGTTCAATAAGTTCCTCAGAAAATCCAAGAAATAACACTGGCAGCATCGAAAAAGTTTGTATTTAGTAACCACGCGTCTCTTACTAGATGACAGTTAAAATTTCAGTTATATCCATCACGTAGTTTCGTTGCCATAGGATATTTAATTAACAATCTTGTGCTTATATAGAAAGATGGTAAAAAAATCTGATGTGTTACACTCACATTACTTTCTCTGGCTGCTCTACAAACTTCATACATAAGATTCTTCTTCTTCTGCACCTTGCTAATCGTGGTACTCAAATGTTCTTATTATTTAGTTCCGTATAAATAGGAAGAAAATAATGGAATACACTAGGCTAAACCAATAGTCAAATGTTTTAAAAGCTGTCGTTATGCGATTGTCATTACAAATCGCTTCTTTTATTGGTCAGGAGTAGAACAAAAGAAAAACGGACACTCCCGTCTGAGAAAAGTAAAAGTACTTCACAACTGAAACTAATAACAATGAATACCTCGAAAATGGGTAAGCTCCACGAGAAAAATGTATATGACATAACTTGTGTATTTTAACAAGACCTAAATTTTTTCTATAGTAAGTTGTCTATCTCTTACGGTTTACTAGTTAGCAAAGCAAATTCATTCAAATTAAGCAAATTAAGCAAAATTCATTCAGAATAAACAGGTCTTCAGAAGCTATTCCCAGAAAATTCAAGATATACATTTTATTTGTTAGTAAATATCTTTAATATATGATATTTTAATCAAAATCGTTAGAGCCATTTTTAAGAAAATCAAACTTTTCGAAAAAAGTTCCGTGTAAAGGGTAGTTTGGGGTGGGGGGATTTTTCTCAAAATCTTCGTGTCGCATCCCTGGAAGATACTAAACTTAAATTCCAAGTTTGGTATTTTAGCTACTTTTCGTTTTTGAGTTATCGTGTTCACGGACACACACACACGGACCTTTTTCTGAAAATGCTTTTTTTGGATACAGAGGGTCCTAAAACATGTATTTCCGGTAAAATCTCGATATCGAATTTTTTGATGGAATACAATACTTCTCTATCCCTATGTACATTGTACATATGGGGCTAGAGAAAGTAAAAACTAGTTTCATGCAGTGATTAAGCCTTTTAGGCTTAACACGCAAAGACATAACAGCGCCAAGTTGGATGAAGTTCGTGGCACATCTGCTCCTGCGTTTGCTACTATTTACATTTGGATAAATGAATTTAAACGTGGCGTACATCCACAGATGATGAAGATCCTTCCGGACGCCCAGTAGAAGTGACTGCCTCTGAAATGATTGACACAGTCATGGATATGGTTTTGAGTGTTCGACGAACCAAATTTCACGAAATAGTAGAGGCCACAGGCATATCAAAAGGTACAGTTTTCTGAATTTTGCACCAAAAATTAGGTCTGACAAAGATATAGGCAAGATGGATGGCGTGTTTGCTCTCAATAAAGAATAAATGCAATTGTGTGATGGATGCAGAGGCTGGTTTAGCACTTTTCTATCGCAATCTTGATGAGATTCTGCGTCGAAACATAACTGAGGATAAAACATGAATACATTACTACACTCCAGAAACAAAAACACAGTCGAAACAGTGGGTTTTTAAAGACGAACCATCTCCAAAGAAGGCAAAGGTGGTGAAATCTGCAGATAAGGTGATGGCCTCGGTTTTTTTTTTGGGGGGGGGGGAAGCACGCTGAATCATCTACATTGATTACTTGTAGAAAGAAAGAACGATAAATGTAGAATATTATGCATTGTTATTGTACCGGTTGAACAGAGAAATCCAGAAAAAGGATCCTCATCTGACAAAGAAAAAGTTTTTCTTCCATCAAGAACAATGCAAGGGTGCACACTTGTGCAATTTCGATCGCGAATTGTAGCAAGGTTCGAAATTCTACAACATCCAACCGTATTCACCAGATTTGGTCCCCAGTGACTTTTTATTTCCAAACTTTAAAAATTGGCTTGAGGATCAGCGTCCATTTGAGGATCAATTGTAACATTATTCTAGAAGATGGCTGTAATTGCTGAAACTGAAACCACTCTTTGATTAAATTGGTCTTATATATGCATGACCTATGAACGGAATAGACATTGTTTATCTGATCAGCACTGCTATTTATATATGATCAACAAGATGTATTTGAGGTTATTAAATTATGACGAACAAATGTAATACTTGATCACTAAAAGAAAAATTATAATTCAAGGCCGCACAAAAGTTCATTACTTTCATTCTTTTCTTATTTCCTTAATGCTGGCTGGATGTATGAACTTGGGAAGTTGTAAAGTCTTAAGTTTCTAAATAGCGAAATATTCTCAGTGTTTAACGAAATTCACTTTTTCCTTTCCTCCGCAACACACATTACATACGTAAACCCCTAACTTGCACCAATATTCCAGAAAGAAGGTTACTCTCGATTTTGGACATGCTATTACTCAGCTACACGATAATGTAGTTTACAGAGGAAAGAAACAAGAATCAAAATATGGCCTACCTGAGTATGCCAAAAAACAAGTGACTGATGGACAAGATCTTTTTCACAATAGGAAAATTAACAGGCGTAATTTTAGTTAATTCAGCTATTGATCTTGTTCTTCGTGTTACCTATTATGCTGTAGCTCCTTTTCTTATGTTCTCTCTATAGGAGCTGTATTTGCTAATATAGCTGGATTTGTATATTGATATCCACTATTTCCGACGATCTGATAAAAATTACCGCTATTAAATATTAGTATTGCATAATGCATCAATATGACTAGTTGTTAGTAGCTAATATCTAACAGCAATGACGCCATTCCTTCTCTAGCATGGAGTTTTTTTGATCAGCACGGATTTTTGCTATATTTGAGAAAAGCCATATCATAGATCGCATTAGGGATTTATAACAGACTGTATTGCATGATTCGGTTTGTGTGGATGTTATCGAAGCTATGTGAGCAGCATAGTTTGTTGTTCTGTGACGAATAAAGAAAAGTAAATGGAGAGAACTATAAGCGTAGTACAATCAAGTGTATTTAAGTTATGAAATGCAAAAAAATCTGTTATTGTGCTGTATAATTTAAAAGAAAATAGGCATGCCGAAATACTGTGTGTGTGTGTGTGTGTGTGTAAAGTAATAAATAACCCTTCCTTTCACAACTAGCACTATACTAAAGTTTTTATAGACAGCGGAACGAAATGGGGGGAAAAATCCAAAAGGAGATTTCAGAAAAATACATATTTCATAAATTTTCTTGCTATAAAAATCTGAAAGAGTAACACAGGAGTAACTGGTTGAATTCGAAAGCTCTGCATCTATTTACTTTCTTGTAAGTAGATTTAACATTGTTATTTGCGCTGTTTCTGCTATGAGGTCTGTTTTTATAGTTCCACGACTCGGATTTTGCAATAGAGATTTAATGTGTTTTATATAATGTGGATATAAGTTAAAATTGACAGTTTTAAATACAGAAATTCCTGATCCATATGCCTCTGTATTATCATCAATTAATATTTTCTTAAATACCAGAATCAACTTTTGCTCATGATCTGCTATTTTTGTCATTAATCCATGACGTCAAGGAATATATGTCGGCATTTGTAGTATTTTGTTTGTGCTGCCATATAGCGACACTTTTAATAAAGTGCAAAACCGTGCTGAAAAGGAAAAACTGCCTCTTGCGCTCCAGTGTTTTGATATGATGTTGCTATGTTAACTGAAAGGTGGACAGTGGAAAGGGCATCAATATATGAAATACAACTAAATAATGCTTCAGCTCAACAGTTCACGCTGAATCTCACCTAGATAATACCGTATGTGCGCATGTACATAATCTGTAAACAGTCATCGGCAATTTTTGCTGTGAAATATCACACATTTTATATGAATTATAATAATATTTATAATTTATTCAAATATCTTATATTAAAGAGTATAACACTGAAGCTGTTATTGAGATAACTATTATCTTTGAATATATTTTGCATCATATTTCAAAACATACCTCACAAATCATCAATGCAAACTGTTAACAATCTACAACCCCCTCCCGGAAAATCATTACAATCATCTGAGATCCAAACCTGTCAGCATCTTGTTTTCTTTGGTTGAGTCCATGAGAGAGCCACTTTCTAACGCCATGGTCAGTTTTCGCCGTAAGTTGAACTATAAATCAAAATATCACAAGTGAATATTGTTAAACGAACTGCACGTTTGTTTGTATTTGAACTAGTTCTATGAAACGCATTTGCACGCATCTATGATGGTTTATTTTCATACACACGGTAATCAGCTGAAACCGACTTACCCCGGTATGGTGCAGTTTCACATCACAATCACGTTCTCGCAGAGACTGGCAGACTGCTAGCTCACACTCATCGCGATATTTTCGTCTCATCCGCATTACCATGCCAAGTTTTTGCCAAGGGCCGCGATAAGCGCGTTATGGGAACCCATCTACAACGCCAGATATGAAAATATACGTAAACCTCATCAACACAGTTTACTTATCACAGCATCCGAGCTGGACGTCAGATGAGCATTTAACTGAAAAAAGAAAAGTAAATAACTTCAATGTCCTTTAAATTGCACAATTTCTTGAGGATTTTTAATCATGAAAATCTTGTTTTATAAAGTTATAAGCCCTATGCAAGCAGATTATGGTAGTGGGGCCGCCATCTTACTGTCTCCAGATTTCCAGTACTTTCTCTACACGTACTATGTACACCGTCGCAAAAAAAAAAAAAAAAAAAAAAAAGTCATGTCTGCAACGCCAAATTCCTCTAAGTCCTACACAGCACAGCGCCTTGTGTACATCATCTGCGATACAGTTATGTAGCGGCAGCAACAGTTTTTCAAAGTTCCAAATCTTAATATTACTAATCCATATGATCAATAATAATAATCAAATACAAGATTTAAGCTTCAACAACAAATTATCAATAATAAACTAAAATATTAACGACACAAAACACGATACACTTTGAATTCTAAAACCTGCCACTTTCTATGTGAGTTCACCGTAGCGCTGTGACAAAACGTAGGTTACTGCTCTGGTGAGGGTTGCAGATTTGCTTCTCGCATATAGCAAATATTATTTTTTTCCTTCTCTTAATGATCTTGAAACAACACATAGCGGCTAATTATTTGATATACTTATTTCAAACACGATATTCGACACAGTTAATAATATGGTTGTTATTATGTTGTTTTTTTTTTAATGGAAATGGCGTGTTATTTATGGACGCTCTTAAACTACTGTGGTTCTCAGTGTCCCATTCTAAATTGGGTGTGAAACACCGCTTAATTTTGCTCAGAGGCCTCTCTATCAGGCTTGAGGTTCTTTTACGTGTTGTAAATCTACGACACGGGACCAACGGCTTTACTTCCCTTCCGAAGGAAGCCATGCTAAGGATTTTTACACCCGAAAAAATCCATCGTCCTCCTCCGGTTTATTCTACCGACCATCAGTATGCTGCAAACATGCTGACACGAAATCATGCAGAAATACTAAAAGTATTGTTAAGAAACATTTTTAAGATCCAATTTTGGGCAAATTGGACGCTTTTGGGAGGTAGTAACTTTCTAGGTATGCTGTGGCAGCTTGACGATACATGAACGGTAAGCAACACGGTAAGTTGAGTATACGGTAGGTGTCACGCGCATGTTTCTCTCTCTCGCACACGCTGGCCGTGACGCCATCTGGTGTATATACTCAGCCACGGCGTGCTTACTGCTCGTCATTGTTAACAAATTCAAAGCTATGGTGCTGTGTAAAGATACACATTCAGATTTTCCTTATCAAATCGCAAATAAAACAGATATCTCGTTCAGCTCTAACCATTAGATTTAAATTATTGAACTAAAGGAGCAATTGTTTAAAATATTAAATATAAAGGCTCGCCATATGCCCCTATGTCATTGTTCTGTTTGATAACTGCATCCTAATAGAGTTTAAAGCTGCATTAATAAATAACTCAACATCATATTAAGTGTTGCGGGAAAAAAAGTAGGTATGCAATAAAATATATTACCCGACGTAGTGTTTCCTGCTTCATGTACCTATGTAATTATTTATTCAGTTGTAGCACACTTTCATCATTTTCTTTAATTTCTTTCTCACCAAATCAGTGTGTTTGTTTCCGGGTATTTTCCGTTTTTCTGATTTTATCTTGTTCATATTCTTCAGCCTAATAAATGGCAGGACGAACTTTTTGGCTTTCAGTGTCTGTAAGTAACATGAGATTGTGGCGTAAGTCATAGCATTTTTAAGCATAAACGTGCTTTTCAGAAACCTCTTGTGACTTCCTTACCATTATGTAAAACAAATCCTTCGTCCAATAAATGGTTTCTGAATAATTTCAACACGTGAGGAATGTCGCAGAAAGCCCTAAGCGGCGATTTTCAGCTTCTATAGCAGGATGCGAGACGTAGGATTTCTTTCTTATAATTCCAAGGTTAGAGAGTAACTTGATCATCCCATATCACAGACTAAGGAACGGGTTTTGAAACCTGCCTTTCGACCATTTGAACAATGTCTGTTAGTAATTCTTTTGTTACTGTCTCATCAAAATTGTAGTATATTGGTGGTTTCCACTTTCCTGCTAAGCTGGAGACCGCAATCTGTGTCTTCTGTGTTGTCATATTAAAAATCGAATTTCACTTTCATCTCATCAAAGCTCAGAACAAGATCCTTCTGGCTTCTCATACTCTGTAACAGAACTTGCTCTCTGTTGTAATAGGTACACATTTAATTTAATGATTCCTGTGATATGATGAATTGGGCCAAGCGTCTTTTGATGGTTACAGAACTTGGTAGAGGATATTAAGGCATTCTCTCACATAATCATATGTCTTCTTTGACATGCATCTTAAAATTATTTCCTTTGAAACGTCATCAGAGTCCCAATTTTTATATCTACCTGTAAGTAAAACTTGCTTCTGACAAAATGAAAATATTTGCTGGACTGCACGTTCAACGCTTCTTAGCTTACACATTTATTGTACTCTTTTGTAATTCATTTTATAAACGTGTTACTTTCTTCTATAATCTTAAATTGTGACTTCTAAGTGCTTAAATTTCAGATTTAATGTCCTCTTATTTGTATGGGCTGTGTTAAATACGAGAGAGAGATAACAGGGTTTTCGGAGATATTTACTATATTGACTTCAGAATTGCTGTTTGTTTCTTCTAACACAGTTTGTTTTGCATCTCTTTTAAAAGCAGTTCTGTCGTCTTTTTTTTTTTTTTTTTTTTTTTTTTTTCTTTTTAAGGAAAGTTAACTTTCTGACATTAGACAACTTTAAATTTAAATGTGGTACAGCAATGCTTTAGTCTTTTTAGGAGCAAATTTAAGGAGTTCCGCATTTAAATCTCGTTCATAATCTTCATCGTTAAAACGTATGGAACGCATGCGGGAATTATCTGTAGAGAAACGATCATCCCGTCTACATAACTGAATTCATCACGTACAACACTCACAAAAAGCTTGAACAATCAAAATCCTCATAAACACTGTCGTAATGAGAGCAACCAGCGACCGCTACACCAGCTGACGTCATCAGCATGGAAGTTTACTGCGCATCTAGCTGGTGATACCTACCGTATTACTCAATATTCCGTGGTAAAAAGGGACGAAGGACAAAAGACGGCTTCTGGGTGCAAATTCAAGAAGTCTGGGCTCTAGTAGCTTCTGTCTACATTACTGTAGACCTTTATTGTGTCTATGCCCCGAAGATTGAGGTCAGTTATACGGGCCGAGGGCTTATACACCCAATAGAACTTATGTTTATTTTTTGTGTTGTAGTTTTAGAAGATATCAGTTAATTTACACTGTTTTTAGTTGTTTAACACGAGTGTTAGTAGATTATGTTTTTGTGTGTATAAATAGGTCCATAACTTCAAATAACAAAGTTATATTAATGCAAAATTATGTTCTACATGTGCAGTCATTAATTTAACAAACATAAAAAATGGCAAACACGGCGAGATTTGAACTTAGTAACCTATGAGTGGAAGCAAGACCTTCTTAACCTCTTGGCTACCGTAACGTGATTTGTTTTCAGTATTCAGAAGTTAACACCGCACTATCAGCTTTTACGATGATACACGAAGCTCTTCGATCGACACATGGAATCTGGAGATGGCTCATTCTTTGTGTCCACGGGTGTACATAGTGTATAGAGAAGGTATTGTATTCCACCCACAAATTCGATACCGAGATTTCACAGAAATGTGTTTTGAGGTTCCCTGAGTCCAAAAAATTTAGAAATAGATCCATGTGTGTGCGTGCGTGAACAGCATAGTTCAAAGTTTAAAATACCGTTAAATAACAAGCTTGGTATTTAAGTTTATTATTTTCCAAGGACGATACGAAACGACGTAACACGGAGATTTTCAAATTATCCTTTAGATGGAACAATTTTTGAAATGTTTGTTTTGCTCAAACATGCCTCCAATGATTTTGATTAAATTTCATTTCAATTTTGATAATTTTGATTGATATGGATATTGACATCACAAATAAAACGTATATCTTGAATTTTCTGGGAATAGCATCTGAAGACGTTCGTTCTGGCTAAAGTTTGCTTAATTTTACATAACTAATAAACCGTAAGCAATAGATAAATCTTACTAGAAAAAAAAATGCGTATCTCGCTAAAACACAGTTTATGTCTCATGCATTTTTGTTGTATAGTTACCGTTTTCAAGATATTCTTTGTTATTGGTTTCAAGTTTAAACTCCGCAACTTTTCTTACCTTACATCTCGCTTTTGCCTACTGCTGGCCTTGCAAAGCAAACCTAACTTCGATAGTCCACGTAGCGACCAACTTTTAAAAGATATTACTATCGCTTGAGCCATATTTTCCTTATGCTTACAAGGAATCAGTACTAAGATCATTTCCACTAATCCTTATCTCAAAAGCATGATGTAAATCAAAGAATCTCTTTTGAAGAATAGTTTGTTAGCAAAACGGATAGACAAAGTCATGTGATTGGAACAAACACATCAGGCTATTAATTGAACGTTCTCGTCCTGGAAAAGCTGAACAAAACGCTGCTGAATGCCACTAGAAAGGTTCCCAAAAGAAAGATATCTGGAAAGAACAAGCAAACGATGGTCAGGCATTTTGAAACTGATGCGGCATTCTTGCCTAGTCATTGAAGTGCAGCAGCAGAGAAAGAGGAGAAGAAGAAGAAGAAGAAGAAGAAGAAGAATATATTTTAAATTGTATATTACCGCGCAACAATTAGAATAGGATGCACTCCTGCCTAGAGGGACGCTGAATCCTTGCACTTGACAGTTGGGAGTTAAGTTGGTACACCCACATTAAACAGATGAAACTCTTCACCCGTGTGACTTTCTGAACCAATCATAAAGCAGCATTCCGGTCGGCAAGCCAGACGTGGAAGCGAATCTAGATGCCACACCGTTGCAATATCTGGCTATTTCCAACCGCGTGGTCAGTTTGCGAACACCTAACACATGCTTTGAGTTGTTCTGTGTAAGCTACATATTATTCGTTGTTATTTATATTTGTTGTTATTGTTGATAGTGTTGTTGGTGTTTCTTTGGTTTATTTATATACGTATATACATTTATCTATATTTCATTACCTAAATATTATATTATTTATACAAGATTTGAGGTGCGATAATGCCTCCAAAGCGACACCGTACATCGAGTGATTCGGGAAATGAAAATCCTCTGCGAAAAGGTGTGCCACTTAATAGCCAAGCATTGGAGCTATTAAAAAGGGTGCGGAAATTCTTTGAAAATGAGGAGTACGTGAACGTTAATGGGCATCCCTCTATTCCTGCGGATAAACCCGTGGAGCGAACTGCAGCAGCTCTTGGACTAAGAACGAGAACAGTAATAAGTAAGGGGGTGATTCCTGCGGATAAACCCGTGGAGCGAACTGCAGCAGCTCTTGGACTAAGAACGAGAACAGTAATAAGTAAGGGGGTGAAACTTTAAGAGCAGGAAGACAAAATCCCTGAAACATCTGGAATGCAGCAGGTATTTCTGTCAACGCCAGGGAAGAAAAATAAAAGCAGCCTCGTCCGGTCACAAATATTGATGTTTTTCAATTAGACGCCATACGTAGGCACATATACGCCTATTATAGTAGAAAGGAGTATCCGACCATACCAAAGTTCCTTATTTTTTTTAAAGGAGCAGAGCTTTTTACAGGAGGTAAGACGTCGCTGAAAGCAGTCTTGAAAGAAATTGGTTTTCGATATAAAACGCTTAATGGGCGTAAAGTGTTATTGGAAAAGACTCACATTGTTGTTGCACGAAGAGTGTTTTTACACAAAATATTGAACAAAGATCTCGTCAGAATAGTATGGCTGGACGAGACGTGGGTCAATGCTGGAGAAGCCGTGACAAAATGCTGGACAGACGGCACCCCAGTTAGTAGTGGCCATCAGCCGACAGGGAAAGGAGCCCCGTTAATTGTGGCCCACGCCAGTTCTTCGGATGGGTTTATTGAAGATGGCCTCCTGGTCTTCAAATCTAAGAAAATCGGCGATTATCACGAAGATATGGACCATACTCGCTTCCTGGAGTGGTCCAGGAAACTGTTGGAGCAGCTGGAACGTCCAACAATTATAGTGATGGATAACAACCATATCATTCAGTAAAACTGGACAAGGCCCCTACCTCCAACAATAGAAAAGAGGTTATGGTAGAGTGGCTGAACGAAAGGGGTGTAGCTGCATGACCAAGCTGCTTTTATATTCCCTGGTGAAAGAAAATAAGCCCATCACACCAACATACGTTGCAGATGAAGTAGCCAGGGAACTTGGCCATGAAGTTATTAGATTACCACCGTATCACTGTCATTTTAATCCCATTGAACTAGTATGGAGTGACATTAAGAATTGCGTGAGGGAAAATAACAAGACTTTCACAATTACAGAGGTGGATAGACTTTTAAGGGAAGGTGTGGCGAGGGTGGACGCGGCTTCATGGAAGAAGAAAGTGAATCATGTTCACAAAATAATACGAAAAGCACAGGAATTAGACGGAATCATCCGTGAATGTGAACCACTAATGATATGTCTTGGTGACGACGATGATGACAATGACTCTTCCGAGAATTATGACGATGGAGATTTGGATGGAATTGAACCATTAAAATTCTAAACCGGTGAGTGGAATTCACTTTGTTATACCTTTCTCTCATTGTAACAAGCTATTTTGCATTAGTTTCTTCTATTTTGTCGAAAATTCGTAATTTATACTACATACGTTATAGTATCACTGTTGTTTTCAATTGACATCAATAAGAATGAAATAGTTTCATTATTCATCAGCATTCATGTACATTGTTTACATTCGTCTTTACACACGATAGAGACATTAGTAATCAGCTGTTGTTGTTTACTAGTTACTCTGGCAACGCCGCAAAGGCAGCATAGCAAACCTTACGTGAAACCACCCAAACTGTCAAGTGCAAGGATTCGGCGGCTGGGGTATACACATTTTTCTCCACGTAAAAGATAATTTGGGATGAGGGTGGGGGTTGTTAAAAATTTTCGTTAGAAAATACTAAACTTAAATACCAGGTTTGGTATTTTACATACTTTTCGTTTTTTGAGTTATCGTGTTCACAGACACACAAGGACCTTTTTCTTAAAATGCTTCTTTTTTGGATACAGAGGGCCCTAAAGCGTATATTTCCGGTGAAATCTTGGTATAGAATTTTTGGGTGGAGTGCAATATCTTCTCTACCTACGTACCATGTATTATGTAGAGATAAGTGTAAAGGGCATTTTAGGAAAAAGTCCGTCGTGTGTGTGTGAGTGAGAGTGTATGTGGACAGCATAGGTGTCTCAAAAGCGTTAAATACCAAACTTTGCATTCAAGTGGATGCCACACGAAGATTTTCAAGAAAATCAACCACACCAAACTATTCTTTACATGGAAAAAATTTTCGAAAATTTTTATTTTTCTCAAAATGGCTACAACGATTTTGATTAAAATACCATATAATAAAGACATTTACATGACAAACAAAATGCATGTCTTGAATTTCCTTGGGAATAGCCTCTGCAGTTCATTCTGAAATACTATTGATAACTGGTAAACCGTAAGAGATCAACAAAAAATTGTCACACAAAAAGTTAAGTTCTCGTCAAAGCGCACAGTTTATATCCTTTACAACTTTGTTGTACAGTTAACCGCTTCCGAGATATTCCTTGTTATTGGTTTCTATTTTAAAATACTTACATTTTTCTCAAACAGGAAGACGTCCGTGTTTCTTTTGTTTTACTCCTGGTCATGGAAAAAAGCGAATTTCAATGGCAATCGCACAGCGATAGCTTTTAGAAGATTTGACTACGAATCGCTTTAGTATAGTCTAGAGTACTAGGTTAATTCCTTTCTACTTATAAGGAACTAAGTAATAAGATCAGTCTGCAGTGCTTATTATGATTATCATGACGTAGAAAGAAGATCAATGTTTTGTAAGAAATTTGTAAAATTGGCAGAGAAAGTCAGATGAATGGAACATATCAGATATATGCTGAGAACCACAGCAGTTAAGAGCATCCATAAAACTCTATTTTATTTCATTTCATTTCATTTCACACACAGAGTCCCAGAATTCGACCGCACAAATTAGCAAGATTTTAAAGAGGTCCAAAATAAATGTTTTGAGATAGGGAACGTATGGACTATAGGTTCTAAATTCTTTGCTACAGCATAAAAAATATTAAGGGTTAGCACGCCACTGATCAAACAGCGGTGGATCGTGACTTAAATACCCGTATTTCAGAGAGCGTAGACATAGCGGCATTACTTAGCACAATGGTAAGCGTTATCGGCATCGGGTCAAGATGCTGGGAGAGTTGAAGGTTCAAGCCTCAACAGATACTCTTTTATGTTTATGTTGTCTCCTTTGTTTGTATTTCATAATGAGCCAGTCCTTTTTTGCTGCGTTACGCAATATGATTTATTCGTGTTCACAAATAGATAAATGTAATATATGATTAGCATGTAGCTGCAACGGAGAGCGTTTCAATAACAGTTGCATTTAGGTATACGCTTCTCCATACATCTCGAAGGAATACAGTGTATCATAGACTAATGTGTTTGTGCGTACAAATTACAATTATTGTAGGCACGGTTCACAGTTTACGAAACAATATTATTGTGTCGAATGAACTTCAAATGAAATCAAAATGATATCTCTATTTGAATGCACATGCTCTGCATGAAAAGACAAATAGAAAGAGACTTCGAGAAATACCACAGCATCCGAAGTACAAAATACAACAGGCGACCAGAGGAACTGTTCAGAGTGATACCTGCAACATCCCTGCAGAGGTTGCACCTACGAAGAAATGAACCTCGCACCCTGTCAAAATTCCAGGAGAGTTGTGAAACTCACCACAAACAGCTCAAGTTCATATAGTAATTATTCGTGTGATTCAACGGGCATCTGATAAGCAAAGTTCTTAAGCATGCGCAACAGTACCGCAAAGCACCAAAAAGCACATTAAGTTCAGAAGTTCGCAGCTTCTGAACTTAGATTAGCTTTGGAAGTTAGTCATGTGTGATCTCCGTTTCGCACCTCCTTGAAACAATTTTTTTCCTTATACATAATGTGTATACTTTTACAATATGGACACAATGTTTAGCCACGTGTAGGCATTAGACAAGATTTTCAGAAGGATATTTCAGCAGGACCTCAGTAGCTCCAGTGATTAAAACTGCATAGATACTATCTACATTAGGATAAATTCACAGTACTGCTGTTCGAATCTAGGCAATAATTGGGTTTGTTATTATTCCACCCTAAAATCATAGTTCAGTTTTCATGTTTCGAAGCACACATAACATAAATGTTTTCAACAAATCTAATTGTTTTATTACATTAATCTACGCAGGTTCTTTGGCAATTACTGCACCTAATATTGCACGCTGCATAAATATTCACAGTCTTTTGAAAGTAATTTGCACTAGAGGGTTTATCGTCTTGGCTTCAGAAACATTAACTAAGCGAATTAGTGCCATTTAAATTGTGTACCTCTTTGACAAAAATGTAAGTCCAGTAATTTTAAATATAGCATGGATTGTGCAACAATATTGCATTTCTTCGACTACTGGTATACAAATGAAACATTCTGAATGAAATTAGGATACACGTCTCTACATTCTTTTAATTTACGGCCATTGTCGTGCGACCCAGAAAACATGCCATTAACGTTGACATTTGGCAAAAGGGACAATAGGTTCCCTATCTCAAACTGTTTATCTGGGCATTTATATATATACATATATAAATTGGCAGGATTGCAGAGATGTCCTTCCTGTATAAAGTTTGAGATCGGAAATCTATTGTCCCTTTTGCCAAATGCCAAAGTTATGGCATGCTTTTTTGAACCGCACACCAATGCCCATAAATTAAAAGAATGTACTATGTGTCCGATTTTCATTCAGAGTGCCTCATTTGTATGCCAGTAATCGAAGGAATGATGTTGGTGAACAATCAATACAATATTTAAAATTATTGGACTTGTAACTTGGCAATTTCCCGTTCTTTGAGAGTGTGCACGCCACTGTTAATAGTTCGGTAGATTTCATATCATGTGTATTTAGCTAAGGCGCTCCGCTATAACATACTGTGGGTGAGTCGGTAAAACGCTGGTCTACGAATCCAACGATCCATTGATCACACCATTCTCTGAAATTTCAATTTTTAATGTTCTTATTTTTCTCAAAGAGATACACAATTTGAGCAGCACTAATACGCTTAGTCTACATTTCTGAAGCCAACACGATTAGCAAATTACTTTCAAAAGACTGTAAATGATATTTACGTAGAGTTCAATATTAAATGGAGTAACCTGCGTAAATTAATGCAACAGACAATTATTGTTGAAAACATTGCTGTAATATGTGCTTTGAAGCGTACTAACTGAACTATGTTTTGGCGGTGGAATAAAAAGAGACTGGAGACTGCCTCCGTGGTCGAGTGGTCAGCGAGCTGACTTCTCACCCGGGGATCCCGGGTTCGATTCCCGGCTGGGACGGGGAATTTGTCTTTAGCCAGAATTATTCCCTATCCCCCACAGAGTCCAGAAGTTTGTGAGTCTGGATGTGTGCGTGTTTGAGTAAAACTAAAATGATTACACTAACGTACAACTAAACGAGTTGTTTCAAGTGGAAAGTCCCCGAAATGACCTTAGATGTTAAAAGGGGGGCTATATATATAAACCCTGGGTTGTTGCTAGGATTCGAACAGTATTGTTATGCCGTTTCAACCACTTGAGCTATTGTGGTGCGTAAGACCGTGCTTTTGAAAATCCCGTATGTCTCGTATCTACACGTGACTACTGTGAGAACCATGAATTGCTAAACATTGTGTTCATATTGTTAAAGTACACACGTTATGTATAGGATATAGGCTGTTTCAAAGAGTGCGAACGGAGTTCACACAAACATCTTACGATAATCTAAGCTCGAACTTCTGAGCTCCTGTGCTGTTTGGTTGCACGTGATACTATCACGCATGTTGAAGAGCTTGGATTACAAGATGTTTGTTGAATCTGATGAACTGACATGAACTTTAACTGTTGTGATGAGGTTCACAAAACTCCTGGAATTTTTGACAGGGGTTCATTTGTTTAGGGTTCCAGGGATGTTCCAGGTCGTCAAATCAAACAATTCCTCTGATGACCTGTTGTGTTTTTTGCTTCGGATATTGTAGTACTTTTATTTCCTCTAAATGCACTATGTGCATAGTGTATAGAGAAGGTATTATAATGCACTCAAAAATTTGATACCGAAATTTCCCCGGAAATACATGTTTTAGGACCTCTGAATCCAAAAAAATCATTTTTAGAAAATGTCCGCTGGCGTCTATGTGTGTTACCAAACTTGGTATTTAAGTTCAGTATCTTCTAAGAATGCGAACCGAAGATTTTGAAGAAAAGCCTCCCACGTTACATTACCCTTTGGATGGAAAAAAGTTCCAAAATGTTTATTTTCTCAAAACTGGCTCTAACGATTTTTATTAAAATGTCACACATTAAAAATATTTACACGACAAATAAAACGTATATCTTGAATTTTCTCGGAAAAGCCTCTAAAGACATCTTTATTCTGGAAGAATTTTGCGGAATTTTGCACAACTGGTAAAACGTAAGAGATAGACAAAAACTTACTACACAAAAAAGTATATCTCGTTAAAACGCACAACTTATACACATTTTTTCGTGAGTTTGGCCGTTTTTGAGACATTTATCGCTATTGGTTCCAGTTTTAAAATACTTATACTTTTCCCATACGGGAACTTGTCTACTTCTGATCACGCAGATAATCAATTTCAATCAATTTAGCAACCTCGTTTTAAAACATTTGACTGTCGGTTTAGCCTAGTGAGCTCGCTATTTCCCTTCTGCCTATCAGGAACTAAGTAATAACACCGTTTCTGCTAATGTTGATATCGATTAGCATGCAATAGAAGGATAGGCTTACTAACAATAATTTGTTACAGAGAACATCAGATTTTTCGAAGTAGCTTTCGATTTGCCTTTCATGCAGAACAAGTGCATCCAAAGGTAGAATGCATTTTCCTGACTAGTACATAATTCTTAATTAGGTTTATGTATGTACTTGTTCTGCTTCAGAGATAGTTGTTCATTTTTATTTCATTTGAAGTTCATTCAATACAATGATAATATTGTTTCGGCCCTCCTGGGAAGTGTGGTGGTAGCGTGTCTGCCTCAAATTCAACAGGTTGTGAGTTCGAATCCCGCTTAGCGTTAATTACCCGGATAAGGTTTTTTTCGGGGTTTTCCCTTATCCTGAGAAGACGAATGTCGAGTAACTTTAAGCCCCATGGACCCCGAGATCATTTCATTCATCGCCCGATATGACCAACCAGGTTAAAGAACGTTAAGCTAAAAGAAAAAAAAAAGTTTCGTGAACTGTGCCTGCAATTATTTGTACGTACACAACACATCTATGAATGATGCAGTGTATTTTAGAAATTCTTTCAAGGAGTATGGAGAAGTGTAATCGTTCATCTATTAAATGCGATTGTTAACGAAGCGTTCTCCGTTCCACCTACATGCTAATCGTGCTTTACATTTATTTTCATTACAATAAAATAATATTGCGTAACGCAGCAAAATATGGACTCATTATGAAATGCAAACAAAAGCACATCATAAAAATAAACGTACCCACGGAGGCTTGAACCTTCAACATCTTCACCCAATGCCCACATGCTTACCATAGCGATAAATGACACTGATTATGCGCTCTGAAATCGGGTGTTTAGGTCACGACCCTCGGTGCAGTTTGATTAATGGCGTGCAGTTAATACATGTTAAGTTGTAGCAAAGAATTTAGAACCCGGAACCCACGGCTTCCCTATTTCAAAAAGTTTATGCTGAACCCGACTACAATCCTGCCACACTGTGTATGTGTGTGTGTGTGAGAGAGAGAGAGAGAGAGAGAAAGAGAGAGAGAGAGAGAGAGAGTAACCTCATACCGCTTTATACTTCATTGCCATGGTCTCTGGTTCGATTTCAGTACATTTGGATATTTCCCCGAATAACGCAGGTTAAATTTGGAGTATGCTCATATATTTCAGAAGCACTAATCGGAACATACTTGATCCCATATAGCATCGGTTCGATTCCCTAACCTTCTCTGGTACCCTCTAGTTTTTCTTTATTTTTATTTATTTATATTATGGCTAGCGTATATTGACTGCAAATGCATATAAACATCTCTAATCATGGCCCGACCCTGGTAAATGTGGCAACGTCATAGCCCCTCCTATCAGCTGAGCATGGTACCGTACTTCAGTGCAAGATACTCTCCTCGTTTGTGTATTTTTACTTTCTCTATACGAACTATGTACATAGTGTATAGAGAAGGTATTGTATTGCACCCAAAAATTCGATACCGAGATTTCAACGGAAATACATGTTTTGAGACCAACTGAATCAAAAAAAAAAAAAAGCATTTTTAGAAAAATGTCCGTGTGTGTGTCTATGGGCAGCATAGCTCAAAAATGAAAGGACCGTTAAAGCCCAAACTTGGTATTTAAGTTTGGTATCCTCCAAGGATGCGACACGAAGATTTTCAAGAAAATCCCCCCACCCCAAACTACCCTTTACATGGAACTTTTTTCGAAAATTTTTATTATCTAAAAATGGCTCTAACGATTTTGATTAAAATATCGTATATTAAAGATATTTACCTGACAAATAAAATTTATATTTTGAATTTTCTGGGAATAGCCTCTGAAGACTTCTTTATTCTGGATGAATTGTGCATAACTGCTAAACCGTAAGAGACGGACAAAAAATTACTACACAGAAAATGTAGCTCACGTTAAAACACACAATTTATGTCATATACATTTTTTTTTTTTTCGTGGAGTCGATCATTTTTTAGATATTCCTGGTTTTTCGTTTCAGCTTTGAAAAAAGTACTATTCTCATACAGGAATTTGGTAACTCCTGTCCATACAAACAAAGGAACTTCAGTTACATAGCAACCAGCTTTTGACTATCATTTTAACCTATGGTACTCCTTCACTTCGCTTCTACTTAAAAGGAAGCAAATAATAAGACTATTTCTACTAATTTTTCTCGATTATCATGAAGTAAATAGAAGCATAAGCTTTTTAACTACAATTTGTTGTAGGGATTAGAGAAAGTCATGTGAATGGAACACATCAGATTTTTTACTTTCTCTATACGTACTATGCACACATTTTATAGAGAAGGCATTGCATTGTACCCAAAAATTCGATAGCGAGAATTCACCAGAAATACATGTTTTGAGACTACCTGAATCCAAAAAAAAAGCATTTTTAGAAAAATGTGTGTGTGTGTGTGCGTGTGTGTCTATGGGCAGCATAGCTCAAAAACGGAAAGACCGTTAAATACCAAACTTGGTATTTAAGTTCAGTATCTTCCAAGGATGCGACACGAAGATTTTCAAGAAAAAACCCCCACCCCAAACTAACCTTAACATGAAAAATTTTCGAAAATTTTTATTTTCTAAAAAATGGCTAACGATTTTTATTAAAATATCATATGTTAAAGATATATACTTGACAAATAATATGTATATCTTGAATTTTCTGGGAATAGCCTCTAAAGACTACTTTATTCTGGATGAATTTTACGGAATTTTATGTTACTGGTAAACCGTAAGAGATAGGCAAAAACTTACACACAAAAAATGTAGAGCACATTAAAACATACAATTTATGTTATATACATTTTTTTCGTGGAGTTGATAATTTTTTAGATATTCCTTGTTTTTTGTTACAGCCTTAAAAAACTTACACTTTTCTCATGCAGGAATTTGTCAACTCCTGTCCATTCAAACAAAGGAACTTCAGTCACATAGCAAGCATCTTTTGCTATCACTTTAACCTACGTTACTCCCTTATTTCGCTTCTATTTACAGAGAAGCAAGTAATAAGACTATTTCTGCTAATTGTTTTTCACTTAGCATGAAGTAAATAGAAGCATAAACTTTTTAAAAAAAATGTGTGGCAGAGATATAGAGAAAGTCATGTGAATGGAACACATCAGATTTGTACTTTGTCTACACGTATTATGTACATAGTGTATAGAGAAGCTATTGGATTGCACCCAAAAATTCGATACCAAGATTTCACCGGAAATACATATTTTGAGACCCCCTGAATAAAAAAAAAATTTAGAAAAATACCCGCGTGTATGAGTGTGTGCAGCATGGCTCTAAAACGAAAAGTCCGTTAAATACCAAAGTTGGTATTTAAGTTCGATATTTTACAAGGATGCGACACCAAGATTTTGAAGAAAATACTTCCACCCCCAACTATCTTTTACGTGGAAGTTTGTTCGAAAATGTTTATTTTCTCAAAAATGGCTCTAACGATTTAGATTAATATATCGTATATTAAAGATATTTACCTGAAAAATAAAATGTATATCTTGAATTTTCTGGGAATAGCCTCTTAAGACTACTTTATTCTGGATGAATTTTACGGAATTTTGCACAACTGCTAAACCGTAGGAAATGGACAAAAACTTACTACACAAAATGGTAGATCACGTTAAAACATACAATTTACATATGTTATTTTTTTTCGTGAAGATATTCCTTCTTTTTGGTTTCAGCTTTAAAAAAACTTATACTTTTCTCATACAGGATTGTCAACCCTGTCCATACAAACAAAGGAACTACAGTCACATAGCAACAGCTTTTGACTATCACTTTAACTTACGGTACTCCCTTATTTCGCTTCTACTTACAAGGAAGCGAGTAATAAGATGATTTCTGCCAATTTTTTTCTCGATTATCATGAAGTAAATAGAAGAATAAGCTTTTTAACAATAATTTTTTGCAGAGATGTAGAGAAAGTCATATGGATGAAACGCATCAGATTTTTTATCAATGTTGCCATTGTTATATCTGTGCAAAGCATATATTGTATAAACATAGCGGTGTATAAGGAATTGTTTTCTGAGACCGACAAAGTGCGTTCCTGCCAGAGACCATGAGAAGCTGGATGAACGGACGGACCTTGCAGTAAGCAGTAAATGATTATTTTATCTAGTTTCCACTGTCATAATTTGATCTAGTTCAAAATTTCACTACTCCATTTGATTCACATTGCCGCTTCACTTTAACCGCGAGAGCTCTTCTTTGGATGGCTCACCCACGGGAGAGTAGGAACATGAGATATCTCTATTTCCCGTGATGGTAAAATTAAAAATGGCATTTTATTTATGGACGCTCTAACCATTGTGGTTATCAGCATCCCATTCTATACTAGGCGTGAATGGCCACTTAATTTTGCTCAGAGCCCTCTCTATCAGGCTTGAGGTTCTTTTATGTGCCCTAAATCTACAACACGGGACCCACAGCTGTACTTCCCTTCCAAAGGAAGCCATGCTATGGATTTTTACACCATCCATCGTCCTCCGCCGGGTTTGAACCCGCGATCTTGGGTATATGAAGTTAGCATGGTAGCCATTACACCACGGAGGGCGACTCCCGTGGTGGTAGCATTGTCATTTTTAACTCGCTGAGAAAAGCATTTTATGTTGCACCAGAAATTCGCTAACTGACGTGCGAAATCGCTAGCTTGATGCAGTTCCGATGCAGCTTTGGTTCCTTTTAGTCCCCTGGGATCACCCTCCTAGAATCCGCCATTGTTCACCAGTCGGTCATAGTGACACTCATTCGGTCACTTGTCAGCTTTAGACGTCTCCTAGCAAGGTGACGGTTGCCTCCCAGATTGTCTGTTGGCGCTCCCACGCCCATTCTGTACTGACAGCGTGACGGGCCCGGATCTGCTGCACAGATGTCGCATTGAAAGCACCAACTCTCCATGTCGCTTCGAAAATGCAACCAATACAATCGGCGTCGTAGTTTCTTCATAATCTTGATTCACATTCCGGTGTACTCACCTATTACCAAATATATATTCTAGGACTTACTTTACCCTACTACTCGATACAACCAGTTGTTCCACCCTGGTTTTCCCGCTTGCGAACTGCCTAACACTCTTTACACCATACCTGACCGCTAGGGTTTCCCCCTCTTACAGTATCTGGGAGCAGTATCCGCCCAGGACGAGGTTTTACTGTCATTCCATTGGGATGTAATCGTGCGACCTCTTCATCTTCAGCACGGATCTTGGCTTCAGTTCGCGACGCAGCGCCCGTCGCTGTGGCTTTCATTGTCCTCTTGTTTTCCTTTCCCTGCTAGTCTAGACGCTGGTCTATTGCGACTTCTATCATCCGTTTGTTTTCTTTCGTCTACTTGTCTACATTTCCCCCCTGAATTAGTCGCTCTTCAACCGCATTGATTTTTATCTCCATGTCAAATTTAATTTCTTCTAACTCCTTTACAATAATGTCTTTCAGGTCCTTCACCGTTGTATTTATCTCAGAATTTATAGTTGAATTATCTCAGAATTTATAACATCGATGACAGAAACGAACGATTCACTTTATCTACTTCATTCCTCATTTCTGTATTCAAACTCATTTCACGTATCATCTCTAGTCTGGATTTCATTTTCTCCATACCAGTTTCATTTCCGTCTCTATCTTCGTACTCTGGATTTCCTGGTTCCGATTTCAACTTGTGTGTGTGTACTTTTTTTTTCTTTTTTTATCATTTCCACATCGTGGCATCCTACCCCTCTCCTGACACCAGCGTGACTCCCAGCTTCCACTGTCACCTCACTAATGTTGTCTAGCTCAAATTTCCGCTGTGGAACGAAGCATTGAACTCCACCGCTACAATTTTTTTAGGTGTGTGTGTGTGTGTGTGTGTTTTCTTCCTTTTTTTAATTCGGGATATTTACTTTATTTTTGCAATCTACGTTGCTTAAATTGATTTCCATTATCATTACCAACAAACACCAAAGTTTTGCTTTCGTTTAGCAAACCAATTTCCTATCGAACATAACCTTATCCAAGTTAATCGCGCATACAAAATTAAAACTCTGGGTGTTTACTCGATAGTAGTACTATAATAGCAAATTGTAATTGAGCTCTCCAATACTACTTACGGTGTAAACTGTTCCCGTAGTAACGTATTATGGGCGTCATTAGTAAATGTTACTTTCCAGGTAATTTACTCTCACGTGGTGCACGCTACCCTTATTAGAAATAAGATTCCGGGTAAATAAACGAATATCGTCCTGTCCATAATATGTACATTTTATGACCAAATGAAAATTCTTGAAAATTCAAACTTATAACTCAATAGCGTGCAGGGCGACCGCGGACTTTTCTGTGTGGCCTAGTCGACAGTTTGCTTTGTGTTCCTTGATTCTAGTAGTAACACTGCGTTGTGTGGTTCCGATGTATACCGAGCCGCAGGAACAGGGAATGCGGTACACACCGGCTGATGACAGCGACTCCCGGGGATCTTTGGATGAGCGTAGTAAATTATTTAATTGCCTCGTGGGCTTGAAAACCGTTTTGACATTGTGACGTCGCAATATGTGCTCGATCCGGTCGGTGATATTATTGAAGTATGGCAGAAACACCGTGCCCTTACTTTTTGGTTGGTCTGGCTTTTGAGATGTGAACTGAAACTTGGCAGGACGGAAAGCTCTATTGATTTCTTGGACGGAATAACCATTTGAATGTAATGCCTGTCTTAGGTGCTTGAGTTCATCTTGTAGCTGTTCCGGTTCACAGATGCGGGTAGCCCGATGTTTAAGTGTCTGGATCATTGCTCGTTTTCGTCTGGGATGATGGTTCGAGTCCTTGTTTAGGTAACGGTCAGTGTGGGTGGGCTTCCGGTATACCGTATGCCCAAGAGACCCGTCGGTATTTCTCTTGACCAAGACGTCCAGGAAAGCTAACTGTCCGTCTTTTTCTTTTTCCATGGTGAACTGGATGCGGTGATTAATACTGTTGAGGTGTAGGTAGAAATCTTGAAGGGCTTCTAGTCCATGGAGCCATATCACGAATGTGTCATCTACATAGCGGAACCAGACCGTGGGTTTATGTGCAGCTGCGTTCAAGGCTGTAGACTCAAACGATTCCATGAAGAAGTTTGCCACCACCGGGCTCAGAGGGCTCCCCATGGCAACACCGTCTATTTGTTCGTAGAATGAGTTATTCCACTGGAAATAAGTAGTGGTGAGAACGTGGTGAAAGAGTGCTACTATATCGTCCGTGAAAAATTGATTCAGATGTGTGAGGGCTTCTTGTACCGGTACCATAGTGAACACTGAGACGACGTCGAAGCTGATAAGAAGGTCTTGGGGCTGTAAAGTGATACTTTGTAGTTTTTGGATGAAATTAGTAGAGTCTTTGATGTAAGAGTCCGTTGAGCCGACGTGGGGTTGTAATAGATCCGCCAAATATTTAGCTATGGTGTAAGTTGGAGAACCAATGGCACTAACAATAGGTCTTAAAGGAACTTCCGGTTTGTGAATTTTAGGAAGGCTGTAAAGTCTAGGAGGATGAGCTTCTGATTTTATGATTCGGCGTTTTTCCTCTGTTGGCAGGGAAAAATTTTTGATCAGCTGATTGGTCTGTTTTAAAATCCGAGCTGTGGGATCGCGTTGTATTTTTCTGTATGTGTCTGGCTTTAAAAGATCCAGAATTTTCTGTTCGTAGTCCTGTTGCTTGAGAATGACGGTGCAGACCTACACCTCAACAGTATTAATCACCGCATCCAGTTCACCATGGAAAAAGAAAAAGACGGACAGTTAGCTTTCCTGGACGTCTTGGTCAAGAGAAATACCGACGGGTCTCTTGGGCATACGGTATACCGGAAGCCCACCCACACTGACCGTTACCTAAACAAGGACTCGAACCATCATCCCAGACAAAAACGAGCAATGATCCAGACACTTAAACATCGGGCTACCCGCATCTGTGAACCGGAACAGCTACAAGATGAACTCAAGCACCTAAGACAGGCATTACATTCAAATGGTTATTCCGTCCAAGAAATCAATAGAGCTTTCCGTCCTGCCAAGTTTCAGTCCACATCTCAAAAGCCAGACCAACCAAAAAGTAAGGGCACGGTGTTTCTGCCATACTTCAATAATATCACCGACCGGATCGAGCACATATTGCGACGTCACAATGTCAAAACGGTTTTCAAGCCCACGAGGCAATTAAATAATTTACTACGCTCATCCAAAGATCCCCGGGAGCCGCTGTCATCAGCCGGTGTGTACCGCATTCCCTGTTCCTGCGGCTCGGTATACATCGGAACCACACAACGCAGTGTTACTACTAGAATCAAGGAACACAAAGCAAACTGTCGACTAGGCCACACAGAAAAGTCCGCGGTCGCCCTGCACGCTATTGAGGCAGAGGGCGAGCATATTATAAATTTCCAAGACACCTCTATCCTCTCATCTACAACACACTACCATGCACGACTACAGCGGGAGGCTATAGAGATTTACAAGCATCCGAACAATTTTAATAAAAAAGAAGAGGCACTAAAACTCAATAGGAATTGGCATCCCGTCATTGAAAGCAGGAAACGTCATCAAACGAGAAGCAACGAAGCGGTCCAATCAGAAGCCACGTTCGCCGGAGAGCCCAAGCCCCGCCCCCCACTTGCCAGTATAAAAGTAGCGATCCCGACAGATTCTATTCACCAAGCGCCGCTTTCCCGCAAACTTCCCCACATTCACGTACCTCAGACGAAGGATACAATGGACCAACACCACTTGGGGGTGAAGCTTGACAGGGGCGTCACTTTTAGGGATCACGTCCGGGGGCTGTGGTGCCGGGGCAATGGGGCTGCGGCCTCACTGTACCCGATGCTGAGGTCCTCGATGACGGTTCCCCTTAAGTTGCGCCTTTTGAGGGCTCTCATTATCCCCTTATTAATCTACGCCTGTGAGATCTGGGGCATGGCGGCAGACTCCAGTCTGCTGTTGCTTCAGCGGGTACAGAATAGGTGTCTCCGGGCTATCTATTCTGTGCCTCGAGGCTTTCCAACGAGACTCCTGCACGAAGCCTCTGGTCTACCATACCTGGAGGACGAGAATAGGCGTCGGGCAACAAAATTCAACGAAGGGTTACCATTCCATCGGAGCGCCCTCGTTAGGTCTCTTGGGGATTACGATCCCACAAACCGCCGCTTCAGGCGATACCGGCTTCCCCGCATGGCTTGCGGGCATCCCCGGTAACGAAGGAGCACCACCAACAGCTGCTACGGCTAAGCTCCTTATCCTTCAAGAGTTGCTTGGATTCAAAATTTAATCTCAAGAAACATTTTGATAAAAACATACCAGCGGTGCACAAGGGCCGTTGCACCATCAAGGCAACCGTCGAGGAGCAATATTCGCCTCCTCCTGTCACTCCACAACCCCAAAACACACCCGCCATCCTACAAAACCCACAATCCTGTCAGAACGTGGTTAAGTTCTCTCTGAGAACAGGGACACGTCTAACACACCTCGGGCTGCCCTCAGCCTGCCCATCACACTGGACTGGACTCAACGCTTCAGACGCAGCGAAAACTTCGACCGCGCCACTGAAGATGTCCACCGTAGTTGTGGACGAAACGTCTGGTACTCCTAACACCAGCAGACCACGGCAAAACAGCCCGGAAACATTTCTTAGTTACAATGACTCCGGCCGTGAAAGCCTACGTTCTCTCCCAAATAAATAATTTGTTGTCTAATGCAGTACGTATTTCCTATAGGGCAAGGGGTGGAGAAAAAATATAATTTGGTAGCTGGCGGTTTAACATTTGGTTTTACCATTATTTTGGGAAATTATTTACAGTATCCTTGGAATAGTATATACGTGACTTTCCTTTGTTTACCAATTCTGTCGCCTACACCTGTCCTAAACACCGTATACATAGAAACAGTGAATATTTTCATGCCTTACAGACGTACATGTTTTGACGGTCGATAAAGCGAATCCTATGCGGCTGGAATAGTGTATATTTGGTGGTGGTGAAACGGAAACACTGCAGTAGCGTTGGACATCTATTACTATGAGTATTTTAGGACGTATCAAAAATTGCAACTTTTTGGACACACTAAGTATAATCTATTCTTAATTTCGTATGCTTTTAAATCAAATCTGTAAAATGTCGCCACGTTTTTTATGGGTACTTGCAGTCGAAATTGGGCCAAAAATTGGTTTTATGCCTAAGGATTCACAAATTTAGCTTAAATTGCTTTGCCCTCGATACCTTTTAAAACTCGTGATCATTTAAATGAGTCTAATGATCTGTAATTATTTCAAAATACTTTTCTCGATCTCGATTTTTCTTGTGCTTTTACACACCTGACATGACATCTGATTTCCACTAGTTTTAAATATTTCAAGATGGTACCTACTATTATTTGATCACTGGGGATAAACCATGTGGAAAAATCTTAAATGTACACCTCTGCAATAAATAATTGTTAAAGAGCTTATTCTTTTTATTACTTAATACTAATCGAGATAAAAAATGGCAGAAAAGGTCTTATTAGTTGCTTCATTGTAAGTAGACGGAAATTAGGGAGTACCAAATCTTTTAAAATCTGGTTGCTATATTATTGAAGATCCTTTGTTTGTATGGACAGGATTTGACAAATTCCAGCATGAGAAAAGCATAATTATTTTAAAGCTGAAATCAATAACGAGAATTGTCTCAAAAACGGAGAATTCCACGAAAAAAACGTACATACTATAAATGGTAACGAGTTCTGTATTTTTTTGTTAAGTAACTTTTGCCTATCTCTTGCGGTTTACCAGTTATAAATTCTGTAAAATTAATCCAGAATAAACATATCTTCAGAGGCTATTCCCAGAAAATTGAAAATATACATTTTATTTGTCATGTAAATATAATTAATATATCATATTTTAATAAAAATCGTTGGAGCCATTTTTGAGAAAATCAAAATTTCGAATTTTTTTCTATGTAAAGAGTATCTGTGGGTGAAGGGATTTTCTTGAAAATCTTCGTGTCGCATCCTTGGAAGATACTAACATTAAATTCCAAGTTTGGTATTTAACGGACTTCTCGTTTTTGAGCTATGCTGCCTACAGACGGACACACAGATAGACATTTTTCTAAACTTTTTTTTTTTTTTTTATTCAGGGGGTCTTTGTTTCCGGTGAAATTTTGGTATCGAATTTTTGGGTACATTATAATACCTTCTCTATACACTACATACATAGTCTGTGTAGAGAAAGTAAAAATGTAAAAGTTGACATTTTTCTGAAATAAAAGCGACAATATCTGTCTATAACATGTTTGTATATTTGCTAGTAGTTTTGTTTCAAAATTACGATTTATGCATAGTTTTAAAATGATTACTTTCTTTCTCAAAGCTATTAAACACATCTACATGAATTTAAGATTGTGGCAAGGTTTCGAAAATATCTGCCTAATAATTGCTATATTTAGACAGTTAAAATATGGTAGGTATACTTAAAATTGTTATATACCTTCAAGACTAGTACTTTCAGCATACGTATACAGAGACCAACTCTTATCAGATGCCTACAGAAGGGCCTAAAAGATGGCGAATAAAATGACGCATGTGGAACTATAATGTCGCTGGAGGAAACTGCAGCACGCCTGTTGTTCATTAACCTCTACCATTACTTCACTCCTTAGAATGGTCAATATTGAGCATACCATTACGCATCACGCAGACGTGGAATGTACGAGGGTCGGCTGATAAGTCCCGAGCCTCATACAGATATAGCGCCACTAGGCCAGTTAGACCGTAGCATCGTATAATTTAACTCTAGACTAGCTTGTATCCATAGTTACAAGTCAATAGCTTGTTTAGCTTTCGAATGACAGCATTTTAAACAAGACAATTTTAGAGTTTTCACGAAAATGAAGGATTTGAAAAAAACGAGCAGTGATTAAATACTTCCATTTGAAAGGCTTAACGCCTAAAGAAATCAAGGAGGAAATGGACAGTACATTGAAGGAATCTGCCCCTTCATATTCAATGATTAAAAGGTGGGTTGCAGAGTTTAAAATGGGACGTACGAGCACTAGTGATAAGCCTCGCTCTGGACGCCCTATAGAAGTGACAACTCCAGAGATCATTGAAAAAAATCATCGTTTAGTACTGGAAGACCGCAGATTAAAGTTGTTTGAGATAGCAGAGCTGTAAACATATCAAAAGAACGTGCAGGAAATATTTTAATTAATGTTTTGGGCTTTCACAAGGTCTGTGCTAGATGGGTGCCGCGTTTGTTGACACCTGATCAAAAGTTGCAAAGAAAAATTGTTTCTGTTGAGAATGTGGAGCTCTACCGTAAAAATTCCTGTGAATTTTTGAGAGGGCTTGTTACCATACCTTGGATGCATCACTACACTCCAGAAAGTAAAACACAGCCAAAACAGCGGATTGCGCCAGGTGAATCAACTCCAAAAAAAGGCGAATTAAATTTTGTCGCTTATGGCGAGTGTTTTCTAGGATGCACAGGGAATTGTTTTCATTGATTGCTTGGAAAAGCGTAAAAGTATCACTGGTGACAAGCTTATTGCAACGTTTGAGTGATGAGATGAAAAGAAAAAGTCCTCATTTGGAGAAAAAAGAATATCTTATTTCATCACAATGCTCCAGCCCATCGTTCAGTCTTTGGAATGGGGAAAATGTGCGAATTGAAGTTCGCATTGCTTGAACATCCACCCTATTCGGTAGCTCTAGCACTCAGAGACTACCACCTGTTCCCAAACTTCAAAAAATTTCTTGGAGGACGAAGATTTCACAGCAAAGAGGTGGTCATTGATGCGGTAAACAGTTATTTTGAGGATCTTGGTAAATCGCACTACAGAGATAGTTTAATTAAATTAGAACACCGTCATGACAAATGTATTAGCCTTTCTGGAGATTATGTTGAGAAATAAAGCAAAAAAATATTTTTTTTTAATGCTGTTTTCATTGAATGGCCCGGGACTTATCAGCCGACCCTAGTATAATTAGATATGTACGGAATATATATTTCATAATTTGGGTCCAAAAATACCAATAATTCATATAAACTACACTTTCATTATACAGGGATTTTTATCAGTAACAATTCGCATTAAAATAATATCATGTATTTAAATAACTCTCTAGTCACTTTTAGATATATACCGATTATATACATTCATCATTTGGGTCTAAAAATACCAATAATTTATATTAATTATGCGGTGATTTTTATTAGTATCAATTCATTAAAAATCATATATTTAAATAACTTTCTCCAGTCACTCTTCTATGAGCAATTGTTACAAAAGCTTGTATCTGCTTCTTGTATATAAATAAGCTTTCATTACACATTTCGTTATACGTACAAGAAGGATAATTTTTAAAGGACATTTTAAAGTAAAGAAAAAGAATAGCCAGATACCATTAGAATAAAATTATGTGTTGCATTTACAGAGCTTTCTCTACTCACTTTTCTACAAAAGTCTTAGAAACGCTTATTATTCTATTTAATTCTTAAAGTTATTCTAACTACTATTGTTAATTGAGATAAACGTTTGACATGAATTTTACAGATTTCGTTGAAGGATATAGTTGGGACAGCGAAAAACGTCAGATATTTAACGTCAGATATTTAAACAGCGAGTCGCGATATATTAGCTTTGCATGATCACGAGGAGGAGGGGGGGGGGGGATAACGATTTAGTATCTGAACATTCAAACCAATAACAAGGAATTTCTCGCAAAGAGTTAGCTGCACAGAAAAGGTTTATACGACATAAATTGTGCGCTTAACAAGATTACCCTGCCCCCTTTTTTGGAGCAAGAATTTGTCTACCTCATATTTACCAATTATACAACATACTTACAGAATGGATAGGACTCCAGATGTCATTCCCAGAAAATTGTCACTTAAATATCTTAAATATATACAGCATTTTAATCAAAATGTTACAGCTATTTGTGATACACTAAAATTAATGAAAATGTTTCAATGCAAAGGTTAATTTGGATTGAGGCCATTTTATTGAAAATATTCGTATTCCATCCTTGGAAGATCGAATTTTAAATACTTAGTTATTTTATTATCTTTTAGACTTCGATGAAATCTCGAAATATTTGGGTGGTTGTATATTATACAGCATGTGTACACTAGGTGGAAGAGAAAGTAAAAATGCTGCACTATCTCATAGATTCTATTTTATAGAAGGCTGTCCACCCCTCCCCCTCCTAAGCATAGAAAACGTACCAAACAGCGAGTTTGACATGCGACTTCGTTTATTTTGGAAAACAGCAACATTATGTGGGATTTAGTTTCCTATCACTTCACTGACCTCAATCGTGCTTCTTTGAAAAAGTTTCGCTTAATACTAATACTGGTAACTTTATTACTCCTCAAAGGTATCGCTACTCATCAGAAACTTTGCAACCCATATGACTTTACGGGTACAAATATACATCTATTATCAAATATTGCTGTTATAAAAACTATGATATGTTCAATTCACTTGACTTTCTCTACATTTTCGGCAACAAATTATTATTCAAAATAAAAATAAAAAAATAATAATAATAAACCGTAGTCTTCCAGATAAACATTAGCAGAAATGATTTTATTACTTAGTGCATGTAAGTAGAAGGGAAATAACGGAATGCATTTGGCTACAGCAATAGTCAAATCTTTTAAAAGCTATTGCTAAAGTCTCTTAAATTATATTATAAAATTTAAGCTACTTTTAAGATTTATATATACATTCTGATGTATTACACTTTCTCTAGCTGTTCCACAAACTTCTTACAAAGTTTATTCTTCTCTTTTGAAGTGGAAAGAACTAAAAAGAAATATCTCGGGAAATGTATAGGACAAATTATGTTTTAACGAGTTCTACATTTTTTGGGAAGTAAGTTTTGTCAATTTCTTACGGTTTACCAGTTAGTAATCAGCAAAATTCATCCAGACTGAACAGGTCTTGAGTAGCTATTACCTAGAAGTTCAAATCATACATTTTGTCATGTATATATATATATATATATATATATATATATATATATATATATATTTAATTTACGGTATATTAATCAAAATCGCTTGAGCCATTTTTGAGAAAATCAAACTTTTCGAAACTTTTTCCAGGTAAAAGCTAGTTAGGGATTGAAAATGTTCGTATCGCATTCTTGGGAGTTTCTTAAATTACAAGTTAGGTATTTAATGGACTTGTCGTTTTTGAGTTATGCTGTCCACAGACATACACACAGACACACTGAACTTTTTATAAACATTCTTTGGGGGGGGGGGGGTTCAGGGGGTCTCCGGTGAAATCTCGGTATCGAATTTTTGGGTAGAATACAATACCTTCTCTAACTACTATGTAGGTTGTACGTATGCGCCAGAGAAAGTAATATATCTACAAACTTACATTTTATGTATAGTAAATTTTGTCTATTGCTTAAGGTTTACCAGTTATGCAAAAGTCATTCAGAATGAAGACGACTTCCGGAGCTATTCTCTCTCTCTCTCTTGGCCGCATCGTGGCCGAGTGGTTAGGCCATTCGCCTCTCACCTAGATGGCTCGGGTTCGATCCCAAGCGACCGCATGCGAGATTTGTGGTGGACAAAGCGGTGCAGGGGCGGGTTTTCTTCGGGTTCTCTGGTTTCCCCCATCATGGCATTCCACCGGTGCTCCATCTTCATTCCATGTATCACCAGTGTCATTGCCTGCGGTGCCTTGGTAATAAAAGCGGGCGTTAAACACTATCCAAAAAAGTAGCTATTCTCAGAAAATTCAAGATATACATTTTATTTATCATGTAAATATTTTAATATACAATATTTTAATCAAAATCGTTAGGACCATCTTTCACAAAATCAAAATCTTCAATAATTTTGTCATGTAAGTGGCAGTTTGGGGGGGGGGAGGATCATAAAATCTTCGTGTCACATCGCTGATGAACTTAATTATTAAGTTTGTTATATTTAACCGACTTTTCGTTAAAGGCACTTTTCGTAGCTTTTTCTTAATATGCTTTCTTTTGGACTCAGGGGATCTCAAAAATGTTTCCAGTGAAATCTCGACATCGATTTTGGGTAGAATACAATATCTTCCCTACCTGTGTACATCAACGTGTAGGGATGATGGTAGGATGGTATATTACCTCTATACTATTGTGCCAAATTACTATATTTATTTATTTTTAAGAATGCCATTCATATTTCTTGACCAGTCCAGAAGTGTAATCAGTGGACTGCGAATTGCTTGCATCTTTACTCTCGAGGCAAGGATATGCTGATGCATTCTATGTCTCTCAAGTACAACCATGGATAATCCCAGCAATATTCCTGCTCTTGTCACTAGTAATGTTGCTTCTTTTTTAGAGTAAATCAGATAAATAGAGCAGTAAATATTTTAGAAGTAAACTAGAAACCAGATAATCATGTTTGCAAGTCATTAAAAAAAAGAAAACTTACAGTATTTCACCAAATCATCAAAGTTTAAGATATAAAATAAATGAGCTGTTAATTTCAAATCTGAAAAGTTAAGTCCGGATATTTTATGTATTACAGAACATCATTTAGAAAAACAGGAAATTACATTTTTCAATGGATGGTTATAAAACAGCAGCTTGGTAATATAGACAAAAACTCTCTAAAGGAGGTGTGAGTATCTTTGTTAAGAATAATATAAGTTTCAACGTAATTGATCTTGAAAAATACTGTATGGAACAAACCTTTGAATGTTGCGCTGTTCATATTAACACAGTAAACCAACTATTTATATTAGCGGTATATAGAGCACCCACAGGAAATCTTGACAACTTTCTACATAATTCTAAAACTGCTCTTCAAGCCAAAGATTCAATTTATTTTGTGTGGTGACTTGAACATAGATTTCTTTATAGACAACAATCAAAAGATGCAAATTTGTTCACTATTAAGATCATACAATCTTATGCACACAGTCAATTTTGCAACTAGAATTCAAAATAATTCCAAAACGGCTATCGTCAACATTTTTATAGGTATGTCTAAAAAGGAGTACTATAAAATACAACCCTTTGTTAATGGACTTTCAGACCATGATGGACAACTCATCAAAATTGATTATTATACACCCAATTCCATAAAATCAAACCTCGTAACCAGCTTTAGAATTGTAAATAAAGAATACATAGGGTGTTTTAAAGCTAAACTCTCCGAGGAATCGTGGGAAGAAATGCATAAACTAAATAATGTAAATGATAAATTTACTTCTTAAACACTTTCGTAAGAATTCATAGTTCTAGTTTTCCACTACATGTAAAGAAAATTAATAACAATTTAGAGATAGTACCCACAAGTGCAACCGAAATAAAAAAAATAGTACTATCCCTGAAAAACAAGAATACATCAGGATACGATGAACTAAGCACGAAAACACTAAAGATATGTGTTGACATTATTTGCAAACCTTTAGGTCATATATGTAACATATCCATGTTAACAGGAACATTTCCAGACAGATTAAAATATTCAGTCGTTAAGCCATTATACAAGAAAGGGCAAATCTCAGAAATGTCAAACTATAGACCAGTATCTTTACTTACAGCTTTTTCGAAAATCTTTGAAAAAATTATGTTTAAAAGAATTCATCACAATCTAGATAAATATAATATTTTAGCAAAAGAGCAGTTTGGATTCAGGAAGAGCATTTCAACTGGTGATGCCATCTTCAATTTAACAATTGAAGTTCTCAAGTCATTGGATGGCAAACTTAACACACTAGGAATATTCTGTAATCTATTAAAGGCATTTGACTGCGTTAGTTATGAAATACTTCTATCAAAATTATTACACTATGGAATTAGGGGCAAAGGGTATCAATGGATTACATCTTACTTACAAAATGAAAGCAAAAGGTTATAATAAATACTTCAAATAACAGCAATGTATATTCTGAATCGTGTGAAATAAAACATGGTGTCCCACAAGGATCTATTCTGGATCCCTTATTATTTTTAATTTATATAAATGATCTACCTGCAGTAATAAACAACAACGCCTATCCAATTTTTTTTGCGGATGGCACAAGTACTATAATTAAAGAACACAATGTCAGTCAGTTCCCAAATTCATCCAATAAAATTTTCCAAACAGTGATTGGTTTGAAAGTAATAAAATCCACACAAACTTTGAAAAAACTAACTACATTAATTTTTGCACACAGCATAAAAACATGTCAGACCTAAGGATAGAATATGAAAATAATCAGATTGCAGAAGCCTGTAATACAAAATTTCTAGGTCTAATGATTGAATGTAACATGAATTGGAAACACCATATTTGATTATATCTTACCCAAACTGAGCTCTGCATGTTTTGCAATTCGATCTTTAATTCAGCTTATAAATAAGAGCATGCTGAAAACAGCTTATTATGCATATTTTCATTCATTGATGACCTATGGAATAATATTTTGCTAAAAAAGTATTTATTATGCAAAAAAAAAGAAAAGTAATAAGAATAATGGCAGGGGAAAGACGATCAACTCACTGCAAGCCACTCTTCAAAATGTTTGGAATTTTACCATTAGCTTGTGAATATATTCTAGCCATATTGTCATTTGTAATAAATAACCCAGAAAAGTTTACAAAAAATACAGATACTCATAATAAAGAGACCAGACATAGGCAGGACTTACATAGACTAACAAATAATTTGCAGTTATTCCAAAAAGGGGTTTACTACAAAGGAATAGTGTTGTTTAATTCACTTCCCTCTTCTATAAAAGAATTGCAAATGAACAAAAACAAGTTTAGATCAGAATTAAAAAGATGCCTTATTACTCACACCTTCTATACAGAGGAAGATTTCATTCAATCAAAAAATACTGGTAATAATGTAACAATGTAAATATAATAAACATGAATATTCTAAGAATGCAAGTGTACGGGTAGACTTTTGGAAACAGACATGTAATTGAAAATTATGCAAAACTGACACCTCTGAAAATTAACTGTCAGAATTATTATTTGTAAATAAATGTATTAGTAAGTATGCATAAATGTAATTGTGGACATGATCTACATCCTAGTATGGGCTTTGAGCCTTAGCTCATAATAGGATCTACAGATTGCAATGCTATGTATGTATGTGTGTGTGTTTTTTTGGTAGTGTTTAACGCCCGCTTTAACTACTTATGGCACCGCAGGCGGTGACACTGATGATACATGAATGCTGATTGAGTACCGGTGGAATGCAATGGCGGGGGAAACCGGAGTACCCGGAGAAAACCCGCCCCAGCGCCACTTTGTCCACCACAAATCTCACATGCGGTCGCTTGGGATCGAACCCCGGCCGTCTAGGTGAGAGGCAAGAGGTCTAACCACCCGGCCACGGCGCGGCCGTGTGTGTGTGTGTGTATGCATGTATGTTCGTGTGTGTATGTATGTATGATCCAACACCGAAATTTCATCAGAGACATGTTTGAGGCCCCTTAATGCAAAAGTATTTTTTAGAAAATGTCCGCGAGTCGTGAACAGCATAACTAAACAATCTGATGTGTTCAATTCACATTACTTTATGTATCTATTCTACAATGACTCTGCGGTGCTCCTATTTTAGGATTTCCGCAACCTGGTGGCGTCGTTATTGTGGATACCAACGCCTGCGCTAATGGTACTGGAGGCATTCTATCGCAGGTCCAAGATGGCTAGGAGCGGGTAACCAATTACAGCAAGACTCTCTCCAAGACAGAAAAGAAGTACTGCGTAACTCGACGAGAGCTCCGGGAAGTAGCAAAGGCACTAGAACACTACTAAAGTATCTGTACGGTCAGCCATTCCACCTTACGACTGACCCCTCCGCCCTCACTTGGCTGTTGAGCTTAATTAAAGAATTTGGAGGGCCAGACAGCCAGTTAGGTCTAGAGCAGAGGCGGTCAAACCCCGTGCCACTTTCGCTCGTTACTCGTAAGTGACGCCACTTCTCGAGAGTGTGGCAACGAGAATCTCGTGTTATCGAGAACTAGTGCTCACGAGCGAGGCGACTCGAGTATTCTCGTAACTAGAGACGAAGTAGGTTCAGTATGATCGTAATCAGTTACGTAATAACTAGGGCCCGGATTTTTAGGCTTTAACCTATTTTTTCCCTTATAAGTAAGTTACAAAGTTGATGTTTCAAGCCCTTTCGATACTAATATGTGAATCTTATTCAACCTATATAAAGAAGTTAAATGGGACAATAAGACTTAAAACTCGCTAAACTTAAGTTTTATTTATTTTTGTTTAACCTCTGTAGAAAATGTATCTATTTTTTCTTAAATTCATTAGAATTTCAATTTTTGTTTAACAATTCCTTTAGTTTTAGTTTTGAATGTACATGTGGGGTTAGCATAGGAAAGAATTTATCACGATTTTTATTTTGGTATAGAAATTGCGTGTATGAAATACACGCCAGCGAAATCTTATAACAGTGAAAGATATTTTTCTGCCTATAGGAATATATTAAAAAAACAGAACATTTTTAAAAGTGGCTAATTGTGTACAGCAAAACTACTGAAATGTGAAGTTTGTTTTAAATGAGTGCTATATATTAAAAATCTGATGTGTTCCATTCACATGACTTTCTCTACATCTCTGCAACAAGTTATTGATAAAAAGCTTATGCTTCTATTTATTTCATGCTAATCGACAAAAAATTATCAGAAATACTCTTATTACTTGCTTCCTTGTAAGTAGAAGCGAAATAAGGGAGTACCATAGGTTAAAGTGATAGTCAAAAGCTGGTTGCTACGTGACTGAAGTTCCTTTGTATGGACACGAGTTGACAAATTCCTGTATGAGAAAAGTAAGTTTTTTTAGGTGAAACCACAATCAAGGAATAACTCAAAAACGATCACTTCCACGAAAAAAATGTATATAACATAAAGTGTGTGTTTTAACGTGCTCTACATTTTTTGTGAGGGTGGGGGGATTTTCCTCAAAATCTTCGTGTCGCATCCCTGGAAGATACTAAACTTAAATACCAAGTTTGGTATTTAAGTTCACAGCCACACGGACACACACATACTCACACGGACCTAAGGGAGCCCTAAAACATATATTTCCGGTGAAATCTCGGTATCGAATTTTTGGATGGAGCGCAATACCTTTCCACACTATATACATAGTGCGTATAGAGAAAGTAAAAATACGTGCTAAATGTTTAGTTAAAATGTTCGAGCACGAGTATACTGTGTAATAAATTACCTTAAATTACAATACATAGTTCCGTGAAGTAAAATAATTTTCATATTTTTCTCTATATTATGTTATAAAAGGTATTTGTCGTCAGCTTCCTTAAATAAGTAAGAAATTGTTTAAAAACCTTAAAAAAAAAAAAAAACTTAGAAATGCCGTTAGAAAGCTTCGACAATTGTTTAAAAACCTAAAGAGGTTAATAAAAGGTTAAAACTGCATGTATAAAAAGCTAAAAATCCGGGCCCTAGTAATAACACAAGTTGACTCATCGTTTCTCAGTACATATGTCATAAATGCGCCCACAGTAAACTGTTTAAATCAGCGATACTAATCGTTAATGACATATCTATAATTTGTGTTACTTTGTATATACATGTTCAGATTACAACCGAAAATAGAATTACTTCTTGCAACATAAGTCTCTTAGGAGTAATACACTATATACACATTTTAATAAAAGGGGAGACCACGTACATATTTGCAGATTCTGTGATACCACATTTCGTTTTTAACCCTTTCCCTAGTGTAGTCTATTTAAACCTTAAATCATTTAAACAGATGATATAATATAACTAGCAGGACCGATTATGCGAGTTTCTGCGCATTACACCGCAGTCTTGCGAGAATCTAGACCCCCGTACGCTCGCTGGTCAAGCTCTCTCATGCCAGCTATGCGATCAGTTGCACCTACTGGCTGCGAGAGGCGCGTTTAGCGGCAGCGAGAAACGAGCGAGACTGAAAACTGACTTGACGGCTCTAGTCTAGGGGTTATAAGAGTACAACTTCACAACAGAACATCGGTAAGGAATGAGCCACTCAAATGCGGGCGCCATATCCAAACGATCCTGCCCAAAGGAGTGTGGCCACTGCATTAAGGTTGAGGAGAAAGAGCGACCCGCAGCTGTCCGTGTCATCTCAGCGGTGCCTGCAGCTGGAAGGGATAGCGCAGGTCTGAGGAGGGGGAAGCTGGTGGACGCCAACATGAGGTCACTCGAGAAAAGTGGAGACATGAACTAAACATATCTGGGTTATGTGTGTTAAGTTCTAATGGTCCCAGTGCTTTTGAAGGCTAAGGGTATATTTTTAAAGTTTGGGAGTCCCTGATGGGAAGACCCAGAAAGAGGAGTTGATGCTCCTTCGGAGTAAGTTATAAGCCCTCGAAGAAGTATATGCAAGTCTTCGGGAGAATACGCTAGACTGAACCGAACAATTGGCAAACTGAGACTACAGGCAACTCAAGAGATGATACCGGCAATGTTATCTGTGTGCGCGGCGCGGCCCACCGACCAGGAGCCGGGGTCTATATGCAATATAACGTGGAACACTTGAACACAAGCCATTGATGTAGGTGGACCATTCCCTGTATCCGACAGGAGTAACATATCTCTTGGTGGTGGATTGCTTCATCAAGTGGCTTAGGTGTACAGGGAAACACTGCTACAACTTGGCGTGCAGAAGACGCATACAACACCTCTCCATCCACAATCAGGTGATACGTCAAAACTCTAGAGTGACAGTTGTTGAAGGTTGTGGCCAATCTCAACTTGGATTTAGGTGCCACTTTTCATGCTGAACTACCGCTCTTCAACCCATGCAACACCGGGTTGACATCAGCAGAGAGCTACGTTTACGTAATACTTTGTTTGTAGATTTTCTGTGTACTTCGAATGTTATTTTGTTCTTAGATCTGTTGTTCTTGCCAAGTAATAGTAGACAACCTTCCTAATAGATTTACATGGTAACGCGTTCAAACTTGCCATTCCTGCAGCTATACCGCCAGCACGCAGACGTTATTATAACAGACCTTTGTGGCAAATAACCTCAAGGTCATGAACTAGTCTCTCGCAGCTTGGCCTTAAGTTTGGGAGTTCTTCTGGAGCCGAACAGCCGGCAGTCAATTACATGGATCATTATATAACCCGATTTCATGACATTATTCAAGTTACCAACCTCATATCTAAGAAAACAGAGAAAATAAAATATAAATATTTCCTCATTCATTTTTATCCATGGACTTTGTTTCGATTACTGTTTTTTATTTTCTCTAGATATTATTTATCTGCAGTAAATAGAGTATTACATTCCACTCAAGTATTCAATGCCAAGATTTCACGGAAATACCTGCAGGTTTGAGGTTCCCCGTGTAAAAAATAAATGAATACCACACTTGATATTTAAGTTCAGCGTCTTCCAAGGACGAAGATTTTCAAGAAGATTATCCCAGCACAAACGTTTTGCATGGAAGTGGTTTAGTTTGTGTTTTTCTCTACTAAGGTTTATGTTTAGTATATAGGTATTGTATTACAGTTGATTTGGCGTATTTATTGTTTAGTATATACTGTATAATAGTTGATTTAGTGTATTTTAGCTTTTATTTTTATTTTCTAAAACATCCCATACGGACCTTAATTAAAATACGGTATATTTAAGATATTTGCAACAAAACATGTGGACATGTCCAAAGCATCTTGGACTTTCTGCAAATATTCTTCATCCTAAATAAGTTTTGTACAATTAGTAAACTATAAGAGATAGACAAAATCCTATTGCATGAAAAAAATCTAGATATCGTTATAGCATACAATTCGTCAAATTATAATTTTTTTTTTTCATTAAACATTTCCCAGATATTTTCTATTTGCTTTGAATTTTCAAATACTTTCGTAGCTCCAGGGTCTAACCCTTTTAATTTAATCACAAGTCTTTCATTGGCTGCATGTCTCTTTTCACAGTCGTTGGCTGGATGCGAGCTTGGGTAGCATAATGCTTTTTTAAAAACTTCAACTGCGCGCTTTATGCCTTTTTCTGCACGCAAATAGCCTCAAGGTCACGAACTTAGTCTCGCGCAACTTGGCGCAGGAAGAAATCGCGTACGCGAGTGTATGGTGTTCTAACATAGAAAATTCCACAGTACCAAATATGCAGTCCTGAACAGTCTAAGGTACAGAACAGGAAAATAGTAAATACCAACAAATACATGGACAGATGCCCCAAACTGCTTCCACAAAAATGCAGTGGACAAGAGAATCCAAAAATGAATTTTAAAAAAACTGAAACACATAAAACATACAGCCATACAGAACCACCGTGACCAATCTCAGTTTAGAAATTCACATATCGTTCTTGGGCACACAACAAATTTCAGAGTATCTTCAAAAATTACATCACTACCTTAGCTACTAAAAGAAAAAGAAGAAAAAAAATCCAAAACAACTATGTAAAAATTTAAAGTTCCTATTCGAACAAACAAAAACTCGGGGCTGGTCCTGTAGCTCAGTCGATAGAGCACCTGTCGGCTACTTAAGGGTTGGGCCCCTTGTATTGCAGATTTACGGCTGGGGGTGGAAATTTTTCTCTAGCAAAAATTATTCCCTACCCTTCCCAGTCTGGAAATGTGAAGGAGAGTGTGAATGAGTCTGTGTGGTCTAATGAATAAAAAATCTGACGTGTTTCATTCACATCGCTTTCTCTAGATGTTCCACAAAAAATTCCTTACAAAAGATTATTCTTTTATCTACCTTATGTTAATCAAGATAAACATGGGCAGAGTTGATCTTATATTTGCTTCTTTGTAAATGGAAGGGACATAAGGAAATACACTAGGCTAAAGCGATAGTCATATCTAAAAAGCAGGCCACTAAGTGAAATAAATGCAATTCGGTTCTCTTTGCTTGCTAGGAGTAAACAAAAGAAAGACGAAAGGAGAGATCTGTTCTGTTTAAGTATCTTAAAACTGAAATAAATAACTCGGAATATCTCGAAAACGGTTAACTCTTAAGGGGGGGGCAGTATATGACATGAATTGTTTTAATGAGATCTTACATTTTTGTTCAGGTAGGTTTTTATCTGTCTCTTACGGTTTACCAGTTATACTAAAATATATAAAAGTCATCCAGAATGAAGTGGTCTCGAGAGCCTAATCTCAGAAAATTCAAGATATACATATCGTTTGGCATGAAAATATCTTAAAACATGTGCTATTTTAATAAAAATCGTTTAAGCAATTTTGAGAAAATCAATAATTTCAAAAAATGTGTTATGTAAAGGGCAATTGGGGTGGGGTGACGCATTTTGGAAGATACTGAAATTAAATACCAAGTTTGGTATTTAACGGGCTTTTAGCCACCCCCACACACGGACATGTTTCTTAACTTTTTTTTTTAATCAGAGGGGTCCCAAAATAAGTTTTCCGGTGAACCCTCGACATCGAATTTTTGGGTGGACTACAATGATTTCTATATCCACTATGCACATTGTACATACGAGCTATAGAAAATAAAAAAAGAGAATAAAGAAACCCAATAACATCAGTACTCGAAATAACACCATTGCCGATAGGCAATATGTTCTGAACCGAAATGCCGCCGATATGATTGTGCAGTTAATTGGAACAATAAAAAAGGAGAATTTATGGAATAAAATACTCAGACTGTAATCTAGTGTAAGGAAGAACAAGGGAAAAAAAAAAGAAAAAAAAAAAGGTCTAGAAACTACACCACAAGAACACATGCGTCACCTAAAATACAAACAGAAGAATCAGCAGTTGCTCAGCACTTCTGGTCACCAGGATATGAAATCACTCACAATGCAAAATGTGTTAAAACTGGCTGATCAACATAATTAGACGTATCGGAAAATTTCTACACAATGAAAAATAAATTATTTTGATTTACCGCAGTACAATAGCCTTTGGAAGTTCATGAGCACTTTGGCGCTAAGGAAAGCAGATTCAGCCGGAATTAGGGATAGAAAATGGGAATAACACGTGTTTCCCAGTAAATAATTTTAAGCCATATTCATGTTACAAAAGCAAACCAAACTCTTGCCATCGAAGCTGCTGTATTTTTTGACATTACATAAATACCCAGTTTCTATACTTTACGCAATACGTGACAGTGCATTGTGCGATGAAATTACCTGTCTAAAAAGGTTGTAAACAGCTAGAGTAGATAGAATATTATTTTGAGCAATCATTTAGACATCAAATGCACTGCAATATTGGAAATAAAATTAAGCAATTTTTCTGTTCAATTCCCGGCCCGAAACAAAACCGAGTAAACAATTCTTTCCTTTCTAAATGAGTCCGATGAGAGAAAGAACGTGTAAAATGTTCTGATTGTTTTATGATATATAGTTAGACAATTCATTCTCAATTCTGTAACAATATTAAATGTAGCAATGAGTTTCCCAGAAAGGCTCGAGAGAAGTAAGAAACATGAATGTTTATAGTGAAATTATCATCATAACATGTGTGGAAAACCACCCCACCCCAGTTTTTTTTTCTTTTTTACTTTCTCTATATGTTATGTACTATATACATAGTGTGTAGAAAAGGTATTGTAATGCACCCAAAAATTCGATACCGAGATTTCACTGGAAATACAAGTTTTGGGCTCCCCTGAATAAAAAAAAAAAGAGAGCATTTTTACTTTCTCTATACGTACTATGTACATAGTGTATAGAGAAGGTATTGTATTCCAACCAAAATTCGATACCGAGATTTCACCGGAAATACATTTTTTTGGTCCTCCTGAATGCAAAAAAAGCATTTCTGGAAAAAGGTCCGTGTATGTAGGTGCGTACGCGCGCGTGTGGACAACATAGTTCAAAAACGAAAAGACCGCTAAATACCAAACTTGGTATTTAAGTTTGGTTTCTTCCAAGGATGCGACACGGAGATTTTCAAGAAACTCCCCCACCCCGAACTATCCTTTACATGGAACTTTTTTTCGAAAAATCTGATTCTCTCAAAAATGGCTCTAACGAGTTTGATTAAATTGTCTATATTAAAGATATGTAGCTGACAAATACAATGTATATCTGGAATTTTCTGGGAGTAGCCTCTAAAGACTACTTGATTCTTGATGAATTTTACAGAATTTTGATAACTGCTAAACCGTACGAAGTGGACAAAAACTTACCACACAAAAAATGTAGAGCACATTAAAACACACAATTTAAGTTAAATATATATAGATATTCCTTGTTTTTGGTTTCAGCTTTAAAAAACTTATACTTTTCTCATACAGGAATTTGTCAACTTCTGTCCACACAAACAAAGGAACTTCAGTCACATAGCAACCAGCTTTGGACCATCAATTTAACCTATGGTACTCAGGTATTTCCCTTCAACTTACAAGAAAGCAAGTAATAACACTATTTTTGCCCACCTGGGTAGCGTGGTGGTAGAATGTCTGCCTCACATTCAAAAGGTCGTGAGTTGGAATCTCGCTAAGGGGGAGTTACCTGGATAAGGTTTTTTTTCGAGGTTTTCCCTTATCCTGAGAAGACGAATGTCGAGTAACTTTAAGCTCCATGGACCCCGAGATCATTTGAGCATCATTTCACCAATTTCATTCATCGTACGATATGACCGGCCAGGTTAAAGGACGTTAAGCGACTAAAAAAAGACTATTTCTGTTAATTTTTTCTCGTTTAGCACTAAGTAAATAGAAGCATAAGCGTTTTAACAATAGTTTGTTGCAGAGATGTAGAGAAAGTCATGTGAATGGAACACATCAGATTTTTAGAAAAATGTCCGTGTGTGTGTGTGCATTTTTTATTTTCTCAAAAATGGCTCTAATGATTTTTATTAAAGTATCGTATAAAATAAAGATATTTACTTGACAAATAATATGTATATCTTGAATTTTCTAGGAACAGCCTCTGAGGACTACTTTATTCTGGATGAATTTTAAGGAATTTTGCATAACAGGTAAACCGTAAGAAATGGACAAAAACTTACCACACAATAAATGAGGGCACGTTAAAACACACAATTTATGTTATATACACTTTTTTCGTGGTGTTGATCGTTTTTGAGATATTCCTTGTTTCTGGTTTCAGCTTTAAAAAACTCATCCTTTTCTCATACAGTAATTTGTTAACTCCTGTCCATACAAACTAAGGAACTTCAGTCACATAGCAACCAGCGTTTGAATATCACTTTAATCTATGATACTCCCCTATTTCGTTTCTGGTTACAAGAAAGCAAGTAATAAGACTATTTCTGCTATTTTTTTTTTTTTTTCGATTAGCCTGAAGTAAATAGAAGCATAAGCTTTTTAACAATAATTTGTTGCAGAAATATAGAGAAAATCATGTGAATGGAACACATCAGAAGTTTTTTCCAAATTACAATACATACAATATCACGGAATACTAGCGTTTTTTGTGCTTAAAATTACTAAACATTGGTCGAATTTGCGACCTCTTGAATGAAAGAGAGACACGATACCCCTAAACTACCGAGGCGGGCTACTAGTGCTATTGTCAACAAATCTAAATCTTAAGGCAGATTGCGGTATAGTGAACACACATGAATGTGCATACGCGGTCTTTGACAACTTCAAAGATTTTAAAAGGATCAACCCATTTACAAAGAAAATCTTGTTTAATTGCCTTTTTTTTTTTTTTTTTTTTTTAATTTTTTATTTATTTTTTATAATGTGATATAAGTTCAGGAACAAAATTTTGAGTAACAGATAAATGCTGATTATTTAATCACAGAATATATTACTGAAATATGGTACACTTAACAGACGTGTATAACAATATGGAATATTTACGATTTTTTCCGAACCTATAAAAAGGGAGGAGCATATATGCTTAAAAAGATTTTTAAAATCTGATGTGCCCCATTCACGTGACTTTATAGCAACAAACTTTCCTTCCAAAAGATGTTCTTTAATCTACGTCATGTCAATTGAGAAAAACATTACTAGAAACGTTATTATTACTTGTAAGTAGATGGGAAATAAGGGAATAATTAGGCTAAAGCTATATTCAAATATTTAAAAAGCCATTTCTATGTGAAACAATTGAAATTTGATTATCTTTTGCATTCTAGGGAGTAAGACAAAACAGAAGAAACGAAAGTTGACTTCCTTCTTGTTAAAAATTCCAAGATTGAAACCAATAACAAGAGAAAAGTTAACTTTGCAACAAAACTGTAAATGACAAATTTTGTGTGTTAATGAGATCTACATTTTTATGTAGTAGTTTTTTTTCTCTTACAGCTTACGAATTATATAAAAGTCATCCAGAATGAAGGGATCTTTAGAGGCTATTCCCAGAAAACATATTTTCATGAAAATATCTTTAATATATGGCATTTTAATCAAAATCGTTAGCCATGTTTGAAAAAGCCAACATTTTCGAAAAATGTTCCATGTAAAAGGGTAGTTCAGAGAAGGTGGGTTTTCTTGGAAATCTTTAGTCACATCTTTGGAAGATACTGAACTTGAATACCATGTTTGGTATTTAACCGACTTTTCGTTTTAAACTTTGCTGCCCACAGACACACGCGCGCGCAGAAATTGTTCTAATTTTTTTTTTTTTTTTTTATTTCAGGGAGTCTCAAAACATGTATCCCGGTGAAATTTAGGTAATCGAATTTTTGAGTGATATTCAATACTTTCTCTACCCTTATACTATGTACATTGCCATAGAAAGTAAAAATTGTTTGTTAGTGATCATATCCACACCACCGGTGTGAGGAATTGCATCCATAGGAGTTATTTTACGTGCCAATACATCTACTGAAATGGGGATGTTGCTTTTAAATACACTTAATGGCATTGATCTAAGCCGAGTTTGAACCCGCGATCTTCGGATCAGGTTCAACCAAATGAGCCACCCAAACACACAATACGAGCAAAGCTGGAAGTATTACTCAAAATATAGGCTGGTCATCTTGTTGAGCAAAACTACAAAACCTACCTCAGAGTCACTGAGGGTTCTTCGCCAAAATTGAGAATGTACACACATGGAAAGAATAATCATTCTTAACAATGCGACCACGTCAATTTTTCTAAAAGCGGTTAGAGAAATCTATAAGAATTAATCTATAAAAATGCCATGTGTTCCCGTAGTGCTTTCCCCCGAGAAAGAAAGGACTTCATATTCTTTTGCCTATCTTTTTTGGAGGAGAGGCAGTTTTGGTCACCAATTTGAAATTTCGTTTTTATAATGCCAGAATTTATCTTTCGCACTGCTGATATGAAGTAGGCGTTAACAGTTAGCGGTTTCTTCTGTCAACATATCAATGTCGACTTATGCGTTAGTTTTCATCGTTTTCATTCGCTTATCAGCTAACATATTCGTTACCTTCGAACTTTCTGCGTATTGTGAGCAATCGACCAGAATATTTTCCTTTTTGTTGTAAATTGAATGGTGAATTAACAGCTCACTTATTTGCACTTATTTATATCAGTAAAGGAAATTTTACACCCTATTTAAAAGCCAACACAACCCAGAAAGGGCAGGTTGAAAAAAAAGTTTTTAGAGAGATTAGAAATATCCAACTGCAAATCTTTCCCCGTTTGCCCGCTTATGTTCATTAAAACAAATTTAACAAATGTATCCAATTACAACGTATGAATACCAGCTTTTAGGTCTTTGCATAGATCTGATCTTCTAGGTCTACATTAGCCAGACGTTCCGTATTATACAGGATTTTCCTTATTCGAGAAGGAATATTGTGTCCCTATTACAGTTATACGGACTTAAAACATCCCTGTTTTTTTTTTTTCCCCTGTTTAAAGGTTGCATTTTGAAAAACGTGCATGTTTGATACATTGGTATTGGTAACTGCATAGTTACATGGTAAAGCTAAGAACCAAACTAGAAGTTTTAGTTGAGAATGTGTTGGGAATTATAAAAATATTTGGGATTTTCTTTTACAGTTTTTTTTTTTTTTTTCGAGACTGTTCAAGATTGATGAATAGTACGACATGTGTAAACAACTTGTTAACATTTTTCAATGATATCAGTCTTATAATTGAGTATGTTAATGTCAGATTTATTGCGAATTTCTGAAACCTCACAAGAATGTAAGAGGGAGTATTTGCAATATCGAACAAAAATTAAACAGATAAATACTGTAAGGAGAAAATCTTACTTAATTTGATCAAGAGTGAAAGTAATATAATACTAAAATATAGGGTGTCATTCTCAGTTTTTTATGACTTTATTAAGATTAATACAAGCTCTTTTGATCAATGCAATTAAACGTTTATGTATGAAGTATATAGCTCAATAACATATTTATAGAGATGATTAATTATTTTACAAACACCTTTCTTATGGAAATCGTTAATAAACTTAATGTAAAAATATTACATTAATATAAAGGCCCTACAGATTAAGCAGTTATGCTTTTAACAGCACATGGCCCTCGGTCGCATGCCGCCCCCGCTCCAACCGATGGTTTCTCCTGCGCGTACAGTCTTATGCATTGAAACGAAAAGGATGAACCTACGAGGTGAGGTCAGCTAGAACCATTATTATTTCACAAATTACAATACTGAATGTCCCTTACATTGCTTAACTTTTCAAAGAGATTGGAAATGTTCTCCTCATGTTCGAAGACAGGCACTGAAGAGTTTTAAATTATTAAAAACATGTTGCAATACTTCTTCATTTTATTTTACAGTTCTTATAATGATCGGGGATTACATTTATACACTTTGCCGCTTTTGGTTCTGACCCATAATTCACTCCTGCTTGCTGCGCTCCCCCTTCTTGGGGAACGTTTTCGATTTTTTCCCTAACACTGATCCTGTACTTTTAAATGTCTACTTTTTTATCAGTTGTACTTCTGTTAGGGGATCAGTAACGGGTAAGCGTTCCCGAAATGCTCTACGACACAGAGACGGAGATTAGTGTTTTATAAAGTTGCAACAAATAAAAACTGTTTCCTCGTAGTATATTGACCACGAGTGCACTATCGCACAACTGAAAACTACCAAAGAACATTCTCTAATACCTTCGTTTATCATGTGACGCAATAGTGGGAACTGCAATCTCAGCAGGCGAGTGGCTCGCGCCCGAGACCCAAGTGCCGATAAGAGTGTGACCGCTTAATCTGATCGCGCGCGTGTCAGAAATTGAACATTAGAGGCGATAGTGTCCATACTGACTCGCAAAAAAATATAAATATCTGTTTACACCTATAAAACGTCTATTTGTACTCTGAGACAAAATTTCAAAGAAACGTCCAGGGCATTTACTAGTGTCAAGAAAGTTCCGGGAATTTGCCAATTAAACACAAAAAATGAATTATTCATCCATTTTATTGTATCTCCTTCTAAGTAGGCCCCTTCTGAAATTTAACATTTATGCCAACGAATAATCCAATCAAAACATTTTTTGTAGGCACTTTTAGGAATCGATGTCAATTGTCGCCACGAATTTTCCTTTATGTCTTCTATCGACTGAAAACGGGTGCCTCGAAGTGGTAATTTGAGTTTTGGAAAGAAAAAGAAATCAGCAGGAGCCAGATCAGGTGAATACGGTGGTTGTTCGATGAAATTTGTTTAGTTTTTTGGCCAAAAATTCGTTCACAATAATAGCCTTGTGAGCTGGTGCGTTATCGTGGTGCAGAATCCATGAGTTGTCGTTACACAAATCTGGCCTTTTTTGCCGTATTTGTTCTGTTGAGTGCACGACACCGCGATAATCAAAAAAACTGTCAACATGACCTTCAGTTTTGATCGAGTTTGACGTGCCCTTTTAGGTTTCGGTTCAGTTGGAAGGCGCCATCCGGAAGCTTGTTGACTGGTTTGAGTGTCAAACTCGTAAACCCACGTCTCATCACCAGTTACAATGCTTTTCATGAATGTGGGGCCGGAACTGGCTCGTTCTAGCATGTCTTCAGCAATACTTCCGCGATTGAGTTTTTGTAGAAAATTCAATATTTCGGAACTAACAGAGCTGCAACGCGTGTCATGCCCAAACAATCGTTTAAAATGATACGAATCGATTCGTGAGACCAGAAAGCTCAGCGGCAATCTCTCGCAGACCTAAATGACAATGTTCAGACACCATTTTCTTCACTTTAGCGATGTTCAGTTCAGTTGAAACCGTTGATGGCCGATCAGAGCGAGGCAAATATTCCACCACATCTCGACCACTTTTGAATGCACTGTACCACTCATTTGCACGTGTTTTTGATAAAGTCGATTCACCGTAAGCCCTCGTAACATTTTAAGCGATTGGGCACACGAAATACCATTTGCAATGCAAAATTTGAGACAGATTCTTTGTATCCATCGTAAAATCGCAAATCACCTTTGAGATGAACTAACAAAATGGCGTACTGTAAACAAACTAGAGGACAGATGACGATCAAATTCCGCGTGGGTATAGAGGAAAGTTGTACCAACGTAGCGACAACAATAATTTAGAATCCCCTTTTAAACAGGATTTTTAAATGATCGATTCCCGGTACTTTCTTGACAGAATGTATATACCTATATATGTCATTTCAGAACTCATGATAACTGTTTTTATCAGCCAATAAAGTTGCAGGAAACCCAACTCAGGACATACGATTGAAAGTCGCTGGAATATTCTTCGCAATGCGGTTACTAAATTGGGGTCCGGATACAAAGGGGCTATGGGTACGGGACATTGAGAGATGTTAATAATGTTCATATTTGTATTACATATGCACAAAAAGTACGCGTATGTACTCTACGAGCTTACGACCTTCAAAATAATCCCCCAAGACTTTCACACATCTTTGCCAACGATCAGGAAGGCGTTGAACATCAACTGTAGTGACATCCATCTTGGAACACAGACTCTATGATTCTAACGTTTGCACTGTAGGTGTCTACTCGCACATACCAATGTACTCAGGCGTCATCTGCTGGTGGTATCCCATACTGTGTACATGTTTTCAAATATGTGTGTATATATGACTTCTGAAATTATCCTATCTATCTAATCTAACCCTATCCTACTACCTATATATAAACACACAATTCAGATTGTGTTCCTACAATATTGGGGAGGCGAGTGTCCCTTATTGTCATTTTAAAAATCTGGCAAGTCTATTTGGATCGGTTTATATCCGTAACTATATAGAAAATATACACATCACTATTCAGTAATAAAGCCAATTGAATTGAGCACATATTGTTCCATGTTAATTCCCAGTTGTGTTATACCTATCTAGAACACACATTCAAGATTTTTGCACAGTAGGCCCCACTCATTTATTTGCATGCAGCCCTTAACATCTTAGATTGTACCATTGTTTCACAATATTCTTGTAATTTTGGAGAAACTCTGCTTATTCTTTATTCTATAAAAATCTGATGTATTACACTCATATGATTTTCTCTAGCGCTCTACTAATTTCTTACAAAAGATTATTCTTCTTTCTATGCAATGCTAATCGAGATAAATATTAGCAGAATGTTCTTATTACTTAGTTCCTTATAAGTAAAAGGGAACTTAAGGGAATACACTAGGCTAAAGTGATAGTCAAATGTTTTAAAAACTATCATTATGAGATTGTCATTGCAAATCACTTCTTTGCTTGGCCAGGAGTAGAGCAAAAGAAAAGCGGACACTTCCAGTCTGAGAAAAGCATAAGTATTTCACAATTGAGATGAATAAAAAGGAATATCTCGAAAACGGTTACCTCCACAACAAAAATATAAAGGATATAAATTGTGTGTTTTGACGAGATCTACATTTTTTGTGCAGTAAGTTTCTGTCTATCTCTGATGGTTTAGCAGTTAAGCAAAATTTGGCAAAATTCATCCAGAATAAAGAGGTTTTCAGAGGTTATTCCCAGAAAATTCAATTTTATTTGGGATGTAAATAGCTTTAATATATGGGATTTTAAGCAAAATTGTTAGAGCTTTTTTTAAAATATCAAAGTTTTCGAAAATTGTTCCATGTAAAAGGTAGTTTGTGGTGGAAAAATTTTTTTGTTTGGTATTTAATTGTCATTTCGTTTTTGAGCTATGATGTCCACAGACACACATACAGACATTTTTCTAAAATGTTTTTTTTTTTAGACTCAGGGGGCCCCAAAGCATATATTTCCAGTGAAATCTTGACATCAAATTTTTGGATGGAATACAATACCTTTTCTATCCACTATGCACATTGCACCTGTGGGCTAGAGAAAGTCAAAACATATGCTACCAATCTTCTGTGTGTGGCATTGCTGCACAATGATTTACATGTCCAAATCACTAAGTGGGATCATACCAGGAATTGTCTCAGAATATCAAAATTCTACAGATTAAAATGACATGCCAATCACAAATTATTAAGCATCAATTTATAATGTAACATACATTATACTGTGATTATTTACAAAAACAAAATAAATTTTAAAAATTCATACTTGTTTGTTTATTACTTTTGTTATTATGGGTTAAAAAAAATGTTGACAATCAACACTAGCAATCAAAGTTTCTCACTAATTACACATGAACATCATATATTGTGTTACAAAGACGACTGGTTTTTAAAATATCAATCATAGATATTATCATAAACATGTGTTATATTGTCAATGTTGCAATGTTCGAGGTTGTGCATAACTTCCATAAATATAAATAAATATATACAAACACAATTTTTAGACAACGCTTAAAAATCTTAACCCAGATAACCACAAAGATTATAAATATTTAGATTAAATTAATGTCATGTATTAATTTCACCTGGACATACAAAGTTCCAAAGCTTTTAGTAACAGAAGTACCTATTGATTTCTTTAATTCAGATGGATAGTGGTAATGCAATATATCAACTAAAAATGTGTCCAGCTTTTAGCTATGTAGCTCATAATCATTTAAAATATAAATTTATGTACCCCTCTAATGATTCTGCACATTACATAAACTATACAACATTTTCATCCTGCTGAATCATCTGCCCCAACTTAATATCATGTCATCCAACGAAGCCATCACTGCCGTTGCTCTCCAATATTTTGGGTTGCAAGGGATAGTGGTGGCACTCTATAACCTCTCCAATCCAAATTCCAACCTAAATCTGCCCAATGAGCAACCTGCTTTTATAATGAGACTCTGGGGACCAATTACTAACAGTGTAACTATAACATGAGAAACAGAGAAAATGATATTTTAATAATTCTAGTGGCCTGTCACGGTTTAGAAATGTCCAACAAGTTGCACTTGTGGTAATGGTTGGTGAACATGCTTTCCTCTGGGCTAGGTCCTTGGACCCATTGACCAGACAGGTGCAGCCTCCATTCAAACTAGGGGTTTTACGTGAGTGGACAAGGTAACCACATTAGAAATAAACAAAAAATGGCCTACTTAAAAAAAATCATTTTGTTAGCCAATCCTCCTAAAAGGTTTACAAATTTACACAATTTGTTCATCTATGTAATCTTACTTTTGACAAATATTTTCCTAGAAATTATTTCAAATTATGTAATGTGATTCTTAGCCCCATACAACATGAGGAAACACTATGCTGTTTATATCTCATATTAGCTTGTTAGTGATGGAATCATACAAAACTAAAAATCTGATGTGCTCTACTCACATGACTTTCTCTACGTCTCAGTAACAAGCTATAGTTAATAAGGTTTTTCTGCTATCTAATTCGTGCTAGTTCACATAAACTTGCAGAAATGGTCTTTCTTTCTTCCTTGTAAGGGAATACACTAGGTTAAAACAATAGTCAAATGCTTTAAAATGTGGTTGCTATGGGATTGAAATCTTTTTCCCTGCATGGCCAGGAGTTGACAAGTTCCCATATGAGAAAAGTATAACTACTTTAAAACCGAAATCATAACAAGAAATATCTCTACAACGGCAACTCCACGAAAAAAAGTTTGCTTTAATGAGATCTACATTTTTTTTTTATATAAGTTTTGGTATATCTCTTACGATTTACCAGTTATGCAAAATTCCAGAAAAATTCATTCAGAATGATTAAATCTTCAGAGGCTATTCCCAGAAAATTCAAGATATACATTTTATTTGCCATGTAAATATCTTTCATACACAATATTTTAATCAAAATCCTTAGAGCCATTTTTGAGAAAATCAAAAATTTAAAAAAATTTTCCATGTAAAGGGTCGTTGGAGATGGAATTTTCTTCAAAATCTTCATGTCGCATCCTTGGAAGATACTGTACTTAAATATCAGTTTGGTATTTAATAGACCTTTCGTTTTTGAGCTATGCTGCCCACAGTCAGACACGCACACACATATTTTTCTAAAAATGCCTTTTTTGGTTTCTGGGGGTCTCAAAACATATCTTTCTGGGGAAATCTCGGTATCAAATTTTTGGGTGCATTACAATACCTTTTCTATACACTATGCATGTAGTACGTGTAGAGAAAAGTAAAAAACAACCTACTAAATACTGTGAAAAAGATCTGATGGGTTCCATTCATATGACTTTCTCTAGCTTGCACAAACAAACTTTCCTTATAAAGGATTATGTTTTATCAGCATACTAATCTAGACAAACATTAGCAGAAATGGGCTTATTACTTGCCTCCTTGTAGAAGGGAAATAAGGGAATTCACTGGTCTAAAGCAATATTCACATCTTTTAAAATGCTACCTATGTGAAACAATTGACATGTGTTCCTCTTTTTTATTTTTGGGAATAAAACAAAAGAGATGAAATGAAAGTTGAGTTTTCACTTGAGAAAAGTTTATATAGTTTAAAACTGAAACATATAACAAGGAATATCTGAGAAAAGGTTAACTCTACAAAACAAAATGAGTGTTTTAATGGGATCTATATTTTTTTGTGTAGTGAGTTTTTGTCTATCTCTTATGCTTTACAAGTCATCCAGAATTCAGAGGTCTTCAGAGGCTATTCCCAAAAAATATAAGATATACATTTCATTTTTCATGAAATATCTCAAAAATATGGCATTCTATCAGAATCAATACTGCTGTTTTTGAGAAATTCAAAACATTCGAAAAATATTTCAGGTAAAGGGTAGTTGGGGATTAGGGGATTATTTTTTTGAAAATCTTTGTGTCATCCTTGAAAGATACTGAATTTAAATACAAGTGAGATACTTTATGGGAATTTTTGTATTTTAGGAGAGAGAGAGAGAAAGAGAAAGAGAGAGAGAGAGAGAGAGAGAGAGACACACACACACACAATCACACACACACAACACACACACATTTCTAAATATGATTTTTGTTTTTGGATTCAAGCGATTCCAAAAACTGAATTTCTGGTGAAATCTTGGCATAAAATTTTTGGGTGCAGTATAACACCTGTATTCACAATGTACATAGTACATGTAGAGAAATTAAAAAGATTAATTTTTAGAAAAGGTCCATGGGAGTGTCTGTGAACAGCATGACTGAAAAATGAAAAGCTGTTAAATACCAATATGGTATATACCAATGGTATTTAATTTTGACATCATTCAAGATGTGACATGAAGATTCTCAAGAAAATTCTCCTACTCCAAAATATCCTTTACATGAAACACTTTTTTGCAAACTTTGATTTTCTCTAAAGTAGTACCATAGATTTTTATCAAAATACCACATGTTTAAGATATTTTTGTAACAAATGAAAGTATATTTTGTATCTTCTGGGATAGTGTCTAATTTCCCATTCATTCTAGAATGAATTTTGCATAATTGTTAAACGTTAGACATACACAAATACTTACTACACAAAACATGTGAATCTTGTTAAAACACCTATTTTTTTATAGAGTTAAACATGTGCTGGATATTCCAAGTTATTGGTTTCATTTTTAAAACACTTGTTTTCCGAAACGGAAAGTTGTCATTCATGTCATAGCTCTCTTTGTCATGAAAAGGAAATTGAACTTCATCTCTATCACATTGTGACCAGTTTTTACTTTCTATACATAGTATATGGTATGTAGGTAGAGAGCACTCTGCCCAAAAATTTGATACCAAGATTTACCGGAAATAAACGTTTTAGGGTATAAAAAACATTTAGGAACGCGATAACTCAAACACCAAAAGTCTGTAAAATACCAAATTTTATATCTAAGTTAAGTCTCTTTCGAGGATGCGACATGGAGAAAATTCCCCCCACTCCAAACTACCTTTTACATGGAATATTTTTCGAAAATTTTGATTTTCTCAAAAATGGCTCTGACAATTTTGATTAAAATGCTGTATAATATATTTACAGCACAAATTTTATTTATATTTATTTATTTTGTATTTTCTGGGAATAGCCTTGAAGATCTCTTTATGCTTGGATGAACTTTGCTGGATTTTGCATAAGCAGTAAACCGTAAGATATAGAAAAAAAAAAAAATCCCATCTAGATCTCATTGAAACACACAATTTATGTCATACATTTTTTTTTTTTTTTTTTTTTTTTTTTTGTGGAGTTGACCATTTTTGAGTTATTCTTTCTTATTGCTTTCAGTTTTAAAATACTAGGAAATTTTCTATACAGAAATTTGTCAACTCCTAGCAATGCAAAGAAATGGATTTCAACCACATGGCAACAAGCTTTTAAAAGATTTTACTATCACTTCAGTCTAGTGTTTTCCATTATTTCCCTTCTACTAACAAGAAATCAAGCTATAAGACTATTTCTGCTAATCGATTAGCATGAAGTAGTTAGAAGAATAAGTTTTTTAACAATAATTTGTTACAGAGATGTAGAGAAAGTCATGTGAATGCAATACATCAGATTTTAAAATATTTGACTATCACCACAGCCTTATGTACTCTTTATTTCCCGACATCTTACAAGAAAACAAGTAATAAATACAATTTCTACTAATGTTTATCTCGATTGGTATGATATAGATAAAAGAATAATCCGTTGTAAGAACAGCTAGAAAACGTTATGTGAATGGAACACATCTGTTTTTTAGAAAAAGGTCCAATTGTGTGTGTGTCTGTGAACAGGATAACTGAGCAGTGAAAAGTCCATTAAATACCAACCTTGGCATTTGAGTTCAGCATCTTTCAAGGATGCGACAATTATTTACAAGAAAATACCCCCATCCCAAACTACCCTTATTGTAAACATTTTAGAAAACTTTAATTTTTCTCAAAAATGACTTATCATTTTTACTTTCTCTACACATACTATGTACATAGTGTATAGAGAAGGTATTGCACTCCACCAAAAAATTTGATACCGAGATTTCACCGGAAATATGTGTTTTAGGGTCCCCTGTGTCCAAAAAAAGTATTTTCAGAAAAACGTCAGTGTGTCTGTGAACACAATAAATCAAAAACAAAAAGTCGGTAAAATACCAAACTTGGTATTTCAGTTTAGTATCTTCCAGGGATGTGACACGAAGATTTTGAGAAAAATCCCCCCACCCCAAACTACCCTTTACTTGGAACTTCTTTCGAAAATTTTGATTTACTAAAAAATGGCTGTAACGATTTTGATTAAAATATTGTGTATTAAAGATATTTACCTGACAAATAAAATGTATATTTTAAATTTTCTTGGAATAGCCTCTGAAGAGTACTTTATTCCGGGTGAATTTTGCAGAATTTTGCATAACTGCTAAACCGTAAGAGATGGACAAAAATTACCACACATCAAATGTAGAGCAATATAAAACACACACTTAATGTTATATATATTTTTTTCATGGAATTGATTGTTTTTTTAGATATTCCTTGTTTTTGGTTTCAGCTATGAAAAACCTATACTTTTCTCATACAAGAATTTGTCAACTCCTGTCCATACAAACAAAGGAACTTCAGTCACATAGCAACCAGCTTTTGACTCCCACTTGAACCAATGGTACTTCCTTATTTTGCTCCTACTTTCAAGGAAGCAAGTATAAGACTATTTTTGCTAGTTTTTTTTTCCTCGATTAGCATGAAGTAAATATAAGCATAAGCTTTTTAACAATAATTTTTTTTTCAGAGATGTAGAGAAAGTTATGTGAATGGAACACATCAGATTTTTTATTAAAATACGAGGGCCGTTCAGAAAGTAGCCTCCGGTTGATTGCAAGAAATTCACCAAGTTAAATAAAAATATTTTAATATATACATCTTACAACTACATCTTTGCACTATTTTTCTACATAGTTTCCATAACGATTGAGGCACTTATCGTATCTGTTCACAAGCTTTGAAATTCCTTCTGCATAAAAATCACCCGCTTGTGCCTGGAGCCAGCCTGTGACCGTATCTTTGAGCTCTTCGTCGTCATCAAACCGCTGGGACCCGAGCCATTTCTTCATATGCATGAAGAGGTGATAATCGCTTGGCGCCAGATCTGGGCTGTAAGGTGGATGGTTGACAACGTCCCACTTGAAGGGCTCAAGAAGGGCTGTTGTTCTGCGAGCAGAGTGAGGACGGGCGTTATCGTGCAAAAAAACGATACCGGAAGTCAGCATACCACGGCGTTTGTTCTGTATAGCCCGTCGTAATTGTTTTAGTGTTTCACAGTACACGTCTTGATTAATGGTCGTCCCACGTTCCATGAATTCAACCAACAACACCACTTTTGCATCCCAAAACACCGTTGCCATCAATTTTCGGGCATAAAAATCTTGCCGGGCTTTTATTGGTTTGGTAGGCGAATTTGAATGTGCCCACATCTTTGATTGTTCTTTTGCCTCAGGGTTCACGTACTTAATCCAGGTTTCGTCCCCGGTCACGATTCTGTTTAACAATGGTTCACCTTCGGCCTCATAACGTGACAGAAAGTCTAATGCAGAGGCCATTCTTTGAGTTTTGTGGTGGTCGGTAAGAATTTTGGGCACCCATCGTGCACAGAACTTACGGTAACCCAATCTTGCTGTCACTATCTCGTACAAGAGAGTCTTAGAAATCTGTGGAAAATCAGTAGACAACTCCGACATTGTGAAACGTCGGTTTTCACGAACTTTTGCATCAACTGTCTGAACGAGTTCGTCCGTGTCCAATGATGGTCTACCACTCCTCTCTTCATCATGAACGTTTTCTCGTCCACTTTTAAATTAACGTACCCATTCACGGACCACTCCTTCACTCATAACTCTTGGTCCGTACACGGCACAAAGCTCACGATGAATAGCTGCTGCAGAATATCCTTTGGCTGTAAAAAACCTTATAACAGCACGCACTTCACATTTGGCGGGGTTTTCTATTGCAGTACACATTTCAAACGGCCACAAACACTAAACTAGCGCAGGTACGACTTTCATTCGACCACGGCTTGATGCCGACTGACCTGCTGAGTGCGTGAATGCACAGATGGCGTCGCTACTCCCCACACTACCCGCACTGTGACCGATCGGAGGTTACTTTCTGAACGGCCCTCGTACTATGTGCAGAAGATGTTATAGGACAAACAAAATGTATATCTTGAATTTCCTGGGAATGGACTGTGAAGTCATCTTCATTCTGAATTACTTTTACTTAACTAATAACCTAAAAATATATAAGCCTTACTATGCAAACAATGTAGATCTCTTAATTTTTTTTTTTTTTTTTTTTTTTTTTTTTTTTTTTTTTTTTTTTTTCCACACAAGCAGTGTGTCGGACAGGAGTTGGAAATCCAATGTAGATCTCGTTTACACAAACAATGTCCTTCGCATTTTTGTTGTGTAGCTGTTTCTGAGATACAGCTTGTTATTGGTTTCAATTTTAAAATCTGACACAGGAAGTCGTCTGTGTTTCTTTTGTTTTACTCCTGGTCCTACGAAGAAAGGAGATTCAATGATAACAGTTTTTAAAGCATTTGAATCACTTTAGCCCAGTGCGTTCCCCTTCTACTTACAAGTAACTAAGTAATAAGACCGGTCTGCTAATGTTTGATTAGCATGTAGTAGAAAGAGGATAATATTTGTAAAAGAGATTTCTTTGTTGAAAAGGTAGAGAAAATTGTGAGAATAGAACACATCATATTTGTTGTGGCGTTATCGACTTCTAAGATATCTCTCATTATTGTTTACATTTTGCAAACCTATACTTTTTCAAGTGGGAAGTCATAATTTGTTTTTCTTTTGTTGTTAATTATGCCAAGACAACTGATATTAGCCCTGAATATTTGATGGACCACAGAACATTCTCCATTTTGGCTCAAAACAATGAAACCTAGAGAATGTAAGAATTATCTAGATTATGATGATGTGTGTGTGAAATTTGGAAAATCCACATTATACAGGGTTACTACAAAAGAAATAGACAACTTCAACTGCTTGTAAAACAAAAACTATTAGAGATAGCAACCTAATTATTTTGGAGGTATGTTGAGAAACTCTCAAAGTTTCGTTTGGTACTATTGCTAACGCTGTAGTTTTTGTTTGTTGTTGCAGAAGCTGAAATGGCGGTAAATCCTGTGGAAAAGGCATAATGTGTGTTGGAATTTGCTAGAACGCAATCAGCAACTGTTGTCCAAGGACATTTTAGAACACCTTACCACAAAAATGAAATAATGCGCTCACAAAAACCAGCATCGTCTTCATCATGTCACAACATGTCGATGCAAAAGTCATGCCGTATGACCTTATCTTCTTCACTCAGAAACTGCAACATCTGTAATCTGTAAGGCATCATGTGCAGTCGCTTCCGCAAGATTTTCCATACAGTTTGCTGTGGAATTTGTAATTGCATGCTTGCCCTAGATGTCGATTTCTGTGGGCTTCTTATGTAGGCAGAACGAACATGTTCAACGTTTTCTTCTGAAACTCTTGGTCTTCCCGAGCTCTTCCCTTTGCACAAACATCGAATTTTCTATACCAGTCGTAGATTGACTGTCTAGTCGGTGGCGTTTTGTGGTAACGTGTTCTAAAATGTCGTTGGACAACAGTTGCTGATTGCGTTCTAGCAAATTCCAACACGCAATATGCCTTTTCCACAGGATTTTCTGCCATTTCAGCTTCTGCAACAACAAACAAAACACTACAGCGTTACCAATAGTAACAAACAAAACTTTGAGAGTTTCTCAACATACCTCCAAAATAATTAGGTTGCTATCTCTAATAGTTTTTGTTTTACAGGCAGTTGAAGTTGTCTATTTCTTTTGTAGTAACCCTGTATAATAGATCCTAATGAAATACGTACTTATTATTACACATAAAAAATCTGGCATGTTTCATTCATATCACTTTCTCTACATCTCTGTAAAGTATTGTTAAAAAGCTTATTCTTCTATCCACTTCACGCCAGTCAAGATGAACATTAGGAGAAATGGTTTTTATTACTTAGTTCCTTATAAGTTGAAGGGAAATAAGGGAATGCACTAAGATAAACCAACAGTCACATGTTTTAAAATGTTGTTGCTATGGGATTGAAATCTGTTCTTTCCATGGCCAGAAGTTGATAAGTTCCTTATGAGAAAAGTATTTTAAAATTGAAACCAGTAACAAGGGATTGCTTGAATACAGCCAACTCCAGGAAAATTGTATATGACATAAATTACGTGCTTTAAAAAGCTCTACATTTTTATACAAGATTAAAAAAAAAAAAAAAATTCATCCAGAATAAAGGTATTTAGAGGCTATTCCCAGAAAATTAAAAATACACATTTTATTTGTCATATAAATATCTTAAAATTTGAGAGACTTGAATCAAAATCATTAGAGCCATTTTTGAGAAACAACATTTTTGAAATTTTTTCCATGTAAAAGGCAGTTGGGGGGTGGGGGATGTTCTTGAAAATCTTTGTCACATCCTTGGGAGATACTGAACTTAATTATCAAGTTTGATATTTAACACACCTGTTGTTTTTGAGTTATGCTGCCCATAGACACATACACACAGAGACACATGCACTTACCTTTTTCTAAAAATGCTTTTTTTTTATTCAGGAGGTGCCAAAACATGTATTTCTATGAAATCTCAGTATCAAATTTTTGGGTGCAATACAATACTTTCTCAATACACTATATACATAGTACGTGCAGAAAATACCTAATATAAACATACATAAAATAAACCTAAATGTGTTTGCACCAACACTTCTCAAATTAGTAGGCTTGTTGAGAGTAAAATTAAGATTTGGACAAAATAGACTAACAATTAATGTTTCAAGATGGATGGTCAGTTGCTGTAGACCTCATTAAATCTACATAGTTCATCATTTTACACCTTGTCCTTTTTGCCTTCAGGAACACGGTATGTAACTAAAGATATAGTGGTAAAGATTTCTACTGGTAATTATGATCCTAAGTAACAATTTTTCATCTTATACACAATTTATTTGAAATAGAGAAGAATGTCACGGAACTGTATAATATAGGCAGAGAAAGGCTGTAAATAAATGATGAAAAGCTAGTTGACATTGTTTCAAAGTGATTCTTTTTATGCAGGAGCAAAGTAAATGATCAGCAGAGAAAGGCTGTAAATAAATGATGAAAAGCTAGTAATGGCAAAACTTATTGACATTGTTTCAAAGTGATTCTTTTTATGCAGGAGCAAAGTAAATGATCAAAATTTTGTATGATTATAAATATTTATTTTCAAGTTGTTTGAAGTTGTACTTTATATTTGTATATTATACAAATTTGTTTATCCAAATACGTAGAAGTATTTAAAATATGAAGACATACAAAGTACAGGATAACAATCTGACAATTACATAGGCTGTATTGTTTGAATGACACAGTCAATTACCAGGTACATAACAACACCGCTGGAATTTTGTCTTATGGTTCTTTTACATGCCAGTAAATCTACTAACATGGGGCTGTTGCTTTTAAGCGCATATAAAAATCATCGGTCTGGCTCGTGTTTGCACCTGCTATTTTAGACTGTATGTATTCTTTTTTCACTAATTACCTAATAATGAAGAAAGTATGATATTATATTGCATCTGAAGATCCCATTTTGGGATTTCATCATAAATACCTAAACCCCAAAAAATAACTGATTTTAGAAAGTTGTGCATCTTCAGAATGCTGAGGTTATGTACGAGGTTAAATTAATTTCTTTACTAATAAGATTTCAACTGCTTGATTGCTGTAAACTTGTTCTATTGCCTTGTGCTTTCAAGCATGATGATCATTTTAATAGTATTTTTATAGCCTCCAAAACGAAAAATATATAAATAAACGTGAAAATGACTTTTCTCAGGCTATTAGCCAGGTCAATTCTGGAAGGATTTCCAAGCTTTCAAGAGCTAACGTCGCTCTCATCTTCAGGGAATGATGTGGAGACTTTTTTTTTTTTGAGTGGGGGGGAAAATCCACCTTAAGGACTGATCCGGGCAAGCCCGGAGTGTCAGGGTCTCCCATGTGGGCATACCGACTAAAAAACCCCTCCACCGGTATTAGAAGGAAGTAAGGAGAGGTGGTACCGCATAATTGTGCCCGGGATTCAAGGTAATATTTTTTGACTGCAGGATGCAGTCGAGTGAAATGAGGGCCGGGAGACAGCCTTGACCGAGGTCCAGCCTGTCACCGCGGAGGATTCTGGGAGAGAAATGGAGGAATTTAGAGGTGAAGGATGGAGTTAGTGTTGGTTATGGTTCTTCTCCAGTCCTAGCTGTCTTGAGCGTTGAAGCTAAGACTCAGTGCTGGTTCTTGTAGCAGCCCCGGTGTGTGATTGGCCCCTGGAGAGGGACCGCTCAGCGGAGTGGAGCTGCTGCAGCTGGAGGTCCTGCTGAAACTGCATCTGGACACTGGCTATCCGGTTGGACGGCTCAGCCTGATTTCTTTGTAATTCTGAGGTGTAAACATTGCCAATTCCATGCAGTCAATGCAGAATCATACTAATGTCATGTCATGAACATCAGGTATTATGTCAACAGGTTGATCAAGAATGTTACTTACTATTCCACGCAGCTTTATACCTTTAGCTTTACCATTGCTAAAGGATCATCAAGAGACAAAGTTGGCCTTGGTCCAAAAAATGTATATATTTATGCATTAGTAGAAAATGATCCTCCAATGAAATTGCATCAGTTATCTACTATTGGCTGAGAAAAGCAGTACTTTACTGACTGTGAAAACTGCAATAATATCAGACAAATGGGGCAAATGCATCCATTGTTGCACTGGGCTTGTGGCTAAACACCACACACAATTGACAAGTTGGACCTAATAAGAACAAAAATATAGCTGTTGTTGCAGCATGCTTAATGCGGCTAACAGATTCACCACACAAAGTTGACAAGCTGGTTCTAATATTTCTTGCAGCAGATATCTTGGCTATCTACCAGCATGCAGTTTTCAATCACATCAGAATGCGGTGAAACAAAAATGATTTTTACATCTGAAGACCATGAAAAGTGAAATTAAGATAGGACTTAACTTACAAATATAAGCAATAATAACATGCTGAAAAGAATGCAGTAACCATTTTTCCAACAACAGCACAAATAAAAGAAAACATGATCATATTGTCGTTTCCAGAGAATGAGTAAGCATTTAAAGCAAACAGACATTTCCAATATTAGTACTTATTATTTTATGTATCATGTACGACATTTCCATCAGGAATTGTAATCAATTTGAATCCAATTCCATCTCAATATGATCCACATTTCACATGTTAAAGTCAGTTGAGATCATTTTAAATATGTAAGCTTCAAGAATAAATTTATTCATCCATTCATGTTGGTCAACTTTTGATTGCATTGGCAAACCTTTAAACCTACATTTGTTATCTGTGTATTACTTGCAGATTTTGAAATTAAATGATGAATTTGAGTACACATTGCAAACTATAGAAATCATAAAAGTGGTCCTGTTATAATCTACACAGAGCAATTTAAAACAAATATATTAACAAATAATTACAGCATGCAATGAGTATAGCAAAAGAGGAGGTTCTTCACTATATTCAAAACGATTTGAATACAGAGGTGTTTCCATGCAATGCATTCCGACCCGATCCCACTTTTTAAGAGGATGAAATCCAAGATTCAATGTGATTTGAATCCGCATTTCCATGCAGTATTCAATATGGTAAGTGTACTCAAATGGATTTCAATCCCCCATGGAAACGTGTAATGAACTAATTCTAGTCTATAGCAGGTGGAAATGAGCATCTTGTTTTAAGTCCCTGCAATATTTAAAAAGAATTTTCATAAATTATTTGCTTAAAAAAATGTTTTTGTCTCCCGTAAAATTGAGTGGAAAAGTTTTTGCATCTAGGCGCTTCAATTGTACCAATGCAAATCTGTGGAATAACAATAAATATATGGGCACTGATACCCAATGCCACATTTATTTTAACTTTCTTATTAAACAATTGTTATCAAAAACGTGGTTCAACCGATAGTCTGAGTAAGGTTCAGTGCTTTAACGAAGTCCATATTTAACGGTTAGTGATGGAAACTTACAAACATTAACCTGAAATTGGACACAATGAAGTGAAAAACATAAAAACGTACGCATGTGTGACATTTAAGGGCTTGCAATCTGAATGTTATGTCTCAATTCTCCCTTCTGCAAGCGTTAAAATTAGATCTTTGGGGTTGAGGGGGGGGGGGGGGTATCATAGGTGTTTACTATGTATTAAAATAGGTTAATCACTACAAAAATATTGACATGAAGGTTCGTTACTTTTCACTTTCTAATTATTTTTCAAATCATAGAGCTATTAATATTCAGGTAACCTATGCAATGAATAGGCCAAATTATGCATACCTTTACCTATTCCATGGTGTCACACAATGATAATGCAGTAAATTACTCTTCTTCAGAATAATTATCACGAGACTTCTTTCAGGGTATTTGGAAAGAAAACACTTACCATCACAAAGTAAACTTACACAATTGGAGCAGTTGAAAAGATATAATTAAGCAAACTAATTACCTTCATACGGAACTTCAGACACAATACTAACACGACTATTACTGCATCTGTTTTCCTCCCTTTCCGCCATACTGAATATTGAAATCAGGAATAAAAACAAATGAATAGCACAGCTGACATTGTTATCAATGCATCATGGACGTATATTTGTTATGCAGCATCACAAATTTCCCTCTACGAAAGATAATTCTCTAGATAAATTGGTTAGATTGGATAACCTTGTATTGCTATACTCGCTATCCACATACCTTTAATACTTTGTAAAATAATATCTTTTTAATGCCATTCCATACAAAATTGAGTACTTTGGTTAACACGTCTTCTAAAAGAACCTCTAAACATGGAAACTCTAACTCAATAAGTGCCATGACCCGTATTAGGTAAAATATAATATGTATTGCATTACACAAGAGAAGAAAAAACCTAATGAGTTCCGTTCACATGACTTTCCCTACATCTCGGTAACAAATATTGTTAAAAAGCTTATTCTTCTGTTTCGTCTCTTCATGCTAGTCGGAAAACCTTTGTTCTTTATTACTTGCTTCCTTGTAAGTAGAAGGGAAGTAAAGGAATACATTAGGTTAAAGCGATAGTAAAATATTATAAAAATGAGTTGCCATATGGTTAAACTGCGTTTCTTCGCATAGTCAGGAGTTTACAAATTCCCCTATTAGAGAACTACTATTTTAAAACTAAAACCAATAACAAGAAACAACAACTCGACGAAAAAAATGTATACGACATAAATTGTGTGTTTTATCGAGATCTACACTTTTTGTGCAGTAAGTTTTTGGCTATCGTAAACCAGCTATGCAAAATTAAGCAAAATTCATCAAATGTTCTATTCCCAGAAAATTTAAGATATACGTTTTATTTGTAGTAGTTAAATGTGAGGCTTTGGGAACACTCAAATATGTGACGGCAAAGCCTCACATTAGAAAGACAACAATATATTGTGCGGTAATGCATGATGAAGTTTCAGTGATGGGGCAGGCATCCGAGGTATCGAGGAAAAAAAGCACTTAATGTGATCGCATGGGATGAGGTAGAGGAAGAGAAAAATATGTGATGGCAAAGCCTCATATTTGTAAGATGACAATATATTGCGCGAGAATGCATGATGAATTTTCACGTGATGGACAGGCATCGGGGGAAAAAAAGTTTATGAGATCGCATGGGATGAGGTAGAGGAAGAGAAAAATATGTGACGGCAAAGCATCATACTTGTAAGACGACAATATATTGCGCAAGAGTGCATGAAGAAGTTTCACGTGATGGGGCAGGCATCCGAGGTATCGGGGGTAAAAAGAAGTTGATGTGATCGTATGGGATGAGGTAGAGGTAGAGAAAAATATGTGACCGAGAAGCCTCACATTTGAAAGACAGTGAGTTATACGTGACAGCGAATCCGAGATATCGGGAAGAAAAAGAAGTTGATGTGATCGTCTGGGATGGGATAGAGGAGGGTGGAAAAGAAGAACACGAAGAAAAGGCTACTGATAGTGAAAGCGTATAACGTGGGAAAAAAATGCTGCCAAAGAAGGTATTCGAATGAGAGTACCTGTATGTATGTGGATGTGTGAGGTAAAAGTAACGAGGTCATCGAACAAGATAGAACACGTTTAAAACTTTGAAAAAAGCAGGGTATGCGTAATGTGGTCGGTAGGCAGTAATGAACACGTTCAAACCTGCATGCCCTCCTCCATCTACATTGCTAAAATAATTGTTGCTGTATCACATGCATATCTATCTGCGAGCACAATACTTTCAAAACTCTCGGAAGGCATCATGTGAGTATTGATGTCAAGCATTGTTTATGTCTCCCGCCAACAAGCTGTTGTACGGAGCTATATAAGCTAGTGTTAATATTTAAAAGTTGTAGTATATAAAAACAGTGAAAGTATAATGAATTGAATAGTGCGTGAAGGATTTGTGTTGGAGAGGGGGGTGCAACGGTAGGAGGAAGAGGAAAGTAGGTAAGCATCGAGATTATAAATACCCATAGAGAACCACAAAGGAGTATAGCTTCCGGCATGTCACAGCAGGAGAAAAATACTACAGACAGAATGATAGGTGAGTTATAAGTTCAATTTATTGCTATTCCGTTGTTTTTTTTCAATAATATAAGCATGTTTAATTTCAATACTGATTCTGTATTTCAATAATAAAGCAGTTATACTATTTTTATATTATAATTGCTGTAAATAAGTTCACGTTTTTTTAAAAAATGTTAACCATATAATTTTCCAAATAAAAAAACCTGAAAAAATAATACAAGTTGCACGAATTATTCTGTTTTCAGAGGCACGAGTCATACCAAAGTTAAATGATATAGCTGCTGGAACATAAATCCTACCAACAAAAGCATTAGCTGATATGGAACAAGGCATAGCACACAACATCAAATCGCTAAAGACTATGAAAACAAAATATGGGCCGAAGGTAGTCATATCCATGGAAGAATATCAAGTATTCCTTCCCGACCGATTCAGAAAGATGTCTGACGAGCAGAAGCAGGCCATCAACGCTGGTGGTTTCCAGATGATTTACAGAGGCCAGGAAACTTTGAGCGGAGGTTTCAAGAGACACAACATTACTTTTTTACAGGTAAAGTTAACACTCCTAAAAATTACATCGCAGGAGATTAATGTACAATTTACAATCGTACAACATCAGCGATTCTGTTCTAACTTGTAAAATTATTTATTTGTTTTTTGCTATATCAAAAAATATATCAATATTTTCCTATGATTTTTTAATACAACTGAATTCTTTTTTCCAGGCAGCATTATAAATCCGGATGGTACAATATCTCACAAATCGGATACTGAAGCACTAGATTTCCAGGTAATAAATGTAATTTTTTGCAGATAGCACTTCACTTTTAAAAAAAACTAAAGTTTGCTTTAATGGATAGTAATTATTTTCTTAATAACAAAAAATACTATTTACAATAGAAAAAAACCATGCTTGTTCATAAGTCACTTGAGATAAATAAAAAAGATAAAAAATGAACAAAAAAACTATTTATTTAGCGATATATCATCTTCCAGACGAATATAACCAGTCCATCCCGAGTAAAGTTGGCAAGAGACGAATCAACTGTAAATCTATTGAAGAGAACCTTCCTCCCGTAAAAAGGATTAGAAGAGAGTTCGGCAAAAGTATTGTGGATGCCACAGGGACTGAAAATTCGGTGATTTGTGCTGAGATGAACCATCAGGAACTGACATGTAAAAGAATAGATTCAGCTTTCAAAACCCGATTTTATACAAAGCAAATTGAAAATACTGTTGAAATAATAGATCCCTCAATACTCCTAGACGAATGTAAACTCCTGGTTTGTGATGAAATTCGGAATAATTTGATTCAATACAAATCAGGTATTAAATTAAACGGTACGTTGATATGCGAATATATAATACAATCCCCTGGAAATGAAGGAATTGAGACGTTTAATTTCAATAGTAAAATGGATTCAATTGCTCAGGCTACAAACATCGCTGAATGGTACGAGAGTAAAATGAAACATCCCATACCTGCATGTATCGATAGTTTTGAATCGAAATGCAGTAAAAATCTCTATATAAAATATGTGGTCTAATTTTAAATGCTTGTCAGTATGATGTGTTAAATGCAGGATGCTACATGGAACTTCCCGATTTCATAAAGCACAAAAACGCTGTAACTAGCAAACGAAATATGGATAGTAAATACTTTGCGTATTGTCTGTTAGCGTCAAAATATGCGGTGAAAACAAACAAAAGACAAGTGAGTTCATGTACCAAGCGCGATATGTTTCAAGAACTTGATTTTGGGGGATAATTTTTCCCGTTTCACTCGAGCAAATAGAACAATTCGAAAATCAAAATGAAAGTGTATCAGTTACGGTATATGGCATAGATGATGGATCAATTATTCTGTTATATCAAACTTCTGAACGTAAAGAGAATCTTGTGAATCTGTTACGTGTCACCAAGGGAAATAGATCGCATTATTGTCTAATAAGTGATCTATCCAGGCTATTGGCCAAAAAAAATCACTCGATAAAAGAGAAAAATATCATTTTGTGAAACGTGTTTAAATAAAACCAGTAAAACTCTTTTCCCAAGTGAAACAGGACTATCAACATGTCTACGCTAGATCCTGAAGATTCCTTCTCGGTTAAAGGTGTTACGGTAATGCAATGCATGCCCGCTTACCGGTTTATCAACTCTACTTCTTTCAACGGTGCTTTAATGCATAAACGTTATAAAACAAACCTCGTGCTCAAATTGAAAAACGGAAGAGAAAAACCAGATTTTCACATTTCATTAACAATAATCATATTCTCTCCCACATTTGCATTGTTAAGGCCAACACTGCGTACCGGGTGAATATGGCACCTAGTGTGCGAGTATGAAAGTCTGGACCGCGATAGATACGGAAATCTGTCCGTTAACATTTATCTTTTGATTTCATACCAATTATTTTAAAAATCCATCCCACCCATCTAGCTACGCTAATGTAATTTTATGATGCCAGAAATTCTCCAAGATGTTTCACTGCTACAGAGATGGGATGGAAAACAAAGTTCCGCATCGGAATTAACAATGTAACTGAATGAATTTAATTTTATTCCATTCAGAAATTGCATCTGTTTAACTTGTGCTGAATATATTAACTATATTCTGGAACTAGCATCGAATTTCGGTTAGTTACATTTAAAATGTTTCTAACACACACGGAAGTAGAACAAACACCAAAGTTTGGTTAGTTATACATACATATTTCTAATAGAAATACAACAGCGCTTGATATTATATATAGCATTACGGCATGATCATTTTGGTGCAATTAATTATACTGCCCAATTTCTATATTTGATTTTTCATAACTTTAACAAATACTACGATCCCCTTCACCACACATGTTCGTATTTTTCACAAAAGTAAATACCCATGTTATGTTAGGAGTGCGCAAAAGGTGTTCTTGCATAGAGGGTATGAGAATAATACTTGTCATCTATGCTACCACGTTACTTTGCTGTAATGGCGGCCATACGCCCACCTCACAGAGCCTACCTCAGCAATCATTATAAACTAATGGGCAAATATTATAAATGCGATTTCAATGCATCTGTAGAAATTGAACTGGTATTGTGTTTCGGTTAAGTAGTGAAGCAAAAGTAAGAATGACTCTCGTGTTGACTACTCTACTTACAAAGGTAACATTAATTAGCATGTGACTTATGCAAAATATAACATTTTACAGTATAATGGAGCCTCTTTCTGATAAGAGAAAAAAACTTTATAGTAGCAAATTACAAAAAAATAAATGTTAATGGCGTGTTATTTATGGACGCTCTTTAACTGCTGTGGTTCTCAGCGTCCCATTCTATAGTGGGCGTGAAATACCCTTAATTTTGCCTCTCTCTAACAGGCTTGAGGTTCTCCTACGTGCCGTAAACCTACGACACGGGACCAACGGCTTTACTTCCCATGCCCGAAAAAATCCAACGTCCTCCGCCGGGTTTGAACCCGCGACCTTGGGTATATGAAGTTAGCATTGTAACCATTACACTACAGGCCTCAATTAATTTTTTTCGAGGACACCTAATCAGTCATTCAATTATAAAAGCAAAAGCATTGGTATTATATCAAATTGGAAATTAAGGCAAAAATAAATAAATAAATAAAAACACGAGCTTATGTTACTCTCGAACACGTGATTCGCAAATGAGAGTGATAAATCATGATTATTACACCAACGAAATAACAAATGGTGCTTCTGTTGCTATTACTATATAGGCTGGCTTAAACTTTAAGGATCGCCTGAAAGTAAGAATGAATTGTCGCTGCTGTTTATAAAATCAGCGATGGCTTACGACTGCCGTTAGTAGGTATTAAAATAGTTATGCCAGTGATATGAGTGGAACATTGGCTTCACTGTAAAAACAAAATAGATAAATTTGGCGAACATAGTGACTTGTGATACTTGGAAGAAAAACAATTGATATTCCTGGGTTCTAATTAAACAATTATAATGTTTTCTAAATTCACTAATCGAAATAACAGACCTATCTGATCTCTAAAATTAAACTTCCAGTTACAGTTGTATAATATGCATTTGATGTCAACATTTTTCTGAGGAACTGATTTTCCCATTTCCCCAAGTGGCTAATATAGTGGACAGCGCATGGTGCTTTTGACGCAGCCAACATACGGGTGGATACAAATAGGCAACGTGCATGTATCTGGTGACGCGAATAGTCTTTGTGTCGTACAGCAACATAAAACATTTGTCTTCGCCTACATGACAAGGCGCACAAAAGGGTCGTATAAAGGAACAAACAATTGAAGTATTCTCATCTGCAACTAAAAGTAGTAAAATGCCAAAATACACCACAGGTAACCAGAGACAGGATTGTTGGGATGTGGGAAGCTGGCCGTTCCATTTCTGAATTTTCTATTGCAATTGGCAGAGGAGAAGATTGTGTCAGACGATGGATACAGCGCTTTCAAGAACAGGGTGAAGATGGGCAAGCCAAGAAAAACAACTGGCGAGCAGGATCTAGCCATAGAGCAAGCTAACATAAGCAATCCTTTCTGGTCAGCAGCTGCAATCGGTCGTCAATTAGGTCTTCCCATTGCAGCAACTACTGTGCGAAGACGCCTGCATATCATTGGAGTTCATCATCGAAGGGCAGCTAAGAAAATAACTCTAATGCCTGTTCATCGAGAAGACAGAGTGAGCATCGAGCTTCAATGTCATGTGAATTTTGGAAGAACATTATTTGGACGGACGAGAAAGTGTTCTGTTCCGATGTTGACGGTCGTTTGACGCTTTGGCGACCAGACAACACTCGCTACAGTCACGAGCTTGTAATCGCTGCTAGGAGAAGTAGGAGAATCGCTGTAGCATTCTGGGGTTGGATGTCAGCTACTGGTATTGGAGAATTGGTGCAGACCAGAATGGACTCAGAAGAATACACCACCATATTCGAAGACTGTATGCTGCCCACTGTTCGAGCAGGGTATTCTGCCGAAGACATGCCTCAATTATATATGGTGCACGATAACAGCAGCATCCACACCTCAAATGTCACCAGAGAGTGGCTAAATGAACAACCGGAGGGTTTAACAATTCCTTGGCCAGCTAAATCACCAGATATAAATGTGATAGATAATATATGGAGCATAATGGTTCGAGAATGGCAAAATCAACAAGAAAGATCAGTAGCAGCTCTATCGAATCATGTCATGGAGGTATGGGAAAGTTTAAGGCGACGACCAAGAATATGCCAAAACCTGGTGGCATCTGCGACAAACAGATTACATGAAGTTGAGACCGTTAATTAGCCTCTTAATAATGATAATAATAATAATAACAATCATTTTTATTAAATATCTAAATGTATGTAAAGAAAGTTAATATTAATAAGTTGTTTGCATAGGAACCAAGAAGCCATTTGTTTACTTAAAAGTTACTCAGAATCATGACGCCAGACTGGATAGAGGGTTGAGAAGTTGCTTCTTTTGTGAAAGTCACGTTCGAGTTTAGTATAAGGGGAAACCACAGTTTAAAGCACACAAAGGGACTTCTTTATATTCGTGGTATCATGTGATTATTATGACGCATTCTGGGAGATTTGCAATGGTTTTTGTGTAACGATAGTGTCATTTTGGCGGACCTTCCAACCAATCAGAAAGAAGCTACCATGACACCGTTTTTTATATATAAGAAGTAAGGTTTGGCACATCGAGGTCGTTTTGCTAAGAATTCACCCGTGAGAGAGGCAACGTCGTCGCATGATAAGAATTAGCCCGGGTGTGAGGCAAGAAGTTTGTTAAGAAGTTCGCGAAGTAAGTTTATTATAATAAGAAACTGTATGTGAGGTAAAGTAACGTCGCTCAGCTATTTAAGTCGGCTCGTGATTAGGTGAAAGTGAATTGTGCCATGTACTCAACTAAAACCGTGTAATTGAAAGTACTTGTGAGTAAGTGTTAAAGAACATCAGTCAGCAGTATAAAGTGTATAACCAGGTGCTTCTCTTCAAAACTCCTTTAGAATATACAGCAGTAAAATGTTACAAGTGTTATCTTAACAATTACAAGATCACTCCTACAACTCCTCCCACTAGCGAAATCCACGCCTGGAACAGTCAATGTTCATGCAAGACTGAGCAACGCCGTGGCAACTCATCCCAGAAGAGCTTCAGTACCAGGTACGTAAGTGTAGTGGAGTTGGTTGGAAGTGACACTTAGTTACGCTGCACATGAGCACCCAAAGGGAGTCGTAAAATCAACAAACTAAAATACTCCCGCATATAGCACATAACGTGCACCATTAACAAGCATCGAAATCACCGCTGCAAAGTGCTGAACAATAATGGGTGGTAGACTACTTATTGAAAATCTGAACCTATCTTCCCCTGTAGTTTACATCGTATACATAGTTTTTGGATCAAACGGAGAGCCAATGATTATGATAGTTACAATAACAATAATTATATAATGTTAATAACAATAAAAATTACAATAATTATTATTGGTATAATTATTTTCATCTTGATATCTGAATTAATACTATCGCTAACAATTTAAAAAACAAGGAATTGAACAAGTCAACTTAACGGGGTTTTTAAGGTCTGGGATCCCATTTTGTTACACATTTTAATATATTACAGAATTGTATCAAAATGTGCTGTTCATTCTAGCTGTTTTATTTGCGTTTTTAGTAAGGTTTTGGGGAAAATAAACAAAATAAAAACAAAAATAGTGGAGGTTTGATGCCACTTCAGCACATTAGAAATTATTAAGTAATAATTATGTTTATTATTATTATTTAAACGTGCGTGTAATAACAAAATAACAATACTACTACTACTACTAATAATAATAATAATAACAACAATATTAACAATAGCAATAATAATAGTGATAATCGGAATAATAAATATAATAATAACAATATTAATAATGTTACTACTAATAAAATGACAATGTAATAATATTACTAATAATGATGGTGATGATAATGACCACAACAATAATAATACGAAATTGATTATAGTATTAATGATGATGATAATATTAATAACAACAATAATCATAAATAACAATAAAATAATAATAACAATAACAATAAAATAATAATAACAATAACAATAATTATAATAATGTCAATAATAACAATAACAATAATAATAATTATAATAATGTCAATAATAACGATAAAATTATAATGAATGTTACAATATTTTCAAATGCCTATTAATGGAATATATAGTAACTATTAGATCGTTTTGATTATTTCATAAATGCGTTTGTCATTAAGAAACGGAACTAATAAAACGTATACCTCATACCGAACACTGCGATACTCATATTGCTATAGACAGCTTCTCTTTTCATCCCCTAAATAAATCTAAATAAATATCTAGAAACAAAAGAAAATATCTAAACCATTTCTCAGGATGCTACGAACTTGCCACTTGGCAATGAAATATGTTGACCAGTTAAGCACAGATTGGTTCATACTATCAAATGCATAGAGCGCACCGTTCCCAGCTGAAGAATAGGCGAGGGGGATACTAGCTATACGTTGACTTCACCACCACCGTCTGTCGCGGGTTCGAATTTTGTGTCCCGCATGCTTATTTTCTGAAATTGAACAATAACAATCTATGAGAGAACGTAGGCTTTCACGGCCGGAGTCAGTATAACTAAGAAATGTTTCCGGGCTGTTTTGCCGTGGTCTGCTGGTGTTAGGAGTACCAGACGTTTCGTCCACAACTACGGTGGACATCTTCAGTGGCGCGGTCGAAGTTTTCTAGGAGAAGGTTTCGCTGCGTCTGAAGCGTTGACTGTTGGGATCGCTACTTTTATACTGGCAAGTGGGGGGCGGGGCTTGGGCTCTCCGGAGAACATGGCTTATGATTGGACCGCTTCGTTGCTTCTCGTTTGATGACGTTTCCTGCTTTCAATGACGGGATGCCAATTCCTATTGAGTTTTAGTGCCTCTTCTTTTTTATTAAAATTGTTCGGATGCTTATAGATCTCTATAGCCTCCCGCTGTAGTCGTGCATGGTAGTGTGTTGTAGATGAGAGAATAGAGGTGTCTTGGAAATTTATAATATGCTCGCCCTCTGCCTCAATAGCGTGCAGGGCGACCACGGACTTTTCTGTGTGGCCTAGTCGACAGTTTGCTTTGTGTTCCTTGATTCTAGTAGTAACACTGCGTTGTGTGGTTCCGATGTATACCGAGCCGCAGGAACAGGGAATGCGGTACACACCGGCTGATGACAGCGGCTCCCGGGGATCTTTGGATGAGCGTAGTAAATTATTTAATTGCCTCGTGGGCTTGAAAACCGTTTTGGCATTGTGACGTCGCAATATGTGCTCGATCCGGTCGGTGATATTATTGAAGTATGGCAGAAACACCGTGCCCTTACTTTTTGGTTGGTCTGGCTTTTGAGATGTGGACTGAAACTTGGCAGGGCGGAAAGCTCTATTGATTTCTTGGACGGAATAACCATTTGAATGTAATGCCTGTCTTAGGTGCTTGAGTTCATCTAGTAGCTGTTCCGGTTCACAGATGCGGGTAGCCCGATGTTTAAGTGTCTGGATCATTGCTCGTTTTTGTCTGGGATGATGGTTCGAGTCCTTGTTTAGGTAACGGTCAGTGTGGGTGGGCTTTCGGTATACCGTATGCCCAAGAGACCCGTCGGTATTTCTCTTGACCAAGACGTCCAGGAAAGCTAACTGTCCGTCTTTTTCTTTTTCCATGGTGAACTGGATGCGGTGATTAATACTGTTGAGGTGTAGGTAGAAATCTTGAAGGGCTTCTAGTCCATGGGGCCATATCACGAATGTGTCATCTACATAGCGGAACCAGACCGTGGGTTTATGTGCAGCTGCGTTCAAGGCTGTAGACTCAAACGATTCCATGAAGAAGTTTGCCACCACCGTGCTCAGAGGGCTCCCCATGGCAACACCGTCTATTTGTTCGTAGAATGAGTTATTCCACTGGAAATAAGTAGTGGTGAGAACGTGGTGAAAGAGTGCTACTATATCGTCCGTGAAAAATTGTTTCAGATGTGTGAGGGCTTCTTGTACCGGTACCATAGTGAACACTGAGACGACGTCGAAGCTGATAAGAAGGTCTTGGGGCTGTAAAGTGATACTTTGTAGTTTTTGGATGAAGTGAGTAGAGTCTTTGATGTAAGAGTCCGTTGAGCCGACGTGGGGTTGTAATAGATCCGCCAAATATTTAGCTATGGTGTAAGTTGGAGAGCCAATGGCACTAACAATAGGTCTTAAAGGAACTTCCGGTTTGTGGATTTTAGGAAGGCCGTAAAGTCTAGGAGGATGAGCTTCTGATTTTATGATTCGGCGTTTTCCCTCTGTTGGCAGGGAAGAATTTTTGATCAGCTGATTGGTCTGTTTTAAAATCCGAGCTGTGGGATCGCGTTGTATTTTTCTGTATGTGTCTGGCTTTAAAAGATCCAGAATTTTCTGTTCGCAGTCCTGTTGCTTGAGAATGACGGTGGCGTTTCCCCTGTGATGTATACCGAGCCGCAGGAACAGGGAATGCGGTACACACCGGCTGATGACAGCGGCTCCCGGGGATCCTGGTACTCCTAACACCAGCAGACCACGGCAAAACAACCCGGAAACATTTCTTAATTATAATAACAATCTACTTAACTCTTCGATATTGTTATTATCAGGAATGGAGAATCAGTTTAAAGGCGCTATTCTAGACATTCAGCTAATTACAACTCCGTTGTGCTCTGTTCAATATACCATTTAATACTTTATTCGCTGAAGTCCGGTACTTTTAGGAATGCTTTTTTAACCATTAATGTCGTGTTTTATTTTATTAATTTCTTGTCTATGTTATGTGCTTTGAATACTATGAATTCTATTCTCACATAGTATTGTATTTGTGTTGTATAATTACATAGTTGGCTATATAAGGAATGTATTCATGCTGAGAGGTCGTCTCCTTAGCGCGGTGGTAGCGTTGCTGCTTACCAAGAGGGGATTTTTCCCCCGCTGGGAGACCTGGCCCGGGGTGCACTCAGCCTCGTAAGGTCCCTGGGGGGCCAATTGAGGAACTACTTGATGGAGAAGTAGCGGCTCCAGGTCATGAGGACCGCATTAACCGGCCGGGGGGGACTCGAGGCGCTGACCACGCCTCACCCTCCAATACTACACCCCATCCATGACGTCTGTAGTGGACTGAAATGGGGGACGCAGCGGCCGGGCGGTAGGCCAAGGTTCCCCGTGAGCTGTCGTGCCATGGAGTTATTCATGCTGAGCTCACTCAAAATTTCTAAAATAATTATTTTTGTGTCTTGTGCCTGAAACATTTTAATTTCCTTCTTGTCGAGCGAGACTTTCTAACATGAAGATATAATGTTTCCTTAGATCTACTATGGGTTAATGTGAACAATAATAATGCATGACTGAAGTATTTCTTTAACGAGGTAATAACATTCGAGATTTATACAGATGCCGTTGAATGTGGATATTGATAAAAAAAATATTATTAATTTTGGGAGGAACGATTGGCGTATTTTCCTGTTTTATTTGCAGCATTTGCAATTAATATTTTAGAAAACATTCAGTTGTAAAATTTCAACGATATTGAAGAGTTTGTATGCAAGAGGACGGCAATATTACAACGCTATGCGAAGTAAAATGCATTGTAATTTGCTACTTTAAAGTTTTTTTTTTCTCTTATCAGAAAGAGGCTCCATTAAATTGTAAACTTTTATATTTTGCATAAGTAACATAAATAACGCAGTTCCGTTAAAAAGAAGAAGAAAAAAAATAGTACTGAGAGAGATTCGGTCCTCTTTCTGATTCCTTTGTTGTTTACCATTGTCGGGTTTCAACGACTTCAGCTATCCTAATAAGATATATGTGTCTTTGCTAATTAAGGTTACGTTTGTAAGTAGAGTATTCAACACGGGAGACATCCTTTCTTACAACTATGTATTTATACCAAATCCGTCATTCATATTCCTTAGAAAAACATAAAACACTATACTGACATAAAACATCCTCCTGTGGCGGAACGGACAGTAAAAAATGTTTGGAAAGAGGATTTGGTAGATTTTTAGTACGAATGTATGTATTCTTTTATGCTCAAAAATTCTAATCCAGTTAACAAGGAAACTTTCTTCAATGGAGATCCATGTGGAGAAACAAAGGAAAAATCTGATGTGTTCCATTCACATGACTTTCTCTACATCTCTGCACAAATTATTGTTAAAATGCTTATGCTTCAATTTACTTCACGCAAATCGAAAGAAAAAAAAAAAAAAAACTAGTAGTCTTATTACTTGCTTCCTTGAAAGTAGAAGCGAAATAAGGGAGTACTATAGGCTAAAGTGACAGTCAAAAGCTGGTTGCAATGTGACTGAATTTCCTTTGTTTGTATGGAAAGAGTTGTCAAATTCCAGTATGAGAATAGTATAAGTTTTTCATAGCTGAAACCAAAAACAAGGAATATCTCAAAAACAATCAACTCGACGAAAAAATGTATGTAACATAAATTGCGTGTTTAAAAGTGTTCTACTATTGTTGTGTGGTAAGTTTTTGTCCATCTCTGACGGTTTAGCAGTAATGCAAAATTCCGTAAAATTTACCCAGAATAAAGTAGTCTTCACAGGCTATTCCCTGAAAATTCAAAATATACATTTTATTTGTCAGGTAACTATCTTTAATATACGATATTTTAATAAAAATCGTTAGAGCCATTTTTTAGAAAATAAAAATTTTCGGAAAAAGTTCCATGTAAAGGTTAGTTTGGGGTTGGGGGATTTTTCTCAAAATTTTCGTGTCGCATTCCTGGAAAATACTAATTTAAATACCAAGTTTGGTATTTTACCAACTTTTCGTTTTTGAGTTATCGTGTTCACAGACACATGGACACACAGACACACACGGACCTTTTTCTGAAAATACTTTTTTTTTGGACAAATGGGACCCTAAAACATATATTTTCGGTGAAATCTCGGTATCGAATTTTTTGGTGGAGTCTAATACCTTCTCTTTACATTGCGTACATAGTACCTATAGGGAAAGTAAAAAGAATGCTGCACTTAACAACAGTCAATATATGTTTGGCAAGGACCAGAGCAGTGGAATATTAGCACACACGAAAAAGATATGATTTTCAGTGACAAGGACATGCCTCTGCTGGATTTGACACATAGCTGGGTACATAAAATATTCTTTATTACAACTTAAATGTACCAAAACACATTAAAGCTATACATTTTATAAATTAGGAAAGAATAGAGAATTTATTTATACCAAAAACAAAAACTGATCATCTACTCAGTTCCCTTAAACTAAATAAATTCCCTTATGTCTTACAAACTTTAACAGATTAAGCTTTAACATCACCTACAGGTTTTTCTAAGATTGTGAGGTAGCTTACTAACCTCAGTGATTTGCTAAATTCAACATATTGCCTTTTTCTTTTGCAAAATGAATTCCCGAATGGTTGCTAAATCTATCAGGTTAGGTTTTATCACCATATACAGGCTTTTCTAAGGTTATGGTAGCTTAATCGCCTTGGTGATTTGCTAATTTTTTTTTTTTTTTGCAAAATGATTTCCCTTATGGCTAGTTAAAACTAGCAGATTAGGTTTTATCATAACCTACAGGTTTTTCTAAGGTTATAGTAGCTTAATATCTTCAGTGATTGGATAAATTTAACATGTCAGTTTTTTTTAATTACATCATTCATTCTCGCGCAATATATTGTTGTCTTTCTAATGTGAGGCACATTTTAACTAATATTTGTCATATAAATATCTTTAATGTGCGGTATTTTAATCAAAATCGTTGGAGCCATTGTTGAGGAAATTAAAATTTTCAATTTTTTTTTCCATGTAAAGGGTAATTCGGGGTGGGAGTATTTTTCTCAACATCTTTGCGTGGCATCATTGGAAGATACTATTCTTAAATACGAAGTTTGGCATTTTACCGACTTTTCGTTTATGAGTATCGCGTTCACACACATATACACACGGACCTTTTTCTAGAAATGCTTTTTATAAAGGGGACCGTAAAACGGTGAAATCTCGATATCGAATTTTGGGTGGAGTACAATATCTTCTCTACCTATGTAACATTACTATGTAGAGAAATTAATAAAACCACTTCTTCCTTCCATTTTACTTTCTCTACACGTACTATGCACACAATGTATAGAGAAGGTATTTATTTAAAACCACACATTTTAACCTACGACCACGGCACAACATCCCGGATAATAGAGTTTTTAAACATAACGACACCGGCCGTGAAAATAGCCTAAGATATTCTGTAAGCTATTTATTGTATTGCATTCAAAAATTCGATGCAGATATTTTACTGGAACAACATGTTTTGAGACACCCTGAATAAAAAAAATAATTTTGAGAAACATGTCCGTGTGTGTGTGTGTGTGTGTGTGTGTGTGTGTGTGTGTAAGGGGGCAGAATAGCTCAAAAGCGAAAAGTCAGTTAAATACCATAACATCTTCCAACAATGCGACTCTAAGATTTTTAAGAAAATTCTCCCACCCCCAATTACACTTTGCATGCGACATTTTTCAGAAGTTTGGATTTTCCCAAAAATGGCTTAACAATTTCGATTAAAATGCCTTGAATTCAAGATATTTTTATGACAAAAAATGTATATATTGAATTTTCTAAGAATAGCTGTTTATTCTGGTTAACTTTTGTATAACTGGCAAACCATAACAAATAGATAAAAATTTATCACAAAAAATATAATCTCATTAAACACACACACACACAATTAATGTTATATACATTTGTTGTACAGTTAACCGTTTTCGAGGTATTCCGAACTATTGGTTTCAATTTTAAACCACTTAGGTAACTTTTCTCAATCGGAAAGCATCTTCTAGGTTTCTCGTGTTTATTACTGGCAAGCAAAGAAAATGGAATTTCAATTGTTTCACACGGCGACTGACTTTTAAAGAACTTGGCTATCGCTTTAGCCTGTGCATTCCCTTATTTCTCTTCTACTTAATAGGAAGCAAGTAATAAGACTAATTCTGTTTATGTTTATCTTGATTAGCATGATGTAGATAAAAGATTAATCTTTTGAATAAAAGGTTTGCGGAACAACTAGAGAAAGCCAAGTGAATGGAACCTGAAAAATGTTGAATACAGTGAATGTAACGCAATATATGCTGCATATTTAAATCAATACTACAAATCAATCCACTCATTATTTAACATCAGGTTTTTACTTAAACCTGAAAAATGTTGAATACAGTGAATGTAACGCAATATATGCTGCATATTTAAATCAATACTACAAATCAATCCACTCATTATTTAACATCAGGTTTTTACTTAAACCTGAAAAATGTTGAATACAGTGAATGTAACGCAATATATGCTGCATATTTAAATCAATACTACAAATCAATCCACTCATTAATTAAACCAAACAACATGTAAAGGACAACTTTCAGTGATATTGCATTGCATTTACGTAGCAATTACATAGTGATACAACTTTGCATACTAAACACCCACGTTGTGAGGGATTTTTTTCAAAATGAAAGAGGTATGAATATTCACATTAGTCGCCCGCATCCACAAATACATAAAAACAAAATTCGAGAAAAGTATAAGTATGTCCAAAACAATTTAAAGAAAACAAAAAACAAGTAATATTAATAAAGCTGGCGAAAATGAATCTGTCAACCATAATTCTATACATAAATCTAAAACACCAGATTCTCTGGATAAATTAAAAACAGAACCTTCTAAATAAAAAAGTATGTTTTCAGACAACATCGAAGTCGCTCTATTTGATTTAAATGTAAAACAGTTTATATCTTTTTAGCATCTAGCATAAACTACCTTGCTGGTCTTAAACATCCATCCATAAAAATATTATGAGGCAGGAAGAAAAATCGTTTAGTAAATAAGTAGAAACATCATAAAAACTTAAGTAATCCAGAAAGAACAAACAAAAGTGATAGTGAAAAAAAAGAAAGAAAGAAGAAAGAAAGAAGAAAGAAAGAAAGAAAAAAAAATAAGTAAAATAATGAACTAACAGAATTCCAATGTTATAATCAAAGAAGCAAAGTCATTAGACGGTTCTAGAAACAAAAACTGAAATATATAAAATCGCAAAAGATGATATTTACAATTTTTTACCAGAATATATTCTCAAGAAAAGTCAGCTGAAAGGGCATATTATCCACTCAAAATTACCGGAGTAGAACGTTGTGAACTAAACGACACATTTAATAACGAAGTTTCTAAAAATGAAATAATCACAGTTACTCGACGCATTGCAGTTGACACAGCTCCTGGTCCCGATCGTGTCTTATTAAGAACCATAAAGATTGATACTGTTAGTGAAATAATAGCAAAGATTGCATAAAAAAATTTTACAGACCGGTAGAAAACCAATTCAATTCATCTTGTCCAGCTTGATCATGTATTTAATATTTGGATACGTTAGTTTACATTTAGAAGTAAAAATATTTACAATAGTTAGTACAGCAAGTGTGGTCTATTTACAATAAAAGCTTACAAATAAGAACAGATAGCTACAAGTGTGAGATATTTACAATAAAATATCAGTACAGATCCATTAGGCATGAATTGAGGCAACCTGAGCCAGAATCACAGATATACCAAGTCATAACTATTTAGACGAGAGGAGATTCTGTCAAATAAGCCTCAACACCATAGAAACAGTTTTTTGTAACATTTTTGAATTTTTTAAAACACGTAATTATCCCCAGTGATTGACGTAGTCGATTGTACAAACTAATGCAATTAAACATTGTACTTTGTTCATATAGCGTTGTGTTATGTGTTATACTGCATAATTGTTGATTATTTCTGGTGTCATGATTATGTTTATCTTTATTACCAACATGCTTGCAGAAAGGAACGATATTGCTTTTTAAAAATGTTGACACTAATAATATTTCTAACTGGCATCCCATTACTATTTTATCTATTGTAAGATTGGTAATCGTATTTGCACCTATGTTGAATTTAATAAATACCAGCATGGCTTTATAAACCTACTGGGTACACTAATCAATACACCAATAATCGGAGCAGTCTTAAATAAAGGTAACGTTATATTCACATTTCTGGATATTACAAAAGTTTTCAATAACATTGGCCATTATCGTTTAAATAACACACTAAGGTCCAAAGGAGTTCCTTCCAAGTTAACGAATACCTATAATAATAGCTTTGCAATCTGGGAATCATACACAAATTGAAACATCTGAAGGCAAAAGAAGAGCAACTGCTCTTACAAGAGGCGTCATGCAGGGATCTCTTCTTTCACCATGTTTTTATAATGCTGTAACGAATCATATTCTCGATGAGCTATCAGAGGAAAGTGCATGGGATCACTATGGCTTTAAACTCATGCCAGATAAGCCGGCTCCGACCATTTTGGGATATGCCGATGGCATAGTCATAAACGGGAAAGATAAGCGAATTAACCCGCCTTGTAGTACAGCAATTTGGGTAGGGTTACAGGTCAAACCAAGGAAATGCACAAGACTTCACATCAAAAATAGAAATATAGCCAACACAATTTTAACAGTAGACCAGGCCTGCAAGATTGAAACCATCGCATCAGAAGATTCAATAAAATACTTAGACATCGAATGGTGTAATTAAAAAATATCCACAACAAATTAGACCTTTAGTGTCATTCCCTTTACTTAAAGCTGAACAAAAATTGCAAGTTCTTAACTCTTCCATTTGTACATTCATAATTTACCCTTTCCAAACTACTGATCTGGCTAAAATACTAAATAAATTTCTTGCGACTGTGACAAAATGATCAAAAGTTATTTAAAAGAAATATTACACTACTATGGTTATACCAGATCACATGTTATATTCTGACTTGGAATGTAAATGGCTTGGTCTCTTCATAGCAGCATGAGAAGTATTTCTGCATCACATTAACTCATGCAGAACTTTAATTCAGTCCTCCAATCCATATGTACAGACCACTCAAGACTTTACGAGATGAATAAATCCTTGAAGCTTTTAAATTTAGCAGAAGACGACTCAATGAAGAATTCCCACACTGGACTGTTTGACGTTCGACGAATCGAGAGGACACTTCGAGAAAGAGAAGTAGATGCCAGGACTCGGCGACGAATTATTCAAAGGATACCAACTAGCAAGTTCATGGATTCGAAACAGCAATGACCTAACATCAAGTGAATGGCGTGAATCTATAAAAATGTCAACTAATGTATCCGCCGTGCGTTCCATACCAGGTAGATCGCAAGACAACAGCCACAGAGAGATAGAAACGCTTGCACACGTCTTCATATCTTGCCCTCATGGAGAAGCATTACTCAACTCTCGCTTTCACAAAATTCGCTTAATGATCGCCGACGAACGGCAAACGAAAACTACAAAGTCTTCAAACAAGTCCACGGTCTGGAAACTAACGGTAGCACATGAAGAATTCACATGATTGCAATTCGAGAAGACAAAAAAATAGGATTTATTATCGACCCTACCATTAGTTTTAAAAAGCTCAAAGGACAACTAGAAGACATCGACAAGGAAAAAAAGGTTATTTACACACCCGAAATGCCATACTTTAAGGCAAAATACAATCTAAGTATCATAGAGATAATTGGTCTGATGGCTGGAGCCCATTCCTTTACAGTTTTTCAAAGCCTTGAAAAAGTTGGGCTGAAGAAGGAAAAAAATAAAAGAAATTGCCGTATCTGCAATAAGAGGTTCAATTTCTCTTCTTCAGAATCATTTGTATAACTATTTTTAACATGTTCAGGCTCTATATTCCTTTACTATAAATTATTTATTGTACGTTAATTTTATTTTATGTTTAATATTTATTTTGCACCTTTTAGTTTTCTATTCGATTACCATACCAATGAAAACTGTCGATATTATATTATTTTTATAGAAGAGTCAAATTTATTACCACTTTTTTTTCTTTTCGGTAGTTCACTTATAGTTTGTCTGTTTACTCTGTCCTTGTTGGCAGTCCATAAATACGGAGAGTTATTATTATTTAAATAAATAAAAATACCTCTGTATAGTATGTTCAGAAAGTATTGCATTCTACCCAAAACTTAGGTGAGGATCACCCAATAAATGAATTAAACATTTTTCTTACTCTACCTTGTACATTAGGTAGGGTATGCATCGTATATTCACCACAAATTTTGATGTCGAGATTTCACCAGAAATGTGTGTTTAGTGGTTACCTGAATGCATAATATAAATAAATTAAAAGCATTTTTAGAAAAAGGTCTGTGTATGCTCGTGTGAGTAGCATAACGCAAAACGAAAAGTTCGCTAAATACCAAAATTGATATTTAAGTTCTGCACCTTTCAAGGATATGAAACTAAGATCCTTTGTGTGATGCATTTTTCAAAAATGGCCTTAATGATTTTGACTTAAATACCAGATGTTTAGGATATGTTCATGACAAATTATATATACCTACCTATATCTGTCGCCCTCCGTGGTGTAATGGTTACCATGCTAACTTCATATATCCAAGGTCGCGGGATCAACCCGGCGGAAGACAATGGATCTTTCGGGCATAAAAATCCTTAGCATGGCTCCCTTCGGAAGGCAAGTAAGCCCGTTGGTCCCGAGTCGTAGATTTACGGCATGTAAAAGAACCTCAAGCCTGATAAAGAGGCCTCTAAGCAAAATTAAGCGGTCTTTCACGCCTAGTATGGAATGGGACGCTGACGACAGCAGTTAAAGAGCGTCCATAAATAAAGCTTCATTTAATTTTTTCTAGCTATATCTATCATCTAGGAATATCCTCTTAAGCTTTCATTCTGGATCAATTTTGCCTAACTGTAAACCGCAAGGGAAAGAGGAAATCTTACTGCACAACAATAATTATGTAGATCTCGTTAAAGCACAAAACTTATGTCAAATACTTTATTTTTTAATCATTTTGTGGAGTTAAACATTTCCGAGGTATTCCAGTTCTTGGTTTCAATTGTTCAACAGTTATACGTTTATCAAACGGGAAGTGCTCTTTCGTTTTCATTTTATTCGAGCATGCAAAGAAAATGGCTCTTCAAAGATTGACTATCGCTTTAACCTTGCGTACTCCTTTTGTATCTAATAGAAAATAAATATAAATACCTTTCCTGCTAATGGTTATCTCGATTAGCATGAAATTGATGCGATAAGCTTTCGTAAGAATAGTTTGTTGTAGAATAGATGGAGAAACTCATGTGAATGTAACAAATCGGATTTTTTAACGACATCATGAGATAACTATCCCTTTGACATATTTATAATTATCTTTATATTTATAATTACTCATTTTGTTGAAATATTGGATTATTTTAAAAGTATTTTAGTTCATTTAATCACACATTACATTACAGGGTGAATAAAATATTTAATATTGCTTCATTCCCCTATTATAACACAATTCCTTTATTTTTTCTTGTTCCTTCTCATCATTTATTATAATACCTTATAGGCTTGTCATTTTATATTTGATGTCTCTATGTTGTGCCAGCGGCATCCGTCCGTGTGCTGCCGCTCTTACGTTCGTCTTGGTGTGTCGTCCTCCGAGGTGTAATGGTTACCATACTAACTTCATATTCCCGGCGGAGAACGATGGATTTTTTCGGGCGTAAAAATCCTTAGCATGGTTTCCTTCGGAAGGGAAGTCAAGCCGCGGGTCCCCTGTCGTAGATTTACGGCACATAAAAGAACCTCAAGCCTGATAGAGAGGCTTCTGAGCAAAATTAAGCGATCTTTCACTCCCAGTATAGAATGGGACGCTGATAACCATAGCAGTTATAAATAAAATGCCATTTAATTTAATTCGTCTTGGTGTGCGAGTCGTCGCAATTAAACCTTGGAATACGTAACAACACAGGAAGTACGGCACGCCGGTAACCGGAAGCTTTGGAACGATGCACGACTGGATTGTTCCAGAAGCTTCGGCTTCCACAAAGTTGTGACGTCATTTTATAGCTACAAATGGAAGAAGAATTGCAAGGCAGTATGGATGTCGTGAATGGTAGTTAGTTAGACTTCGAATGGAGTGTAAGCGTGCATTGGCGGGCAATCCATCAACTTTCCATGTGTCGAAGCGCCGAGTGAATTGTTTACAGCAGTAAATTAAGGTCTTATTTGTAATTAAGTTTTTAGTATAAAAAGACGTTTGTTACACAGGTGTTAGGAGTGGGATTCTTACGCCAAGGTGGAGATGATGAAAAGTTTGTTGTCGAAATGAAGGAAATGAAAACTGAAATAGAAGAAACGAAGTGAAGATGGAAAGCGGAACAGAGAATATGATAGAGCAGATGGAATCCAGCATGGAGAAAATGAAATCGAAAATAGAAAAAATGCAAATCGGCATGGAGAGGATGGAAGATAAAATGAAGGAAACATGATAGACCAAAATAGGTGAACGACAGGTCGGCGTGGGGGGAAAATGTGGAAGAGCTCGGCGAAAGGACGAAGAAACTTGACGAAAAGGTTAACATCATGGAGCCGGTCGAAGTCCTGGAAGACTCCGGGGAACGCTATAATGCCCTGGAGGGAACAGTAGACAGCAGCGCCAAGGAACGGAACGCCATGTTGGAAAATATGGTCGAGACGCCAGGTTGCGACACTACATTCGCGCGCGTCAAGTACTCAAGGACGACGGACGTCATCCTTTGAAGCCTTCCGTCGACAGTTCGTGGTCATCGTCACCCATGGTTAGCAGAAGAGGAAGCCTCAAGGGACGGGCGGCAGAAGTACTGAATGCGATCCCGACGCAGGCGAAATCCTGGGAGATCTGGGTGGCCCTCGATAACAGCTTCGGGAACCATTACTTGGCTGTAGCCTACTGCAGTAGCTTAAGGGAAGGTTGCAACAGCCAGGTGAGATGCAGAAGTGAAGCAGCCAGCTTCTGAACAAAGCCCTGGTGAACCTACCACCTACCTGCATGTCCCAGGAAGATGCCTACTCCTTCATCGACGGAGTGAGTAACGCCGAGATACGACAGCTCTGATGCTCGGCGACTATAATACGATCCACGAAGCGTCAAATTAGAATGGAAGAGGCCAAGACCTATAAAAGGAGGAAGCATTACACGCCAGTGTGGGTGTCGTGAATGGTAGTGAGTTGTATGTCATGAGTCAAACACTGACTAGGGTGTTAGCTTGCAAGACATCAACTATCCATGCATTGAAGTGTCGAGTGAATTGTTTGCAGCAGTGAATTAGACTTTATTTGTAAGCAACTTTTGAGTCTATAAAGACATTCGTTACAATACACAGTTAATTTTGCTTTAATAGGTGTAACTTTATTTAATCTTTGGTAATGTAACCAATATTAATATTTTATTTTTTGTTTCCATTTAATAAACAAAAGTTCCTCTTTCAATATTTATATAACAATTTTTTTGAACCTTTCAAACTTCATTATCACTGTATTCATAAAAATTTTCCTGTTTATGTTCCATAAAACCCATTCGATTTTTGAAATATTTATTATCATTTTGCTATCCATTTTATATCTTGGTGATAATTCCCTTTCTTGATTACAACAGTTATTCTTCTTATTGAGTATCCAAAATTTGATATCTTTCTACATTTCAAAATTATTATTCCTTTGTAAATTTTGTTCACCAAATACACTGATTTAAATTTTTGTTTGTTCCAATTAACAATATGTAGATGGTTTTTTTTTCAACTGCACACAATGTAATCTTCTTTGTCAAAAAAGGAGAATAGAAAAAGTTATCCTGCATTGCATAAAATGACCAAAAGGCTAAGTTCTATGAAGTTTTCATCTCTTGCACTTGAAATTTAATGTCAGTACATATCAATTGTGTAGTTCAAAAGTGTGATATCTCCAAATTCCATGTTTTTGAGATAATCTAAACTTAAGAATTTATTTTTCTAATAAAAGTAAGTTTTACCTCTCATAAACTAATGTGTTTTTTAATGCAATAAAAACTAGTTTAACATTATAGTTACAAGATTTAATTTGTTCATTTAATTGGATATGCTAAGTATTGAATTCAAAGTTTCAATATATGTTTTTCTCTCTGGTAAATAATTTGAGGAATCTCAGTTTTCCTAAGCTATTCAATTCCAATTGGTTGTATAATACATCATAAACGTCATTATAAAATTGCTTGTACTGACACTGTCAAGTTGACCATTACGACAGCATCTTTTCTTAGATGCTCTGACGCTTTTCTCACAGTAAGTTCACACTGAGTCAAACTCATCTCTTTTTCATTGAATGAATGATTTAGCATTTGGCTATACACAAGGTGACATCCAACATTTCTGTTAGTAAAATATCAAAAAGTGCACCAGTCAAGCTAAACACTTCACTAAAGATTTGGAGTAAGAACTCAAATTCAAAGTCTTTAAGTGCATTACTGAAACCTCAAGGATTATGATAAGTCTGAGCATTCAATTGTTTAGGATTATCTAAAATTTCTTCAGAGCTGAAAAAGATCCTCTTTATATTATCTCGCTATTTTGATAAGTCTTCCATTCTACTCCAATGTGTAGGACAAACCTTCAGGAAGCATTTTTGACAACTTTGTTTAAGGCAGAGCTCTTTGTGGAATTGGAAGAAAGAAAGAAGAAGAAAAAAAAAAAGCAAAGCTACTTAATGTCATTAAAAAACCTTACATTGCTTTATGTATGACACGACTGTGAAAGCACAAGATTGAGCCAATAAGCAAGGCAGTGTATAAATATTGCATCTGCATGCTTATCTTTCACTTTTCTTTGGATACCATTTGGTTCTCCCACCATTGTAGCACTGTGCTACTAGTTTGGACCCACAATGATATTTTTCTAACGTAACAGAGCTGTGATTTGCTAGAGCATTTTCGCTGTGATCACCATTTACATTGATGAAACCCAAAAATTGTTCAACTTCCCCATTGACAGAAACATACAATATCTTATTACAGTAGAAAGTTGCAAGTAAGCAGAAATGTCATTAGCTTCATCCAAAATAATGACGAATTGAGCATCACAAACTTCACTTTTAATTTCAATTAAAACATTGTTAAGTCACCATCTATTAAAGCATTTTGAATATAGTTTGCTAGACCCAAAAACTCTGTAGCTGTTTGTAGTTATTGTCTCAGTAAATTTTCATATTTAATTAACAAAGAAACTAATTCTATATAATTTGCTTGATTTGCAGGACTTTTATCTTCTGCATGACCTCTTGTGTAGCAAGGTAGTTTATTATGTCTATCAAACATTTTACAACTTTTCTATTTTTTTCCACTAATTCATTATGCTTTATTAATTGTATTTTTTGCTGTCTATCTAGCTGAAATTCAATTCGAGGTATATTTAATGTTGTGAAAGAAATTTCAGCCCGAATATTGCTGATGACAATTTACTGCTTTCAGAAGATAGTTAATATTTTCAAAACCTGCAGAAATCTGTACGCCATTAGGAGAACAATGTACAGAGCCAACAATACAATCTGAATGTCATTTTACATCATTATTACACTTCAGAATGACAGTGGCGAACACAACTTTTTATAAGAGTTTTTGCCTTTGGCAAGTCAGTAGTTGGTCTCCCTTTCAAAATTTTGCGTGCCAAATGACAGTTGACATAGAGACTTCCCTCGGCTTTTGCAGCCCCCAGCACTGCAATCTCCCCAATTGCAGCTGTACTTTCTACGTGCCTCTTTGTGGAATGAATTTCTCAATGCAGTTCCTTTCTCATCCGTCTGGCTACAGAATTGAACATAATAAGTTAACTCTGGTTTATGAACAATTTAACTAACTTGATGTAATTATTTATTGGTGATATTAATATCATGTACTTATGTAAGATTATAGTTATGCACAGTAGCACAAAAGATGTTTAGTATAAAGATTTGGTGTAAATATTAGCTATTAATAATACCATGAAATGGAATGCAATTGAAAACTCAATTCCTATGTTTCATCTGGAAAGAACTGAAACTTAGAAAGCTATGCGCACATTCTGAAGTTTGTTACATAACAGCATTATCGGCTTCGGTAGTGATAAAAACATTATATCACTGTCTGGTATACTTAATGATTTTTTAATGTAAATATGCATCATAAACGATATATTTTATATATAGATGATGTATAAGGCATAATTTCTTCATGCCAAACATACGGGAATGACTCAATCCCTTCAATGACCATTCCCTCTTCAAAACCTTCTAATTTTCTACCAAAGTTCTGACTACTTTAAAGTTTGAAGTCCACCTTGTTTCCTCAGCTCTTGGAATTCGTCATCCAATTATTGATTTAAGGACATAATTCAATTAAACATAATTGAATTGTGAAAGAAAGATGGAATGTCACTTATGTTTGCAAGCAATATTCAGCAGTTGGAAATATTTTTACAACTCTGTGACAAATCTCAATTAAAATGATGTGCTAAACAATGAATGAGAATAGCCAGGGGACCTCCATCTTTCACTTTCATCACTAGTACCATCATAACTCTCAGCTATGTTTGTTACAATAATTGAATTGTTATATTGTATTATCTAATAGTTTAAACAGTACTTATGCAGTACAATCAGCACTTGCATCATAAAAGCCTAAAAAGCACTCCATAAATTCAAATTTGAATCACAACCTTAAAATAGAACACTGATAGTTTTGAGATATATGCCACTTGTCAACTTGGACGGGGAATAAAAAAAAGTCTCATTTAGCTCTTTATTCTTATATGTAAGCTGAAATGTTCAATTATTCCATTTTGAATTACCTTTTAGTTGCCACTGAATACCAATTTGATTCTGTCATAATGCTTCCTAATTTCATCAGAACATACAGAGAGCAGCGTGATAATTTGTTCTTTGAAATTACTGTCATAATTTGATGAAGCAAACGCATTATGTCCTCAAAATGTTAACTCTTGTTTTCCTAAAAATAAAGTAGTCTTAATACACAGATCCTGTTTAAATGCACATTTTCATTTAATATTTTAAAGCTTGGTGCAGCTGATTCATATAACGCATGATGTATTAAGTTAGTTCCTTTTGAAATGCTTCAGTTATAATACACCTTTTAAATGTTCTCTTAATTCTCCATATTTATGAACAGCTCATGTGAAGTTCACAAAATCTCCAAATCCAGTAGTATTCCAAATACTTTTCTTTACTCTTAATAAAAGACATTTTTTTATTAATTCCATGGCAAAACAGCTCACAAGGAGCCTTGGCCTACCATCAAGGATGGGGACATCATGGATGAGGTGCAGTATTGAAGGGTGAGACATGGTCAACGCCTTGAAGCCCCCCCCCCCCAGTTAATGCGGTCCTGAATCTGGAGCCGCTACTCGTTCATGTAGCTCCCTAATTGGGCCCCCAAGGATGTCACGAGGCTGAGTGCACCCTGGATCAGGTCTGCCGGCAGGGGAAAAAAATCTCCATGCTGGTACTGGGAATCAAACCCAGGTCTCCCGCTTGGCAGGTAGCTGCACCAAGGAGATGACCCTAATAAAAGACATGCCCAACAGAAAAGTTTTTGTAGAAAAATATTACCACATAAATTCTACATATGATATATTTTTAAAATGTAGCAGATAGGACTGCTCCCATTTCCTTTGTTTTTTTTTTTTAAACACTGATAAATGGGGAGTGTGCTGATTTAACATAATCTGGCCCTTATCATCTTCTTCTCACCATTGAGAGAATGGCATTTCTAATACACTGCAATCTCATTGTTTTCTAGATTCTTTAATAAAAATACTGAACATTTTGGTTTAACGAAATGAAATTAATTAAATAATAGGGATTACCCAAATTACTGTCTTTCTCATATAAAAACTTAACAAAATTGAATTCACTCCACTTAACTAACAACACAAGATAATGGTATACTTGTTTTCATCAAGGTAGAGCTAAAACCTGAAAGGAAGCTCCATAGCAGTAGCAGCTACATAGAATAGCAACCCAATATGCTCTGTTATGGGAAGTGAACACACTGCATTATCATGGCAACAGGGTGGAATAGGCATATACAAAAGCAGCTGAACCAGACTTAAATATGAATATTTTGTATCTGCTTTTCTTGCTTGGCTGTTGTCTGAGGGACTGAGAGAAAACATGCTGAGAAAGAGAGGGAGAAAGGTGGCAGTCAGATGGTCTGCAAAATAAAGCAGAGCACATTCCTGTCACTTCATGGTTAGGGTATTGTGTTTAGTAATACAAAATACAAATAAGTCATTTTAAATTTCCATTACAGATTAAGGTGGAGCAACTTCAGTCACTATAACATTTGTCTTCTCTGTATAAGGTAAAACTCCCCAAAAATAACCTTATCTGTGTAACTCACCTTTAGCAAGATTCTCTTACATTGCTCCACTGAATCTTTCAATTGTAAAGATTTTTTCCCCTATATTGCTCTCATCAGACTTTATACATCATATTTCATTGTAATCAAATTCCCCATTCTATAATATGACCTTTCTTTCTGGCACTGTACCCAAAGTGATGGCACATAAATAAACTCATTTTTCTTTTTTCTCTTTCTATATAAGTATGAATAATGTTTCCCTCATTTTGTGTGTCCTACAATAAAATATTTATGTGAAATAAAATTTACAATCTTTCTACTTTTGTGTAATAGAAGTAGACGCACATTAGAAACTTGTTATTTTATGCTGAACAATTATCATTGAAATTTTAAATATTATTATAAGAAAAGTAAACATAAAAATAATGTAAAGGAAACTTGATTTAAAATACATTCATTGTGATATCTGTAATTACAAATTTTCTTTATATGGAACTGTTTATTGTGAGGTGTGCAGTAATAACACACTTTTCTTTGGTTCAAGTTAACTCAAAATTATAGGATTAATATTTTGTAGTTACGACAGTGTCAATGAATTTTACAGTAAACTGTATCCACACTGAGTTAAACTTACCAGCATCCAGCATAGCTGCTGCAATTTTTACCTGCACAATTTTCCTGGATAGCTCACAATTACTTCAAATTCATTATGAATGCTTCATAATGACTCTGAATTATATAAATGAAGAGAGATTGTTGTCACCTTCATAGAAATGTACCAAGAGGAAGCAAGTTGGGTACTAATATTGTAAATCCATATAGTGATTGCTGCAGTGAATGCCACCAATTATTATTGTAATACTTTAAAAATCAGAAATGATGTATAATTTTACATTTTATGTTGGTACATTATGACAATTCACAATGGGGAATATACTTTTATTGTTCCATTTATATCCCACCTTTAATTGCATGGTCATATCAACGACACTTCCCTGTGGAACATTTACCTATCAGCAATGGTATTCACTTGTGTATTGTTTGTTGTCATTGGATTTACATTTTCTTTTAATTTTGTTCAGTAGATCACACATTCACACTTTCATTCATACTTTCAGATTCTGGGGAGCATAGGGAATAATCTCATCTAGAGAAAAATTCCCTTCTCCCAGCTAGAAATCGAATCTGGGCCTCTAGCACAGCAGGTAGGAGCTCTACTGACTGAGCTATGGGGGCCAGCCTCTAATTATATTTTATATGTGGGTAATTAATATAATACAGTAATAATTAAATTATCACATGACAGTTCAAAATTATGCAGTTTAGAAGCAATTTGATTGTGTATATGAATGAGGGAGGCACCATGGGTGAGTGGTTAGACCGTTCACCTCCCATCTAGGCATCCTGGGTTTGATCCCAAGCGCCTGCAAGTGGGATTCATGGTGAACAAAGCGGCATCTGTGTGGGTTTCTCTGGGTCCTCTGGTTTCCCCCGCCTCTCATTCCACCCTCGTCACCTTTCCAATCTTCAATTTCACTTACATTTCATATCATCCACTTCATGTTCATGCCTGGTTACACGCCAACCCTTCATAACAGGTTCTTCCTTCTGTGGTTTCGTGCCGTTGGCTCCCCGACAGGCTTCTGACCTTAGGCATTGGCTTGTAAGTCCTAGGGGATGTCAGTCCTACAAATATGGGGATGGTAAGCCAATTACGAAATAATATATGGATGAATGAATTTATTTCACTTCCCACATACATAACTATAACCACTATACAGTTTATTCTTATTAAATATACATATGCCACCTCTTCCTTTCTGATAAAACCTGAATATATACATTTGAGTTACCTCTGGAACAAATATAAGTAAACACCATGGTTATTAATATATTATACAGCAGGTTCACTATCTACCTAATTGTTAACTCCCTTATATTTAAAAATACCAATTTTGCTGATAGGTAGCCTTCCAATTCATAAATTTAGGATTTTAAAATTCCTCTTTTATATTTCTTTCTGGTCTTTCCTAATAATTCACCCAACTTTCTAATCTCATCTGCATTCTAAGATTTCATAATTCTCATTTTAATTATTTATCTTGGTAACTGCAACCACCTAGCTGGTACCCATTGGTCCCTCCATAATTTCATCTCTTCAAGTCTAAAATAAAAAGTAGGTAATTTTCCATTTCCCATATTATGGGCACTTCTGTGAGTCCATTTCCCCTTTTGTTACCATTAATTTCATTGCTTAGCTCTATACCACGCCCACCCTCAATTTATTACACTTCAATTTATTTTTCCATCCCCCAATCTTTTTTAATTTGCCTATATAATACCAAGGATCTCTTATCCCTAATACTGCTAAAAATATCTCGTATATTGGTATCTTCTATTCTCTGTTTGATCTCTTTCCAAAACCCTCCCTCCAGAGATTCTCTCTCACTCCCTAAGTTCTCCATGCCTATTTCTTCTATAATCTTTTGTAATGATAAAGACCAATTATCTGGCATTAATACTTCTCTTGCATAATCGTACATTGTTCTACTATATTTAGATCTTGCAATAATCTAACCTGATGCAAACCTTTACCAATCTTTCAATTATTAGACTTTTACTTCCTGTTCTACCTAGTTCCAGCAGTACTACTCCTTTTGCTGATGCAACTGGTAAACCCACAATTAACCAACGGAAGCTTCTACGTATTAAGTACACTCCTTGCCATCCTTCATCATAACCCCTAATCTCTGTCCCATTTAACATTTTGACTTCCACTATTGCCTTATAAACTTTCTCTAACCACTTGATTTGTATCCTGGTGTTTTAAATAAACATGTTCTTATCCTCTTCATGGCAATTTTACCCTTAAATAAAACTGCTTTCTTTTGGTCATGCCAGCTGGCATTATTGCTTAGCTGAGCACCTAAATACACAATTTTTCTTATGAATATTTCCTATCCTTCCATACTCCATTTTTCTTCTCTTTTTACTTTCTCTATATGCATCATGTACATAGAGTATAGAGAATGTATTGCACTCCACCCAAAAATTCTATACCGAGATTTCACCGGAAATATATGTTTTAGTGTCCCCAAAATCCAAAAAAAGCATTTTCACAAAAAGGTCCACGTGTGTGTGTGTGTGTGTGTCCGTGTGTCTGTGAACACGATAACTCAAAAACGAAAATTCGGTAAAATACCAAAATTGGTATTTAAGTTTAGTATCTTCCAGGGATGCGACACGAAGATTTTGAGAAAAATCCCCCCACCCCCAACTACCCTTTACATGGAACTTTTTTCGAAAATTTTGATCTTCTCAAAAATGGCTCTAACAATTTTGATTAAAATTTTGTATATTAAAGATAAATAAAATTTATATCTTGAATTTTCTGGGAATAGCCTCTGAAGACTACTTTATTCGATGAATTTTGCATAACTACTAAACCGTAAGAGATGGATAAAAACTTAACACACAAAAAATGTAGAGCACGTTAAAACACACAATTTATGACATATACTTTTTTTCGTGGAGTTGATCGTTTTTGAGATATTCCTTTTTCTTGGTTTTCGCATTTGAAAAACTTATACTTTTCTCATACAGGAATTTGTAAACTCCTGTCCATACAAACAAAGGAACATCAGTCACATAGCAACCAGCTTTTGGCTTTCATTTTAACTTATGGACTCCCTTATTTCGCTTCTACTTACAATAAAACAAGAAATAAGACTATTTCTGCTAATTTTATCGATTAGCATGAAATAAACAAAAGATAAGCTTATTAACAATAATTTGTTACAGAGATATAGAGAAAGTCACGTGAATGGAACACATCAGATTTTTTAATTTATATCCCATTTTGAAAACCATAATCTCTTTTTAGTTTATCTTTTACAGAATCTTTCCATCATATTTAATGCTCCTGATAATCCTCCAATAGATATGGACCATACCACCAAATCATCTGGAAACAGTAAGCCTGGAATTTCCCTGTTATTTGTGTGCATATATATATATATATATAGGCAAGTCCTCTCATCCTGCAGATTGGTAACTAGGCAACAATGCTGCAATTTATAGATAAGCAAAATGCAGGTGCTAAAACTGCATTCACTAGCCTACTGATTAGGGCTATGGTAGTGATCATTGCTAACATGCTCCAGTAGTGTGATGGTTAACATGCTGGAAAATCAGGTGAAGGTTGGAAATGAAATGAACTTTTTATTTATGGAAGCTCTTCAACTACTGTGGCTCTCAGCGTCCCATTCTATATTGGGCGTGAAATACTGGTTGATTTTGCTCAGAGGCCTCTCTATTAGTCTTGAGGTTCTTTTACACTGTAAATCTATGACACAGGACCAACAGCTTTATTTCCCTTGTGAAGGAAGCCATGCTGAGGAATTTTACCCTTGAAAAAATCCATCATCCTCTGCCAGGTTCAAACCCGCGACCTTGGGTATATGAAGCTAGCAACTATTACACCACAGAAGGATGGAAGTTCAAATCATGCCTGCAAATATGTTTTCTTTTTTTATTTCATTTCTGTTCATGCTTTGAGAAGAATCTAGCAAATCATGATTTCTTTTTGACTGCATTAGAAAGTGGATTTACCTATAAATACAAACTTCCATGTGTTCATGCTCACTATGAAACAATGTTTTTGAATAAAGAGCATCTGGACATGCTGTTAGTATATGGGGAAGCTCAGCAGAATGCAATTGAAGCACGTTGTCCATAACAATCAAACTTTTCATAGAGAACACTTTCTACATACCACATGCTTTTGCAAGTTGCAAACCACATTCTGGAATCAAGAACAGTGCATAAGACACACAGGCATGAAGATATCACTCTGTGACCAAGCAACGATAGATTGTGCGGCTATGTTATCCAGCATCTGCATTGTAGTATGAGGGACATTCATAGATATTTCAATATTAGCCAACTTCTGCATGGATAATATTACATGATGTAAAGTTTCACCCTTATTATCTTCAATTACACCAGAAGTCACTGCAGCCAGACCATGGACAGAGAGTGGCATTTGCTGGATGATCATACGGCAAACTGAGCAAGATCCATGTTTTTTGGCAGTGTTATCTACATCAGAAGCCGAGTTCCACAATATAGGCCATGTAAATCACCAACACATGCATTACTGGAGCACTGTAAGCACCTGTTGGATGCACGAGACAGCCTTAGAAGTCAGATAGGGTTTCAAAATTGAATGTATGATCATCGTATATTTGATGATCATCTAATAGAGCCTGTATTTTTATGATGGCCTGGTAATCATTATATTCGCTTCCTACAACACCAGCTACCTACTGTACTGGATGGAGTGGCATTGCAGAACCAAAAACTATGTGGTACCAACATGATGGTTCATCAGCTCATTTGGCCTATCGTGTAACAGCTTATACAGCCACATACATATCCTGAGTGATGGACCAGACAGCATGGACCAATTGGGTGAACAGCATGTTCACCAGATCTAATCCATTAGATTTCTCCTTATGGGACTATCTTTAAGAGTGTGACCAATGATCCCTCCACAGTTCAGGGAACGCATCTTAGCTTACCATGGCATCACACCAGCTATGTTATGCCAGATTAGGCTGGCGATGATAGACTGAAATCTTGTAACCACCGGTATGGTGGTCAGTTCAAACTTATTAAGTGCTGGAAAGGGTAAATGTTAAAATTTATCTGTGCAATGGTTCAGCATGATGTCATTGTTACTGTTAAATGCACTTCTCTGTGAACCAGATAGGTTCAAAATGATCATAATATGGGCTTGCAAATGTTATCCAGTTTGTCTGTACATATTGTATTTTTTTTAAACCTATACATGTATTTCAACATTCCCGTTTTGTTCTGGTTATTGTGAAGCCTAAAGGCTTTTAGTATGCATTTGAAGGAGGGGGGAGAGGCAAGAGCTCATTTTTGGGCACTATTACTTCAACCCACCCTCAGCCCCAGACTCTGCTTTGAGAACACAATATCAAATAAAATCTGTGGTACATTCACATGACTTTCTCTACCAATTCTTCTGCAAACTTGTCTTAAAAAGGTGATTCTTTTATTTATTTTACATGAATCAAGATAAACAATTACAAAATTACTTTTATTACATATTTCCATGCAGATGCAACAGGATTAAGGGAACAAAGTATGCAAACCTATAACCAGAATAATTATGGATATGGAGTGAGAGAGAGGGGGAGGGAGGGCGAGAGAGGGGAGAGAGATGTTTGATAAATTGTGTTGTTTTGACGATCTCTACATTTTTTGTGTAGTAAGTTTTTGTCTATCTCTTATGGTTTAAAAGTGTATACACAAGTATATCCAGAATAAATACCACTTCAGAGGCTATTCCCAGAAAATTCAAGATATATATTTTATTTGTCATAAAAGTATCTCAAACATATGATATTTTAATGAAAATCATTGAGCCATTTTTGAGAAAATAACATTTTTGGAAAATGTTCCATGTAAAGAGTTGGGAGGGGGAAATTCTTTAAAAATCATGTATCCTTGGGAAATGGTGAACTTAAAATATCAAATTTGATATTTAAGACATTTAATTTTTGACTTATACTGCTCAGACACACTTATGCACACAAATCTTTTACTGGATATACTTTTTTTTTTTTGGATTCAGAGGACCTTAAAACATATATTACCAGTAAATGCTCAACATCAAATTTTTGGGTGATACTTCCTCTACTATACATTGTAAAAAGTCTGGCATCTGTATGGTGAGTTTATCACTTAAAGCAAGCACAGAGAATTTATGCATTTTAAAAAAAATCTGTTGTGTTCCATTCACATGACTTTCTCTACATCTTTGTAACAAATTATTGTTAATAAGCTTATTCTTATATCTACTTCATGCTGATCAACATAAACATTAACAGAAGCCATTTTATTACTTAGTTCCCTAATAGAAGAAGGGAGTAGCCCTCGTGGTGTATTGGTTACAATTCTAACTTCATATACCCAAGGTTAAGGGTACAAACACGGCAGAGGACAATGGATTTTTTCAGGTGTAAAAATCCTTAGCATGGCTTCCTTTGGAAGGGAATTGTCCTGTGATCGTACATTTATAGCACACAAAATAACCTCAAGCCTGATAAGGAGACATCTGAGCAAAATTAAATGGTCTTTCATGTCCAATTTTGGATGGGATGCTGAGAACCATAGTAGTTAAAGAGCATCCATAAATAACACACCATTTACATTAAGTACAAGGGAAATAAGGGAATACTCTAGGCTAAACAGACAATCAAATGTTTTAAGATGTGGTTGCTATAGAATTGAAATCTGTTTCTTTGCATGGCCAGAAGTTGACAAGTTCCCGTTTGAGAAGTTCAAGTATTTTAAAACTGAAATCAATCACAATATCTCCAAAATGGCCAACTCCAAGAAAAAATTGCATAAGACATAAATTGTGTATTTTAAGGAGCTCTTGATTTTTTGTGTAGTAAGTTTTTGTCTATCTCTTATGGTTTACATGCAAAATCCAAAAAAAATTATTCAGAATAAAGAGGTCTTTAGAGGATATTCCCAGAAAATTCAAGATATATATTTCGTTTGTCATAGAAATACCTTAAACAAGGTATTTTAATCAAAATCGATAAGACGTTTTTGAGAAAATCAAACATTTCGAAAAACGTTCCATGTTTAAGGGTGTGATTTTCTTGAAACTCTTTGTGTCACATCCTTGGAAGACACTAAACTTAAACACCAAGATTGGTACCCATACAACATTTTTATTTTTGAGCTATGCTGCCCACAGGCACATACATGGACCTTTTTCTAAAAATGCTTTTTTTTTTTTTTTTTTTTTTTTGGAATTAGGGTGTCTCAAAACTTATTTCCGGCAATATCTCAGTATCAAATGTTTGGCTGCAATACAATACCTTCTCAATACACTATATACATAGTATGTGTAGAGAAAGTAAATATAAGCTTTCTGCTGAAGAAACATAACACCCATAAATATTCTTTCCCACTTTTATCAGCCAGTAACTCAAGAAGTATGAAGATATTATTCTGTTAGACTGCATATTAAGCCAATAAATATTTAAACTGCAATAAATTAATGTTACATTAATATTAGGTGAAAAAAAAAGAAGACAAATTTACAGGATGTGTACCACACACCTCACACATTTACAATAAGCACCTACTCCATATAATTAAGTTTAACATTGTTATTTTGTCTATCACCTATTGATAGAGGGATTGTTGTACTTGATCCTAAAATTTGATGTTGAAGTTTCACCAAAAAGACATGTATTCAGGTTCCCTAAATCTAAAACAAGAAAGCATTTTTAGAAAAAAGATGGGAGTGTGAATGGGTGTGTAACTCAAAAAATCTGATGTGTTCCATTCACAAAACTTTCTCTAGCTGTTCCATATCCAAACTATTCTTATAAAAGATTTATCTTTTATCTACATCATGCTAATCAAGATAAACATTAGCAGAATTGGTCTTATTACTTGCTTCCTTGTAAGTAGAACGGAAATAAGGTAATATGTTACGCTAAAGGTATAGTTAAATCTTTTAAAAGCGGGTCAATATTTAAAACAATTGAGGTTCGGGTCCCTTTGCATGGTCCGGTTTGGGAGAAGTTAGGTAGTTTAAAATTGAAACCAATAACAAGAAATAATTTGAAAATGGTCAGCTCTACAAGAAAATCGTATGACATAAATGTGTTTAACAAGATCTAGATTTTTTGTGTATTAAGTTTTTGTCTATCTCTTACATTATGCAAAACTCTCCAGAATAAAGAGCTCTTCAGACGCTATTCCCAACAAAATTCAAAATATACATTTTAATTTGTGATTTAAACAGCTTAAATATATTTTATTTTAATCAAAATTATTAGAGCCTTTTTGAGAAAAACAACCAACATTTTCAAAAATTGTTCTGTGTAAAGGGTAGTTCATGATAGGGGGATTTTTTTGAAAATATTTGGGTGGCATTGTTGGAAGACACTGAACATAAGTACCAAGTTTGGTATTTGAGCTATGCAGCTATGCTTGACAGACCACACACAGATATTTTCCTAAAGATTTTTTTCGGACTCAGGAGACCTCAAAACATTTCTCGTGAAATATGGACATCAAATTTTGAGTGGAATACAATATTTTCTCTAGCTACTATGCGTATCGTATGTACATATGTGATAGAGGAAGTTGGATAAAATGAGAAGTTGCCTAAATGCCAAATTTAGTATTTTAGATCAGCCTCTTCCAAAGATGGTAGAAAAAAAATTGTCAAGAAAATCCCCAATGCCAAAACAACCTTTACATTGAATAATTTTTGTTATGTTTTTTTTTTTTTTTTTTTTTTTTTTTTTTTTTTTTTTTTTTTTTTTTTTTTTTTTACTTTCTCAACAATGGCTGTAATGGTTTGACTGAAATTTATGGTGTAAAATATTTGCATGTCTAACCAAATATATACCTTGAATTTTCTGCAAATAGTTCTTGAAGTCCTCTTCATTCTGATTAATTTTGTATAACAGACAAAATCGTATTCAATAAAAGAATGTATAGGTCTTTATAACACACTGTTTACTTAAAATAACAATCTGTGGCATAATCCATTTATATTCGACATTACTGATCTGAATTTTTCAGTACTTTGACATTTTATAAGTAGTTATCAATAATTTCTCGTAATGCCATGGAAAGAGTATGAGACTTTCAAAGTCAGCATATAGTTACCTACGTTTTTAAATTTAACTATTGCTTTGAATTCTTGTGTCCTCTTTTCACCTATAATGAAATGTGTAAGTATCTCTACAAACATTTACCTTGATAAACATTAAGGTTTTATCTCAGCACTAAATCACGAACATTTTCAGTACTCTTCCATCCCTCATATCACCAATCTCCTCTATGATGAAACACCTTAAATATCTCTATGGGTAAGAACTGGTGGTGTTTTTCTTATGAAATTATGCAAACTATATATTGAGAAATAACTGTCATATTTAATATTGCTTCAACATATCCATGTATATCAGATACAAAAGCAGTCTAGGCTTATGTTAATATTGCACTATAAGGTGTCTTTTTATAAATTTCAGATGGTAAAAATGACTTTTACATTCCACAATCTTTAGCTTTATTATGATAATTTTTTTAGGTCTGTAAATACCACTCATTCCACCAATTGCTCCATCATCACCTTTCCTTCCTATCATCCATTTCACTTGTATTTCGTATCATCCACTTCTTCATGCTCATGCCTGGCTACATGCCAACCATTTGTTCCAGGTTCTCCATTCTGTGGTTTTGTGTCAGCTCCCTAACAGGCTTCTGACCCCTAGGCATCTGCTTGTAAGTCCTAATTAGGGGGAGGGTAAGCCAACTACAGGGGGGGGGGGAAGGAATCAACTGCACTATTCAATTTTGTTGAACTTTTTCTCTTTATTATTACTGCTTTCTGCATTTTTTATTTGTGTGTTAAATGGTTTAAGAAAAAGATTTCAATTATTACAGTGTATTTTTGGGGAGGTGGGTAGAACCATTGAACAGTGTTCAAATACCAGCTGTCACTGAATTTTTCAGCTGGTTCTAGTAACAAACAATCTTTAATAATATCACTACTCATTTAATAATTACAAAGCATGTTAGATTAAAATGCTGTTACAATTGGTATGTTCATATTATAAGACTAACAAAATTTATTATGAGAAAGAAAAGAGTAGGGAAAAAAATATATTTGTTAGTTCAAAATAAAAATTAGCCCCAAGTATTTAAAAAAATGAGATGTTTAACATTCAAATGATTTATTCTATCTTATTTATTAATGGATAGTAAAACTACTCTTATAAAAGCATATTTTTTATCTACTTTAGTTTGAGATAAATCTTTGCAAATATAGCTACATTACATTATAAATGCAAAGGGAATAGTAAAATGTTTAAGAACTGGATGCTATATGCTCGCCTTAAAATTCATACTTTTCCATGCAATCACATGAAACAACTGAATGTCAAAAGGACTTTTAAAAGAATGACAAAGAATTGAACAATTCAAAGCATTAATAATGGATATCTCAGAAACGTCTTATGCCACAAAAGTTACTTAAATAAAATGTGTGTTTAAAAGTGATCTACATTTTTGTCTATCATTTAACAATGTTATCCATTACACAAGTTACAAAATTTCTTTCAAATAAAGAGGACTTCACAGTCTATTTCTAAAAAATTCAAGATATAAGTTCATTTGCTATGCAAATATCTTTATATAGTATTTTAATCAAAACCATTAGAGCAATTTTTAATAAAATAAAAAAATTTGAAAAATCAAAAATACCATGTAACAGGCATCGAGGGATTTTTCTTGAAAATCTCTATGTTGCATCTTTAGAAAAGGTTCAATTTAAATACCAAGTTTGGTATTTATCAGACTTTGTTTTTGAGTTAAACATATGCATGCACATGCACAGACATTTTTCTTAGAGCACTTCCTTTTAGATTCAGGGAGACTCAAACCACGTATTTCCGTAGAAATCTTGATATCAAATTCTTGGATGGAATACAATACTACCCCTACTTATTCTAAAAGTTAGAGGAGGTAAAAATGCAAGTAAGGATTTAATATTATAGTTACAAGCAGTTTTGAAGAATATGAGAAATTCTGCTTTGGAAATTGCTTACAAATTATAATTTTTGTTTGTTTGTTAACTGTTAGCAGGGTAATGGAAGATACAGCACATCATTTCAATAACCAACATAATGGTGAAAAGCAATTGGCTTGGACCAGAACAATGATAAGCACTATTAAGCATTTTAGAAAAGTCACAAAAACAAACATCTTATATGAACTCATAACCATGTGTGAAATAAGGTGGGTTGGTGGGTTTCACAGCATTTAACATAATTTTTCCTTGATTTAATTATTTGATAAACTCAAACTAGATCAAAGTTAGTAGCCAAGAAGTCTGGGGAGTAGCATCTTCAACTTATATTAAGGAGGTACCAGGTTCAGATTCCATGTATTGGGCAATTCAACTGGGTTTTCTCCACAGTTCTCTCATTAACTACATAAATGCTGGGTTGTATATTCCAATCATTTATTAATATTATCATTACTATTACTATTTGGGAATTATTTTAAATGATAACCTAAAGTAGGAGAACCATATTGAAAAGTTAGCATCTAAATTGAGCTCAGCTTGCTACTTACTAAGATCTGTAAAAATAAAGTAAACTTAAACATACAAAAGAATGTTTACTATGCAAATTTTCACAGCCTAATGCACTATGGCATAATTTTTGAGGAAACATGTTATAAGAGTGAGCAAATATTTAAACTACAGAAAAGTGCAATTAGAATAATAAGTGGCAAGGATAGTCGGTTTTCACGTAGAGCTCTTTTCAAAGAACAAAATATATTGCCTCTTACTTGCATTATAAATGTAAAAAGAAGCTAGTAACAAATATTAATATAACAATTAATAGTTGCAACAAATCTCCACTTATCTTTTGGAATCCTTGGACTAGTTTTGCAATAAATCTATTGTATTCTCAACATAAATTTCCTTTAAAACTGAGACCAAAAGGAAATTTATGTTGAGAATGCAATAGATTTATTGCGAAACTAGTCCAAGGATTCCAAAAGATGAGTGAATATTTGTTGCAACTATTAATTGTTATATTAATCTTACTTGCATATTTATATTGGAGACATTAACTTATATTAAAAAAAAGTATGAGCTTGAAATAAACCAAAACTTTCATCAATATAGCACTCGACAAAAGAATGCACTGCATATTCAGTTCTGTAGAACCAACATAGTTAAAAAATATTGTAAAGAACTTAGGTATTGGACTATTTAATATATTGCCTCAGAATATCAAAGTAATTACTAAAATCCTTCATTTTGAAAAAACATTTAAAATCCTTCCTACTACTGCATGCATTTTATTCCATAGATGAGTATGTATCATATTTTACAAATATGATGAGTTAATCAGTCTGTATTATAGAGTGTATTCAAAATATAATGTGAATTACTAGCTCTTAATAGCTTAATTATGTGTAATTGAAAATTGTTTATTGTGTTATCATCTAGCTAATACTACTGTACACATGTATAAAATAGTGAAAATATCTATAACATTAACATGTACAAAAAACAATGTAAATCGTTTTAAAAGGATGAAAACAAAATATTATTATTATTATATTATTAGGATTGTCCTTTTTTAGGATTAGTATGATTTTATTAACATTAAAGTTTAAATACAATGGTTCAGATATTAAGGAAATATAAGTATGATAAGGTAACAGCCTAAGATGATGTATGGCCATATTCCTTGTATTGTTGCTTAGTACAAATACAATTATCTTAATGTCCACCATAAGAGAGAGAAAAACAAAACGTATGGAACAAGGTCATTAATTTAATAAGGCCATCTATCCAGTATCTCATCTGCTCCGAGTATACCAATCTGATCCCAGAAATTCCTTACTGCAATTAAATGAACAGCAATCCAATAGACAGTAAAATAAGGCCACTGGGCAACTAAGGTATATAAGAAAGCTATTTAAGCTTCATGAGCCATCTGCATGAGGTAGTAGGACTAAAGATATTCATCTGATCTATACATGTACATCCAAGAACCTCCAGAAAAATATTACTGTGACATGACCTTGCTGTTACAGAAACAATAAATACACAAAATAAATTAAAGTTAAATGTTTGGTGGCATATAACATATATAATGCTGCACATCTAATTAACATATAATTTGCAGCCTCAACATCATTTGACAGCAATTATTTAAACATTGCTATTAAAAAATTAACAATGCCATGCAAGAATCATGTTAATTAACAAATATTACAATATCAAGAGGTGTCTCATAAGGTTGACTTCATTTAGTTACACCATAATTACAGGCTTCTGATTCCCAAATGCAAAATCCTAGGTACAGGAATTGGAGAATGTGTTAAGGCAAGGACAAATACAGAGTGGTTATAATTAAACTTTCGCTACTTAACAGAGTCCCTATGAAAAACAGGTGATCGTAGGACAATGTAACGTTGTGGAAACATTTGTAAGGACATAACGAATAAACCATTGAAAGAAACACTTTTTAATTTTCATATTAAAGGGTAACAATTGTTAATTTCATACCATGTTTAGGTTCCAGTTTACAAACTTTGCTCAATATAATAACCATCTCTAACCAGGACAGCCTGGAACTGCACTAGAGATTGCTCTACTGCTGCCCGTAATATCTCAGGTAGGATATTGGCTATCTCCCTCGCTAATCTTCAACCTCCAACGTGTGTGTGTTCTGTTGATAAACCCTGTCCTTCAGGTAACCCCACAACCAGAAATCACATGTGTTCAAATCTGATGATCTTGGTGGCCAAGCATTCTGGAATGATCAGCTAATGATTTGGTCTTCTCCAAAGGTGTTAGGGAGTAACTCAAGTGACCTCATTACAATGTGAGGTGAATCTCCATCTTGCATCAAAGCAGTCCAAACCACCTCTCTCCTGTAGAGCAGGAATTGCATGCTGGTGAAGCAGATCACATGTGTCCTTGGTCCATGTGTCCAAGTTTGTCAAAGAAATTTGGACCAATTAAGAAATTTGCTGTGAAGTCACACCAAACAGTTACACATCCACTATGCAGGGGGAATTCATGAACATTGTTGGCGGTGACCATCCCCAAATGGGACAATTGTGAGTGTTCACTGCCCCAGTGAGGGTGAAGTGTGCCTTATCTCAACAAAATGTTCCAAGGCCACATATCAACTGCTATCCCTGCCAAAAATGTAAGAGCAAAGTCTATTCGAATATCTGCGACATGTGGCAAATGTGAAATTTGTATGGATACCATTTCACAATTGTTCGCAGCACTTTTCAAATAGTGGACCAGGGAATGCTCAGCTCTCATGAGACAGCTTGAAGAGCGCATATTGCGTTCAGCACTTGCAGCCATGGCAACCGTAACTTCTTCAACAATTTGTGGTGCAACTGGTCATCGACCTCTGCCAGGAGCAATTCCCAAATCGCTAAGAGATTCAAATTTACCAATCATGTTCTTCAACGCTACTGCTGAAAGAAGACCTCTTCGCATTCCTTTAATGCATGAAGAGCAGTCGCACTATTATTGTTAATTTGGTAAAACAACTTCACGAGTTTAGCCCTGCTTGTCTTGTCCAGAACCATGTCGACTGTCTGAACTGTAATGCATACAATGCTTCTGTTTCATCTCCATATCAGTATTCATGCCTACTGGCAAGTCATGACACTAACACTAATAACAACTCAAATCCTGCAGCACACAGTCTGAACATCATTCCTATAAAGTTTGGTATTCAAATGGTAAATAGTTTTCCCTTTACACTGGCTCAAATAGCGAAAATTTAATTATAACCACCTGATACATTCTAAATATTCAGCAGATTTATCACATGTTATGCAAACTTGCTAAATAGTCAGTAGATTTATCACATGCTATGTAAATGAAAGTTCATTTACACTCTTCAAATTTTGTAAAACATTTTTTTCACAAGACCGGTACTTCTTCGCCTTGACCAAAGTACTATCAACTCTTTTATTTTCCAATGCGCAGAAATTAAATCAGATATGAGTAAATAGCAATAGATATCAAACATTAAGAGTTGGCACAGATTGGTTCTTAAACTGCATATTGCTTTTAACACACAAAATTAAAAATAACAAAATTATTTGCTTAGAAAGTAATCACTATGGGCTAAATTAATAATCACTACTTATTTAAAAAGAACACCCTAAGCAGTAAGCATTTGCTTTAATTTTAAAATCCTTAATTAGAAAATACATTTGATATATATTAGAAGTCCCTTTATGAGTGCTTCCTCTTATCAGAAACAAGACATGTCAATAACATTCTGCTCTTTCAACACTGGTCATCAGTCCATTGTTGGGAAAGTAAGGTCTATTGATAGTGTTTCCATTCACTAACACATGAATCAAGCAGAAAATGTGCGATCAAGTAGATATTATTATATTTATCATTTATTTAACCATTAAACTTTTCACTTAGCAGAAAATTGAATATGGAGCAATTAAAAATAAGTAATGTGTTGCAAAAATAACTCAGATTATGACAAAATGACATTAGTTCACACTATTACCACATTTTAAATTTTGATTCAAATTAGCAAATTGTGCAATAGGAAAACATTTTTTAAGACAGCTTAGAAATTTAGTGACAAAATAAACAGCTGCTGGGCGATTCTAACAAAGTGTATCAGAAACAAAGAATGGGAAAATGATTGAGTTTGATGACTACCTCTGTGGTCTGGGTCCCAGGTTTGATTTTCAAGTGGAGGATGAGAATGTTTCTTTAACCAGAGTTATTCCTCATCCTCCCTAGAGTCTGAAGTATGAGTGTGTATGAATTTACTGCTTAGAAAGAAAATCCAATGTAAGCGAACTCAAAGATTCACAATAGCAAATGAGTGAACATAATTTACGATGAGCAACTGTTCCAAAGGCAAATCTGCTAATATTATCATAAATGTTACAGATGGCATATAATTGCAATAAAAAGTTTGATGCTGTCAAGTATTAAATTACTGTTATTTTTATTTTAGATACCAAAAAATGCTCAAAAAGTAGGTTATTACTATGGTTGTATAAATAATGATCAAAATAAACATATGGCTAACTCTGCAACAAAACAATGTATTACATACCCATAATAGGTAGTGATTGTGTTCAGCTAAATTCTTTTAAAATAAAATGCACATTAATAAAGGACCATTTATGCAATGAACGCATGCATTATCTTATCCCTGCAATGACATGCTTATTCACGATATACAAAAGGTAAGAATTATTGTGTATATTGTACACCTATTAAAGATTTCATTTACATTTACAGCACAATTAATTTTTGGGTGGGGGGGAGGAGATTTTCAGGTTTAATATCATCCAAAACAAATTATCTAGGAATGTTAATCTTTTCCAACATTATGTTTTAAAATTATGCACTATCAAGATAAAATACATATACCTACATTGTATTGCTGCACACATGTTTTGCAATCTATCCATCCCAAATTTTAAATATTATTTTTGTTTTTTTATTTTTGTGAAATATGTTCACTAAATTAGCTGTTTGACAAATACATCATGCCACCTTGGTTTATAACATCTACCTAATTTTTTAGTTAATAGTGGCAAAAAGAAAACAAGAATGGCTTACTCAGGTGGATTGACAAGTGTGGACATCCTTGAGCTGATGCTGGAGTTTAGGGATACTTTCTTCAGCTTCCACTACACTCAAACATTAAGTTCAGTTATAGATTATGCAGTGTATAAAGTTTGCTTGCCAACTTACCAGCCCTTAAAATGCTAAATATGAATGAAGAAAAAGTGAAATATAACAGTTAAATCCATGGTTTTAAATTATGAGATTTTAAAAAGGAAGAAAAGGAAGTTTGTGTTTCTGAAGCATGTGTGGCATTGGTGGGACAAAAGGCGATTTCTCTTTACTGCTCGTATTTTTACCAAAAAATGGAGACATTTTTGGGCTTTTGTTAGCAAGGACCATTTGGTTATCAGGATGTCATATTTTTATCTCTCACACATATGCATGCACACATGCGCATTCACAAACCTACATCTCCAGACTAAAAGGGAATCAAACCCAGCATCTTTGGATTTGTTTGCTAGCATGCTAACATTCAGACCACAGAGGCAGTCAAATGGGAAGTTCTATTAACCTTGTGAGGAACTGCTGATAAATGTAAGGAGAGCTGTAAAGTAATGCATAATGCAATACTTTAATACATATCTAAAATAATTATTTCTCAATTCATTTAATCACTTCTACTTCTACGCCATTTTTGAGTAAAAAAAAATAAAAAATTATGAAGTGTTTGGTGTGCGAGGTTTATGTATGCATTTAATACACATAAATGTACATGTGATATTGAATGTGTACATATTGAACTCCATACTTCATGTAAACACTGTCTATTAAGTAAAAATAACTAGTTATAAGCATTTGTTTAATGTTCTAAAATGTAGTTGCCTAAGCTTCCTTCATGAATAGGTTGTAAATTCCAATGCTAGCCTGCACATGACTTCCTGTCAGTTTGTGTAAGCAAATCAAGGGCCATCCTTATACAAATGAGTTTATTATGTGTGCAAGTGATGGTCTGAACTGAGAACTCTTAAAAAGCAAATTCTAAAGGGTTTCCATAAAATAAAAAAAAATTCTAAATTTGACCCCAGTTTCTCCTTTCAACAAACTATTTTTAATTTCTCTTTTTAATAACCTCTTTTTAACAACAAATACCAGCTTTACCTTTATTGAAAACATTCATTAGACAACAATTACGTTAACATCTTTTTAGCAACCTCAGCAAACTGGCTATCCAACTGTTTTTCCTGAATTTTAAGCTCCAACTGTTTATTCATTGCAGCTGTATTGTCTGGCTCCAACTGTAACACTCTCTTCAAATCATCTCTTGCCAAATTAAACTCTTCATTACCTATGAAAGCCACTGCCCTGCGGTATAGTGCCTTCACATTATTGGGATCAAATTCCAGGGATCTGTTGCATAGAGTTACAACCCGTGTGAAGTTATTGTAACGCAACTGGCACAATGCAAGATTGTTGTATAGTGTTGCTCTGAGCTGAGCTACATGAGGAGCAGGTAGTTTTAAGTCATCAGCCTCACCAATTGGAGCAATGCTAATTATCATCTTGAGTGCTTTGCTGAACCGGAAGAATGCATCCAAATGTTGTCCAACTTTATGCAGCTGCACACCTTGCAATTTGTGATGCATTGCAGTTTGGAACTTTCTTTCATCATCCCATTCAAAAAAAGGTGCTTCATTTTCAATGGCAAGCAATGACATTTTAAATTTCACAAGTGCCTGTCCAAAGCCAACAAGTTTTGGTTGAAAAAAAATAAGTACTAAACACATTTCTTGAGGCAACATTGTCTGAACAATTGCTTCAACAGTACGGTCAAGGGAAGTATCACTTTCACCCACAACCAGAGTACCACTAAAGTTGGCATTGAAGTATGCACTTGCATTGTGCTGAATGAGATCATACAAAGTAATACCTTCCATGATTAAGTCATTAATAACAATTCTACATTTAGCTGCCTCCCTTGCCTTATCTCCCCAAACACCCCTGTGTTCCACCACTTTCTGATAACATATTTCACTTGGCTTCAAATCCATCTTGTGTAATTTTATGGTCGTCTTTAATGCCGCACCAGGCTAGACTACAGTTCCACAGCTTGTTTGCCAGCTCTGCAGAAAAGGTCAGCTCTGAGGGCTTTGTCTCCTCCAGATTGCTGTAAAAAATAAAATAACCACTAACATTGTAATGAGTTTAATACATCACATACACATGGCAAAAAGAAGAGAGGAGGAGGGGGAGGAAGAGAGGTTATACTAAAAATGACAAGAACAACTTCCAAATTATTTAAAGTGGAGTGAATGACATTAGCACCAAAGAAGAGAAATATGCACCAAAATCAAATTAGTTGCATCATGTTCTTAAGTTATGGCAATTCAGCAACAAGATATTTATCTATAATTGTTTTTAATTATTTAATATTCACTGTATTTTTATAGTCTCAAAGCTTTAAAACCAACTGATGGAGGGTATTTTCTAGCCTTTGGGGCTAGCACAGAGAAAGAAGTCATCCATTTCAGTGAATCGTCACTCAAAATAATTAACTTGATATGAACTCTTACACTGCTGTAATCACCATGCAACATTAGATTCCCCTTTTCTGTGTAAACAAAAATGTTAAGGGGCGAATATGCCAAAATTTGGGTTTAGTCAAAATATTAAATATTTAAAAAAAAATAAACATATATGCAAACTTTATCTTGGATGATATGAATGATGTGTGCACAAGAGCTGTGGGGATAAAACTTAACTAATTAACTTAATTTAAAACTTCAGTATTCAATAATTTTTATTCCATATAAAGTGGTCAAAATGGCCACCCTGAGCTCTGACATAACTTCTAAGCACTGCATCATTGATTGACCTATTCTTTCCCATATTCCAGCCATCTGCCATATCTCCCTGACCCTTGTCCTTGCTTTATTTGCTCATAAAAAAAAAAAATCTATGTTAGGAGTAGGTCTGGAAGACTCTACTACTACTTTTTCAGTTTTCCTCCTTGTACATATGTAGGATTTATACCCCCCCCCCAGGACTTGCAAGGCAGCACCTGAGGTCAGATGCCTATGGTGGAGCAGAGGCTCTGGATCAGAGAGAAGCTAGGATGGGTGATCAGCCCATCAGGTATTTGGTATACACAATGTCCTTTAAATGGCCCCATAAGTAGATGTCTAATGGACTCAGGTTGGGAGAATGAGCAGGGCATGATGTTGATCCCTTAAGACTTATCCATTTGTTTGGGAATCACTGATTTAAAATTGCTCTGGCAGCAAGAGTAAAATGACGGTTGCATCTTGATACATGAACCACATGTGCTGTATTAAGTTCAGTGGAACTTCTCCTACCAAAACATTTATATGATTTGTTAAAAAGTCACAGCATGATGCTGCTGTCAATGCTCCAAGTAAAATGTAAGGACCAGTCAATGTGTCACCTATTATTCCAAATCTTAATGCTGAACTGATGTTAATGTCACTTCTTTGGGATCATTAACCCATACATGAGTATAGTGACTGTTTTGCACTTGTAAACTTTGCTACACTAGTGAATATTACAGCAGAGAGAAAATGTTGATCCTGAAAACAAGTTTGCTATAATCAGGTAAAAAATTGTATTCTGGGATAAAATTCAACTTTACCTACACCTTGGACTCCTTGAAGATGACATGGATAAAAGAGTTGTCAGAGATTTCTCCACACTGTCTTATAATTCACATTTTCAATTGCTGCTATGTCTCTGATCCTAAACCTGCTATTTTCCTCAATGATCAAGGACTTGTTATTCTATGTTAGGTAATCATCCTTTTGATCGCATTCATAATATAGGACTCATTCACCTATTATTCTACTCTCTCTCTCTCTCACCTCCCCCTGAATTAACATTTTTAAGCAGCCTCTAGGTATTCAGTATAATTTAATAGTATTTATACATAAGACTTTCTTCAGAGATCCTATAACTGTTGCTTAGAGGCTCCTTATTTCTTGTGCTGTAGCTATGTTTATCTAGATTTTTCTTAAATACATATAACATTTTATTATATATTTATAATAATAATAATAATACTTGCCTTTAAACAGAATAGTTCTAATGACCTTTTTCTGACTTTTGAAAAAGTGTCTCCCTTCTTCTCCCAAAACATAACTCCACACTTCATTATATTACAGCAGCATGCAAAGCAAAAACATCTCAGAACCTCTTTGCCTTTCTCAGATCATCTTCTTGCCAAAACCTCTAGTTCGCTTCACTTTTATTGGGGAATTTTCTCCTTGGAAGACCCAAACTGACGACTTGTTTAATTTTGGGATTATATTGGTAACTCCAACTTTCACCTGTTACAATGTTAAATATGTTTTTAGATCTTCCTCCATTGAATTTTTCAATAATTTCCTGGCACTAGTGCACATGTGCTTCTTTCTAATCATTTGCGAGGTGGTAGGGAATGTAACGACTGCAGAGCTTACTGACATCGTTATTTTTTTTGTTGTTGTCCAGGATTGTTATCACTGCTGCTGATCTAATAATTAGGACTTCTTGAATCTAACCATATGTGCAACAACTATTTTCCCACATTCATGCTTTCACCACATTTTCTTCCACTGTTGCTGTTCCTGTTCGGTTTTCATCTTTGAGGGAATTCCTATCTCTTCTAAACTGTACACCACCATCGATAAATAGATTTCAAAGAGAAAAAATCCCTAAATGCACGATGCAGTCTTTCAAGGCATTCTCTCTCCCCTAAATCAAATTTAAAGTCACAGAAAATCACAGCATAGAAATGCTCTTGCTTGAGATCCATCATGCATAGGGCTTAGCAACATCTGCTGCTGACAATGCACAATGTTGGAGCATGCCCAGACTTGCATGTGTTGCTATCTGAATTCAATCTTAAGTTAGGAAAAGCTGCTTTGGCCTAGCATAACTCATTGTTGTCCATTCTAAAAACTTCCAGAGTGCTGCTCCTTGTATCTTGGCATTAGTAAAATTGCTCTAGTGGCCTTCATCAATACAGTTCATGTTCACCCAGTCTAGATTTTTCAGGTTGCATGATTCTCTGGTTCTTTGGTGTTTAGTAATGCATATGGCAATAGTATGTTTGGCCAATATACACTGCACCCTACTCACACTCTCCAAGTTTCCCTTTGTAAAATCATTTCATTTTCATTAATTAATCATATTGGTTGGAATAGATCACAATCTTCCTTTTCGATATGGATTCTCAAAAGAAATTATGCTGTTATCCCTAAAGTAATTTAATTTTTTAATTATTAATTATGGACCACAAAACTAATTATATTGTTAAATGTTAAAAATACACATTACTGCAAGAATTTAAATTCATCTATGCCCTAAGATTGAAGACAGTTATATGTACTGAGGGTTCATACACCCAATATTAATTCTATTTTTATCTATTTTAGTTTTAGAAGATAACAGTGCATTAACATTTATTTCTTTAGTTATTTAAAATGATGATTTAGTTGAAGTTTGCATGTGTGCATAGATATGCCTAAAACTTCACATGCTGAAGTTATAGTAATGCAATATTATGTTCTATATATCCAGTCATAAAACTGACATTAAACAATAACTAATCAATAAGTGAACTAAGGAGCATATGAGCACAAACAGTGCCTTCTTAATCTCTTAGCCTCCATATTGTATTCATGCTGTTTTCAGTAGCTTATGAGGGAACCACCATTCTGTAGTTCCATTAAGCTCTCCAACTGGCACATGGAATCTGGAGATGACAATTTTTTTTTTTTTTTTTTTCTTTTTTGTCCACAGCTGTACATTCACATGTGTGAAAACAACATTAACTCAAAAATGCAAAGTTGGTTAAATAGAGGCTTTCTTTTTGTTTCGAGGTTGGATCCAACTACGACAGCCATGCAGTTAGAAAACTATGTGAAAGAAAATTTTCCTGAAGCAACTTGCGAGCCCCTTAAATCTAAATAATACCCTGATTCACATGCATCTTTCAAGGTTACTATTGACGCAAGTAATATAGATAAGGCAATGGACACTGCAGTCTGGCCTCTTGGTACATTAGTTACTAAGTTTTTTCAGAAGAGAACCGCTCATTGGAAGGGACCTAATAACTCATAATGCAAATTGGTATACTTTTAAATCTGTTTGTGATAATGGAATTAATATGCTATACTGGAATGCTCAGTGCATTTCCAACAAAATTGATTATATCTTAATTTTACTCAATCAATTGCAAGTAGATATTGTCTGTATTACAGATCATTGGTTAACTTATGATGAGATCAACCTAAAGTACCTGATTATTATTTGTCTGATAGTTACTGTAGATCAAAGGAGATCATTGGTTAACTTATGATGAGATCAACCTAATTAAAGTACCTGATTATTATTTGTCTGATAGTTACTGTAGATCAAAGGGTAATCATGGGGGTTCTGTTATTCTTTTATTAAAGATGACCTTTGTGTATTGAAAAGCTCTCTCACCAATGACACATGTTCAGATTTTGAGTTTGAAATATGTTCTACTTTTATTGCTTCCTGCAACCTATTGTGCATAACAGTTTATAGAAAGCCTGATAGTAAAAGGGCTCAAATTGATGAATTTTTGGTAGATTTCACGAATTTTTAACCTTAGTATACCACAAGTATAATTCTAATGTGGTTGTGGCTGGTGATTTTAATTTTGATTTTCTTACTGCTTCAAACAACATTATTGAATTTCAAAACTTACTTGACAGTTTTGGATTATGTTTAACTGTTAATGAAGTTACTAGACCAGATTAAGTGCTTCTATTGGAACTTGTCTGGATAATATTATCACATCTATCCACAGTGACAGATGGATGCTCCTCAAAGGTATTTAATACTGTTTTATCTGACCATCATGCAATTTATTTTATTTTAATCCTGGCAAAATCACAAAAAGTAATTATAATGCTAAACCTAATTTAAATCTTGTAAGGCCAATTAATGAGTATAATATATGTCATTTTATTAACCAATTAAAATCCATAAATTGGATTTATTTGTATAGCAGGTGTCCTGCAGATAAACCTGAGTATTTTCTTAAAATGTTTTTAGATGTTATCAATAAATATTTTCCTTTAACCAAGTGTAAACCTAAACGATCAAATGAGCACAATAAATGGTATACAGATGAACTCAGGATTTTAAAACAAACATGTCTTTATTATTATAATCTCTGTGAGTATTTTGGGTTTTCTCAACTTAAACATACATACAATGAATTAAAAAAGCAATACAAATATATTCTTAAAACAACTAAAATCAATTACTATTCCAATTTAATCAATAACAGTGAGAATAAAACTAAATGTATTTGGTCAGTTGCATCCATGTTTTTAAATACCACTTCCAAATCTCACAAGGAACCTCTTAATTTGTCTCCAGACTGTTTTCATTCATCTTTTATTGATAAAGTTGAGGATATTATTTCTAATTTACCTCATGTTAATCATGATGCTTTTAAATTTTTGGATAAGTTACCCAGAACAACGAGAACCTTCCGGTTCAGTGTTGTGCATGTCTATCTTACCATTTTAAAACTTAACAACAGTGCATGCCTGGATATTTATGGCTTGAATTCATAAATATTAAAATTGGCAGTGCAATTTATTTGTGAGCCTTTAACTGATCTATTTAACTATTGTATTGATTCATGTGATTTCCAGACATTTTTAAAATTGCCAAAGTAATTCCTATTTATAAAAAGGAGGTTACATCTGAATGCTCAACTATAGGCCTATTAGTGTATTGCCAATTTGAAAATATTTTAAATAAACAAATCACACACTATTTTGATGAAAGTTCGTTATTTACCAATTGTCAATTTGGTTTTAGATCTTTTTGCAGCACAGTTGATGCTCTAATTGCATTTATGAAAAAATGTTTTAAATGTCTTGATAATGGTGATTTGGTTCATAGTAGATTTTTCGATTTAACAAAAGCTTTTGACACTTTATCTTATGAAATGTTTAAGAAATTGGAATTTTATGGTTTTGATAAGAACAGTTTGAAATTTATCAAATCTTTTTTGCAATAGATATCAGTCTGTTTTTTTTAAATGGTAGTTACTCTGATTTTAAATTAGTTAAGCATGGTGTCCCACAAGGTTCTGTGCTCGGCCCTTTAATATTTGTATGCGGACGATTTGGCAGTATCTATCTCTGTCAATTCTGATGCCAGTCTGCACAATAAACTTGATGCACTTACTGAAAAAATTGATAAATGGTGCAAATAAAAGTCTTGTTCTCAATGAGAACAAAACAATTGACCTCACTTTTAATATTAGTTTTCCTGCTTTTTCAATTGAAACTAACACAAAATTTCTAGGTATTCATTTAGAACCCGGTCTAGGTTGGCATTCACATATTAATTATATTGCCAACAAAGTAAGCAGAGGTATATTTATGTTACGTGTTTTAAAAAATCATGTGTGTTCCAATGTTTTATTATCAATTCAGTATGGACAAATCCATAGCCATTTGAGCTATGATATTTTATTTTGGGGCAACCATGCTTTAGCTAAAAAGATACTTTTATTACAGAAAAAGGCAACTCAAATTTTATGTTGTGCAGCCCCCAGAACTTATTGTAATCCTTTATTTGTTAAGTTGGATGTTTTTGACATTGTGTTCCACTACCTCTTATTTATCCTGATATATGGTGGACTTTGAGACAGTGATGTGTTTTAACAGTTAAAATTTAGTTGAGTCGATTTTGTAACACTACATCACTTACTTTTTTATTTCGGAAAACATGGCTTCTGAAACATGTTTTCCGAAATAAAAAAGTAAGTGATGTAGTGTTACAAAATCGACTCAACTAAATTTTAATTGTTACCTCTTATTTGCTAAGAAAAATAGTCATAAATACAATCTATGTTTTGAAATTCATCTTCATCACACCAGAACTAGTTCCAATATTTACACAAATAGATGTAAATATGGTAATATACAAAACTCTTTTGAGACAGTATCATTAAATCTATTTAACAAACTTAGAACTACACTAAAGCTCTCTCCATTGAATCTTTTAAGAGTTTGATTTTAAATCCATTCTATTGTCTGGATGAATTTTATGATACTGCCAATTGATTTTGATATTATTTGTAATTGACATTGCTACACAATGTACTTTGTTCTAGCAAATAAAGTTATCTATTAAACTAGTGTTTAACTTCAGCATTTACCAAGGATGTGACATTAAGAGTAAAATTCGTAGTCAGTAATCAGTGAAAGTGCTTTTTGCTTCAACTCACAATTGACAGTTGAGGATGCTTTAGAGTGCCTGCTTGGTCACTTGAGTTAAGCTGGTTATTAATGGACTACCACATAACAAATAGGAGGATCATTAATTTGCAGAATATTTTAAGTTCCATGCTCATAATACTTTCTATGTTGCAAACAGATACATTAGGGATGCAAGTAATTTTTTAAAAATAAATGAGCAATACTGTGCTTAGTTTTATCCACACTTGTGAATAAGACAAAACCTAACCTTTAACACTGAAATTTTAGGTATGGAAAATATTTTATTAACCAATAATGCCTAACCTATTATTCCCCTATTTTTGAGCATGCTTCTGTGCTAAAGGAGTCAGCAATGTCCATATGAAAACAGAATTAGTCTATTTTCACTCTTACTGTTCTTAACTTTCTGCTATTTAATCACTACTGACACAGTGAAGTTGATTGCCACCTACTACCACTTGCAGTTTTGCTTTGTACCTTTATTAGTGAACCTTTCACGGCATTCTATTCAGGAACCATAAGAAAACTATAAACTTTTTTCATTTTATGTAAAAAAAAAAAAGAAAAAAATAATAATAATAATAATAATAATAATAATAATAATAATAATAATAATAATATGTGCAGTTTTACAAAGAGCACTGGAAGTGCTATTCATTTAATATAACAAACCTTTCCAGCAACAAGGAAAAAGTTCTTGTGCATGATACAAAATATAACAAAGCTTCATTCAATTTACATGGTTTACATTAACATTACAGGCAGTTCTTTTAGTAAGCACAATAATGCTGTCCTTTGGGCATGTGTTAAGTTTCACAGACAGGAATAACAACTTTATCATGGAAAATATATTAATACGAAATATAATACAGCATCATTTTAATTTAATATAGTATTTACTAGTAAACAATTATATTTCCTAGTTTAAAGGCACAAGCAAATGAAATTTGTATTATTTTCACCTGCTTGAATATAAATTAAGCCTCAATTTTGGTGTCAAATGCATTCTTTATGATTACCAATTTCATCTTAGGCATACTCACAATTTAATTGCTTTTCCAGCAGACTTGGTATTCAGTTAGAATATTGCATGTGTTTTGGATAAAAGTTATGCATTTGCATAATGTCACTTTCAGAAATGCAAGAAAGAAGTTGTGTTTCAGTAATTTTTAACACAAAAATGATCAAAAATCATTGTTTTCTAGTGGTTTCCTAACCAAATCAAATTAAATTTCCTATTCTTGAGTACTTCTATGTTGAGCAAAATTCAGAAGTAATTTGGATTATTTTAATTCATCAAAAAACTATTACCCCAAAACAATTATACTCTTATTATACACTTTACTAACATCTTCCTTTGTATTCCTTGTTACCCCATTTCTCTTAAAAGAAGAAGTAAAATACAAACTATATATAATAAATCAGGTTCTAGAAATCTCACGTTTTATTCCTGCAGCAAAAGAAATAAAAAGGAAAGGAAAAAAATAAGAAAAAAAGGAGTACGTTACAAACTTGTAACAGTGAACATGCATTCTTTGCCAGATGATCAATCAATGGCATTAGAATGGAAATAATGTCAGATATTTGCATTTTGCCACATCTTCTATGGTTTTAAAGTCTTCACATCCTACATGCCCTTTAAATGCCATCTATGAATTACATCTTTAAGCATTCACTCAGCATAAGCAAGTGCTTATAAACTAAGTTCATACATAAAGTTTAACTATGAAGCTGTCCTTAACATTTATAAAAACACTCCAAACTATCCTTTACATTCAAAGTGTGTTATTTTTTATTTAAAAATGATAAACAGTTTTTATTACAATATCATGTATTCAATAAATAGTATATCTTGAATTTTCTGCCAATATCGTGTGAAGTTCTCCTTATTCTACATGATTTTTTGTCTAATTGGTAATTGCTAAACCACAAAAGTTAGAAGACATCTTACTGTACAAAAAATGTAACTCTTATATGTGGTATTAATTGGTTGAGTTGGTTTTTTAACTAAATTCCTCCAAACATCAATCAATGTAACTTATTACAGCACACATTTTATGTGACTTTTGGTAATTAAAGATTTTTGTGGCAGTAAGTATTTACGAAGTATGCTTTGTTCTTGGTTTGAAATTTCAAATACTTATGCTTTTTTCAAGTGTTAAGTCATTATGCATTCTTTCTAATGGTCATGCATTTGATTTTCATTTAAGCCTACTGTATTCCCCTTGTAATGCAATGAAGGGTAATAAAACATATGTTTATCTCAGTTAACTTTTGTGAGAATACTTTGTAGAGGTGGGTAGAGAAAGTCATGTGAATATATTGCATCTTACACTCTTTTTACTTTCTCTACCTTGTACATGAATTACACATAGGTAGAGAAGGTATTGCATTCTACCAAAATATTTGACACTAAGATTTTGCCATAAATGCATGAATTTTTCTTTTTTATAATAAATGCATGTCTTTTTTTTTCTTCTATGTATATATCTATCTGTGTGTCTGTGAAAATGATGATAACAACAACTACAACAACATCTCAAAAACCACAAGTCAGTTAACTGCCAAACTCGGTATTTAAGTTTAGCATCTTCCAAGGACGCAACACAAAGATTTTCAGGAAAATACCCCCACCTCAAAATACCCTTTATATGGAAGATTTTTTTTCTTTCAATTTTCTCAAAAATGGCTCTAACAACAATTTTGATTAAAATACCATACATTTACATGGTGAATAAAATGTATATCTTGAATTCTCTGGAAATACCCTATAATGTCCTCTTAATTCTAGATAACTTTTGCATTAACTGGTAAATTCTAAGAAATGAGCAATGTGTTGCTGCTTATATTACTATAATGTGGTTTAAGAGACCATTACTTGCCTTTCAGTCATCTGACGTTATTCTTCATATGAACTAGAAATGCTCTTCAAATTGGATTTTCTCCATTTTTCATGGGCTCCCCAATAATATTTACAAAGTTGAACTGGAACACTGGCATTAATTTTTGAGGCTGCAATACAATGGAGTAGGTGGTCACTATTCATTACTGTCTGTGGGTCGTTGCATAGTATGATTCTTGGATAATTGATAATTGATATGCTTCTTTGGGCAGCTAGACGGCAATAAAGGGCCACTACTAAGTTTCTTGGAGATTTTGGTTTGGCATTGGTATTTTCTTTAGTGTTTTCCATGACTTATTTGTTCTTTTTTCATTATAATTATGTTGGCAATATGCATGGATTTCTGAGTTTATATATAATTTTTATGTATTTTAAGAAATTTTAGTTGAATTTATTTGTTTTATATTTGTTCCTTTCTTGGCCAGGAACTCAGCTTTTTCCATTTCCAATAATGCCTCTATGGGCCAGCATCCAATGGAAAAATCTTTTTTTTTTTTTTGGCTTTGTAAAATTTTAAGTGGGTATAGAATCTCTAGTATTTTGTTGCTTGATGGGAATGGAGAGGCTATTGCCTGGATGGCTGATCTTGAGTTGCTGAAAATTATAACTATTTGGAAGGATTTATGTGACACAACAACTGGATCAATAAAGTTCATATACCTTCTAGTTCTCCATCATAATGAGATGTGAGAAGTCCTAGGAAAATCAAAAAGGTAAAAAGTTTGCAGTATATGCCGGCAACTGCTTGTCCTTTTCTATCAGTTAGGGATCCACCAGTATGAATGTGAAGCCATTTTCCTTCTGGGTAACAGGAATGGATTGTTTCTAAAGCAGCCATTTTCAAAATTTTAATATCTACACTTTTTTACTTTCTCTATATGCACTATGTACATAGTGTATAGAGAAAGTATTGCACTCCACCCAAAAATTTGATATCGAGATTTCACCGGAAATATATGTTTTAGGGTCCCCTATATCAAAAAAAAAAAAAAAAAAAAAAAAAAGCATTTTCACAAAAAGGTCAGTGTGTGTGTGTGTGTGTGTGTGTGTGTGTGTGTGTGTGTGTGTGTGAACACGATAACTCAAAAACGAAAAGTCCGTAAAATACCAAACTTGGTATTTAAGTTTAGTATATTCCAGGGATGCGACACAAAAATTACTACCCTTTACATGGAACTTTTTTCGGAAATTTTTATTTTCTTAAAAATGGCTTTAAGGATTTTGATTAAAATATCATATATTAAAGATATTTACCTAACAAATAAAATGTATATCTTGAATTTTCTGGGAATAAATTCTGAAGACCTGTTTATTCTGCATGAATTTTGTTTAATTTGGCATAACTAGTAAACTGTAAGAGATAGACAAAAACTTACTACACAAAAAATTTAGGTCTCGTTAAAATACACAAGTTATGTCATATAAATTTTTCTCGCGGAGCTTACCATTTTTGAGGTATTCATTGTTATTAGTTTCAGTTGTGAAGTACTTATACTTTTCTCAGACGGAACTGTTCGTTTTTCTTTTGTTCTACTCCTGGCCAAGAAAAGAAGTGATTTGTAATGACAATCGCATAACGACAGGGTTTAAAACATTTTACTATTGGTTTAGCCTAGTGTATTCCCTTATTTTCTTCCTACTTATACTGAACTAAATAATAAGAACATTGTGCTAATGAGTACCACGATTAGCAAGGTGCAGAAAGAAGAAGAATCTTATGTATGAAGCTTGTGGAACAGCTAGAGAAAGTCATGCGAGTGTAACACATCAGATTTTTTAGTGTATGTATTCCAACAGGATTTCTTTGTAATCAGTGATTGATTCAGTGGATACATGCTTAGAGGTAGTTTTCTATTTTTTTTTCTTCTGTAAGTATTTTGTTGCAGGTTCTTAATTTGGTTAATAAAACATTTATTTGTGGGTGGGGGTGTTGTTAATATTCCAGTTCACACTGTGAGGTAGTAGAGATAGTTTTTCATACATTTGTAGACCTTGTTTTTCTACTTCATATTGCAGCAACATATTTTTAGTAGCCATTTGAAGAGCTGTTAAAGGTGTGGATATTATCCCCCCCATGTAATAAGCCTGAGGGCCTGGTTTTGTATTATTTCTAATTGATCGAGTTTTGTTTTATTAGCCGTGATTGTAGCTTTGCTACGATAAAGAAGGGTAGGTTTTAATATAGACCCCATTAAAGCACACAATTTATATGAGAAACTTTAATTGGAAGTTAACCATTTGCAAAATATTCCTTGTTAGTGGTGAAAATCTTCCAATACTTATTCTTTTCTCAAATAGGTAATCATTTTTCTTTTGATTTACTTCTCACCATGCAAAGAGAACCAAATTTCAATGCCATAACTTACTTAGCAGCTTTTAAAAGATTTGACTATTGCTTTAACTTAATATACTCCCTTATGTGCCTTCTACTTCCATGGAACTACATAATAATACAATTTCTGCTACTGTTTATCTCAATTAGTAGGAAGTAGAATAGCATGCAAGACTTTCTTTCAGAAGGAAAGATTTTTTTTCTTTTCGATTTTATTTCTACAGTACACATTATTTTTACTTAATCTATACTTCAAGCAATATACTAAGGGCCGGTTTCACCAACCAAGAGTAAACTCGATGGTAACAACTCCAGAATTAAAGTTACTCTCTAAAATTTACTCCGAAATGGTACATAAACGTTTCATGATGCTTCTGTCAGGTTATGTTTACTCTGGAGTACGTAATGCCATATTTTACTTTGATAAAGAGCTGGTCGCGCAGTTTCTCATCTTTTGTGGTTCCGGTCTAAGTCACTATGACGTCACTTTCCGGTTGAAATGTAAACAAATTTCAAAACTTGAATGCCATTTGTGAAGCTGCATCGTATATTCTGGTGAGTATCTATTTTTAAATAAATAGTTAACTGAAGCTTCCTTTCAAAATCATTAAGTTTACTTTAAACTGTGTTAACGCCTCGTCTTTTAGTTGCTAAGAACTTCATTGTACTTCTCTTCCACAGTTTTAAATCCAATAATGGCCGAGCAAGTTAAACGAAATTGGCACAAGTGTGAAAAGATGCTACTGTTGTCTGTGGTAGAGGCTAATATTCAAACCATCGAAAATAAAAACACGGATGGAGCCACCGTGCATGAAAAAAATAAAGCATGGCAGGTAGCTGCAGAGAGCTATAACAGCAGCACAAGCATGGGCCACAGGACTGCATCTAACCTCAAAGCTGAGTGGGAGCTGTTAAAAAAGGCTGCAAATAAGCGCACAGCAGCCAACATGACAGGTGAGTAAATAAGAAGAAAAAACTGAAGTCCTCGTGATGAACTCCAATATAAATCACCTTTCTTTCCAACTAAAAATAGACCCGAAAAATTCTTAAAGATTTCTAGTACTACCTTATCACAGAAGTCCAGAAATAATTGCTCCACTTCCACATGTGATTCGGATTTTATACTTAAGTTATTCTGCTATCAGAGCACTTTGTATAAATTTTTAGGACCCTAAGCTGCAAAGCTTAGCCCAAGGTGAAATGCTCTAAGCTGCAAAATGTAGCTGAAGGATGCTTTATTATAAGTAGAGTATTTGCAGTAGAGGGAGGCCACTGTGGAGTGGCGACAGGGTGTAGTCTAAGGTTCTGTGAAGCTAAAACACCAATGATCATAAGACGAAATCAAAACCTTTGCAGTCCAAATCTGGACATGTTAATATTTTCAACATTTGAAATCTGGATCGCCTGTGGAAGTTTTTCCAAATCTCAAATTTTTACTCCTTTTTTACAATGTAAACATAGCAACAAAGTTATTTGTGTATTATTGTATACATGCAGGTGGTGGACCTCCAAAACCACAGTGTCATGAAAATTCTATCTCTGATCCACCATGCTGCAGTGGGTTACCATAACCCTTTTGATTCGGACATGGCAATGAGTCAGCCCCTGGAAGGTTAGTACCTAAAATTGCTTCCTAATACCTAAGTCCTGTTTTCTTCAGATGATACTTTTGTTTGTTATTGTTCCAATTGTTGAGGTGTCCAATCCTGCTCCCGAGAAACAAGCTGACAGCAATGGTGACTCCCAGCCTTTAACACTGGAGGTAGAGGACCAGGAGCCAGGCACTTCTTATCAGCAGGTATTAAATCATTTCAACATTCAAAACTCAATAATCTAAAAGCATGGCCTTCATTGTTTGTTTTTGGAAGTTTATGGTAACATCAAATTAGAAACATTTTTGTGAGATATTGGTGGTATGAAAAGCATCCATCTATTTTGAAGCAACAATAGGAATTTATATTTCCCATATTTGAAATTTATGGCGACAGTTACTAAAACACAAAGATATATGTGCGGTTTCTATATATTTTGTTAAAAACTGTGCACAGGAATTATGTCTGAACCCAGTATAAATATCCACATAGACAGACCAGAGGAAAGTAGTATGCAGATTATAGAGAAATGAAATCCCATTGTGTTGTCTACCTATACAGGAATTTACCAAATTGCTACCATTTTCTTGATATGTGCAAGTGCATACAACCAAACACACTCTTAATTTGAAGATGTGGAATGCTTAATAATACATTTGAATCCTTGAATACAGGGTTTAGGAGTCTATATTTGTGTAGTGGCATACAATTTTTTAATTTTTTAATGTTCAATGAACCTTTGAATGTATATTACAAATGAATATACTTATATAGAACTTTAAAGCACTGATGACTAGTGATGAGGTAACTTGCCTCTTGAAACTGAATTTTGATTGCATGGATAAACTGACTGGTAATTGCTTACTTTAGGTTCCATTAACTACATGCAAATAAAGTTGTCCTTTGGCACAATTTTAATAGGCCAGAATAAATGTCTATAAGCATTAATATTACAGTATGTGTACATAACATTATTTTGAAGAAAAAGATCATTGGCATAGTATGCATACCTATGAAGTTGCTTAAACCTTATTTGTAACAATATGTTGTGCAAACTGTCCTAAGTTTTGAGTATTTACCTATTGCACAACATATTCAATTCTTGCATAGTATATGGAAGTGAGTGTATAAGAATGATTTTAAATCTTTTGTGGAGATGATATTTTTTTGCTAGGATTGCGTAATAATTTTAGATAACATGGAAGGTTATCAAATTTTTATTCAAAAACAGTAACAATATTTTTGGATTAGTTTTAAGCCATTTGCTACTCTATGCAAATTTCCTATATGCCTCATTGTCAAACTATTGTAATTATCTATAGATAGCTCAGGAGAGAACATATGCATTCGTCAAAAAGAGTTAGAAGTTTTTAATGAAGGCCTACAACAATGACAGGGTCCAGCACCAAGCATAAGGCATTGGGGTAATCACACATCCTGAATATGCTGTAATACAGAGTTTTGTTGCTCCTTGATAGGCATTGGCTTGTAAGTACTACTAGGAGGAGGATAATCTGTTGAAGAAAAAATAATATAAATACTTACTTGCTGTGCACTAAGTTACCCCAGAATATTATTCCATATCACATCAGGGAGTGAAAGTAGGCAAAATATACTCTTCTTGAGGCATTTTGGTTAAGGATCTATAGGCTGAAGTTTGTTGTATCGACAAACTCTTCTTGTATAATTATAATAATTGATTGTTAATTGCTTCTACTTTGTTCTGAATTGACTTAAGTTTGTTTCATCACAGTTTTATCGATGAGCAAGGTTTGTAGATTTTGAAAATAAGTGAAAGTTATTTCTGTGCTGAAAAAGAAATGTGGATGATTACATTTGGCATGAAATTTTTGTTTGCTTGTAACAGTGCTTTCCATATCACAATGTGGAACGGTGATCTTTGCATGCTTGCAATAATACTTTCCTTGATATAAGGTGAAATGGTATTGTTTGCATGCAATTTTTCTTTGATTGCAATAATAATTTCCTTATCATAAGACGGAAAGGTGATATTTGCATGCTTGCAGTAATAATTTTGCTATCATAAGGTGGAATGGTTGCTTGCACGAAATTTGTATAGTTACATAACTCATTCTGTGATCATATAGTTGTCGATGAGTATAGAAGACACAACGTTTTCTTATATTTCAATCTTAAGTTGCCATAAGCTTATTATATGCAAATATTTGGCATTGATATTGTATAAAGTAAGCTTATTTCCCCAAGCTTATTTCTTGCTGGGGTCTACAGAACAAGCAAGCATAATGTGAAAATGCTTTTAAGATTAATTTATTACTGTAATTGTTAGTTGTTAGGAATTATAACTCCATGAAAGTTTAAAAATATTTTAAATCTCATTCTTACTCTGTGAGTCACACAGTGTACAATAACAATTAAACATTATAAATTGACATAAGTTAACTTTTAATGCAAAATACTGCTGGCATACTGCTATAACAAAAAATCCAATTTTCTTCAGAGGAGGCTTTCATGTTTTAGTCAATGGCAGATGTGCATTTTATTGTAGCTATTTACAAATTCTTACTCAAAACTCCATTATAATAATTTTTGTGTGCTAAATCATCCTAATACATAGGTGTGTTCCACCGAGAAGTGAATCAGTGTGTTTAAATGCCCTATCCCAACCAAAAGACACACTTTCCTTTGTATTATGTGTTTTAGGAAGCAGATAGTGACTGGTCCTTGTGTACACCAAGAATGCTGCAGACACCAATATCTGCAGCATTAGTTGCAGATGATGTAGTAATAGAAGAGGTTTCTGGTACGAGTGGGAAGGTAGTCAAGAAAGACTTATCAAGGAGCCACTGGACAAGAAGGTGAAGACCTGTGCTTCAGAGATCCTCAATAGAAAAGCTGCACGAGGAGAAAATAGCTGTTCTACAAATGCAGAGGAGATTTGCAGAGGAGGAGAGAGCAGAAGGAAGAGCTGCTCATAGTTTGCAACAAGAAATACGAGCAGAGCAATTAAAACAAGAGAAAATAAAAACTGAATTATTACAGATAAAAAGAAATAAAGAATTACAGTAAAGTTTCTTTGTTCCTTAATTTTATTTATTTAAAGTGCTAAGAAAATTTATAATATAATTATGCTTTCTCCTTTCATCTTGATCCTTTGGCCATACTCCCTCCTGTCACAAGAGTTCACAGCAAACTGGAAAAAAAAAAAAATTAAAAATTGCAATTTCATTGTAATGAATCTGATGTCAAGAAAATTTTTGGGATCCTCAAGTATGGCAATGTGCAATGATGGGAACAATTGCTCATGGCAACAGTGTTCACTTGTTTATTGTTTATCTTTGGGGAAATTTCTTTAACTTTAAACACACACTCATACTTCCAGACTCTGGGCTAGAGAAAAATTCCTACCACCCTCACCCAGGAATCGAACCTGGGAACCCTTGCTCAATAATTTCCCCATTGGTTTGTGTACATTTGAGATACTAGCATAAAGAATAAAATATATTTGTTTTTAATGTTCTGAAACTACCGGCTAAGTCCAATTCTTACAGGATTTCATTAACTTGCACACCTAAGATTTAAAAGCTATAACCTGCTGGCATTGGATAGTTAACTACTGCAGCATTTTAAAAGCTTGTTAAAATGCTGTGTTATAATTAAAATTTATGTATACTGCTTTACTCCAGCCACAAAAAAAAAAAAAAAAAAAAGAAAGAAAGAAAGAAAGAAAGATTAAAATGGACTGAAGGATAATATTGTATAAGAGTATATAAAGGAAATCTCTGAATTAGTATGGTTACAGAAGTTCATAACACTTATGGAACGTTTAATATAAAATTAAGTTAAATGGAAAGAAACTTACAACAGTGAAATTGGTAACATTAAGAAGTGAGTTATTTGACCAAATTTAACAAACTTCTTGCATTATATGGCTTCATGAAAAATGTCCTTTAACACCGTTCCAATCTTATTATGTAATACTTGTTTATAAATGTTACAGTGCTTGTAATTGCAGTCTTATCCCGGTTCACTCTGAAATTTATATATAAATATATGATGCCATAAAGTGAAGAGCTTTGAAGCTTAATAATAAACAAATGTAACATTTACTGACCTTTCAAAATAGTTTGCAATCAGTGCCCATCTTGCAGCATCATTTGCACCTCTTCTAGCTTGTGGCTGTATGGGCATCCTTCACTCTTCCAATAGTTGCTCCCAAGGAGCTGGTAAGTAGACTCAGGATCATCTGGAGGCATATTTTCACCTCTTTGCCGCAGCAAGTTGTGCACTACAGCAGTAGCAACAACAATGGCAAAAATATTTTCTAGCTTGAGTCTTATGCCCAAAGCTAGGACAGGAAACCACCTTTTCCAAATTCCAAACGTTTAACTACATTTCTTGAGTGAATCTGCGATTCATTGTATAGCTGTTCTCTGGAGTTTGGGGGTTTTCAAGTGAAGCTATCATGAATGGGGTTGAAGCATATCCTCCATCAACCAATAGCCCATCACCATAATCCCCGCTTAAAAACTTGGCACGGCAAGAGGAATTGTTAAATATCGTGTGTCATGGGTGGAGCCTGGCCATCGTGCTACAAGGTTGGTAAATTCCAAATTGGAATTGCATATGGCCTGCACATTTAGGGAGAAGTAATTCTTTCTATTGCGAAAGAGTTCTGCATTTTCTCCTCCTAAAAGAACAATAAATGCAAAATCATGTTTCATTTACAATGAAATTTGGTTGCAACTATTTAATTTGTTGAATATTTAAAAATGACTATTTATTTACCAGGTGAAGCAATCCTAATGTGTGTGCAATCCATTGCACCAATAACTTTTGGAAATCTTGCAATATTATAAAACTTCAATTGCTCCTTCCTTCTAGCTTCCAACTCTTCTGGGATACTTATATATTCTGGGCAGAGAGAGGCAATGGCAGCACTAACTTTGTGCACAATTCTATGCAGTTGGCTTGCTAGCTCCAATGTAGTCACCTGCCATCTGCTGGGAGCAACCAGTGGCATAATATCTGAGAGCAGTCAGGAGCTGGTTCATCGGTGAAAGTGAAGCATTCCTAGGCAAATAGAAAATAATGCTCAAAACAAAAGAAGCACTTTATATATATATATATATATATATATATATACATATATATATATATATATAATAAACACGGGGAATTTGGAATTAACACAAAGGTTTTGAGAATTAAATTTGTACTAAATATGTAGTCATTTCATAGCATTAAGTTACTATATAACATATGCAATACAAATGGGAATCAACATGAATGTGTTCGACATTAAATTAATAAAATTCATTTTCAATATGTAGGGGTTATCATATAGATCTTGAGCATGAAGTGACTATATATAGAATTAAACATTTGGAGATTAATGAGTATTGCAAAGTTCTTGTGCATTTAATTACTGCATATAGTTGACAGCTGGGTTTAGCTTCAACTTCCGACTGCTGGAATGAGGTGTTTTTCGCGGATGATTGGGAATTTAGATGGGCTGACCCCTCAGCTACTCTGTCGTCTATTAAAAATCCCTCGGCTACGCCTTGCGGCTTAGGGCCCTGAGCATTGTGCTATACTTATGTACGCCAAAAAACACAATCCTGGAGTCGGAAGCTTAACTGGGGAATATTTATTTTCAGCATTTGCACTGCAAACAGGTTATCAAGTGTACAGATCTACAAGTCTTTCCCAACTTCCAAGAATCAGGTGTGTACTTTATAACTAGAGATGTGTGTTTAAACAACTCAATTTTACGTATGTGACTACTACAAATAGCATGAGAGAATTTGCAACAAGTAGATTACATAACCAGTAAATCTAACCTTAATTCAAAATGTTTACACTATATGCTGTTCAGGTGGAATTATTAAATGTTGCATAACTTCACATTGAATTAGTATTAAACTTACCTATCCCATGTATACTCCAAATTAGCTTCAATTTTGCTCAGAAGAAGTGCTGAAGCCCTTGTCAAACGGAATCCCATACAAAGTCTTGGTCATCATAACTGTTAAACCAGTCGGTTCTATCTCTTATCCACCTAGGACGTCGTTCCGCAGGATAATAATCCGCATTTTCATCACTAGAATCGTCTTCGAATGCAATTCTTATTAATCTTTGGGCCATCAATAACGCTGTAATATAGTTAGGTTCAGTTACTCCACACTATACACGGCAAAATTTGGCCGAGTAAGGTTACTCTCGCAGTTACTCTAGAATTCATGGTTTACTCTGTGGTAAGTTGTTGGTGAAACTTTGGAAAGGTTTACTCGGGAGTAAAGCCTGTTTTACCCGAGGTTAAAATTTACTCTCGGTTGGTGAAACCGGCCCTAAATATTACCATGATAAACAATAAATAGTATACTGAGTCGACAAAAACTTTTAGGCGTCACAAATTTATTTAATTATCTTAAACAAGGTATTGGACAAGTCTGCAGTAACAGCACCCTTTTGGACTAATCACCACCAGATCAGAAAAGGAACCCAACTATTACAAGCAGCAAACAAGAAAACAGAACTGGATACATGGGAAAAAAATTTATATGAAGAGATTTGAGTTTGGTTTAATAAGTTTTGATGTACCAACAGAAGAAAACATATTTAAACCAGTGAAAATGCCACCAGATGTCTCCAGTAGGTTTGTCACAAGAAGCATTGTGAAAACCTGCCAGTTGACAAATTGCTGATGATATCCTCAAATGAGGGTGAAACATGTAAACATTAAAAACATTATAAAAATTAACAAAAGTACATACATTCAAGAAAACCTATTGCTGTTTTATGGTAAGATTAATTAAAAAGAGAGATAAGGAATTAAATTAAAATGTAATATAATTTTATGTAAAAATGTGTAAATAAACTTTGATTTTAACTTGCACTCACAAATTGTTCTTTAATTATTTATCATCAGTCAATGTTTTGTAAAGGTATAGAATTGAAAATCTTTCTTAAACTGTAAGTACATTTTGTAAAAGAAGTTATTTATTATTAGACGTCAATTTTAGATTTGTAACTATGATTGTGTACAATTGAATAATTTGGAGTGTGTGTGTGTGTGTGTGTGTTAAATTTTTGACAATGCGCCATGCTTGTAAAAGTTTCATGAGCAATAAATAAATTGAAATTGAAAATTGAAATGTTCAAGGTAACTAAATAAATTTGTGAAATTAAAAGTTTATGTCAACTCGGTATACTATTTATTAATAGTTTGTGCTTCACAGTAATTCCAAAATGCTATCAAGACCATACTTGTTTTACAATATATTTTATCTTCTGTTCTTTCCCAATAGCAGCACTTACTGGAATGATGCAATATTCTTAAATTCATCTTATGATATTTCAGTATCACAGCAGTATTTTCAGCAGGTTAAATACAAACGTAAAAATGAAACCTCTGACAAAATCAACTCTAGAAATATGGGTGTGGAGAAGGAAAAGTAGAGAAAAAAACCGTGAGAATCAAAAAGGAAAAAGAGATATAATATGCAATAGATTTTATTTTTCTTTCTTTCTCTAGCTCGTATGCACAATATACATAGTAAATAGAGAAGGTATTGTATTCCACCTAAAAATTTGATGTCAAAGTTTTTCACCAGAAATGTATGTTTTGAGATTTCCTGAGTCTGAAAAAAAGTATTTTTAAAAAAAGGTATGTGGTGTTGTGTGGTGTGGCGTGGGTGTGTGAGGTGTGAAAAACTCTAGTTTATACTTTCTGTAGCATGTATGTACAGTACTATATAGAGGTGTAGTAGTCCCCAAAAAGTTGGTACCGATTTTTCATCGGAAATGTTTTGAAACTCCCTGAACACAAAAAAAAGTATTTTTAGGAATATGTATGTGTGTGCGCGCACATGCACGTGGGAGAGGGGCGGTATGGCTAAAAACGAAAAGTCAGTTATAAAAGTTAAACACCAAACTTGGTATTTAAGGTCAGTACTCCAAGGATGCGACACAAAGATTTTCAAGAAAATCACATTTACTCCCAATTATCCTTGCATGGAGCATTTTTCGAAAAATTTTGTTCTAAAAAATGGCTCTGACGATTTTGATTAAAAAGCAACATGTTTAAGATATTTTCACGACTAAAAGATGTATATCATGAATTTTATCAGAATAGAATCTGAAGACTCTTCTGGATGACTTTTGTATAACTTGTAAACCATGAGAGATATACCAAAAATAGAGATTTTATTGAAACACACAATTACCTATACATTTGCTTTGTACAGTTAAACATTTCCAAGATATTCTAAACTACTTAAACTTTTCTGAAGCAGAATATCAACTTTTGTTTAATCTCTTTTGTTTTACTCCCAAGAATGTAAAAGAGAAGCAAATTTCGATTGTTTCACATAAACAATAGCTTTTAAAATATTTCACTCTTACTTTAGCCTGGTGTATTCGCTTATTTCCCTTCTACTCACAAGGAAGTAAGTAATAAGACCATTTTTGCTAATGTTTATCTTGATTAGGATGACATAAATAGAAAAATAATATTTTGTAACAAAAGTTACTTGTAGAACTGTTACAGAAATCACATGAATGGAATGCTCAGGTGTTTGTAATAACAGTTCTGATCACACCAGATCCAAATCATCATTCCAAAATAAGTCGTGTGCATTCACAATTATTAACTATTTACATACTAAAACAGAAAGGAGCTCTTGGACCATTGTTACTCGACAGACATGGGTTCCTTCACATCAAAGTGTGATTCTTTGTTTTCCTGCACATATTATCAATTAATAACAATGGTCCTTTTCTGTCTCCCTCTCAACCTACATTCGCCATGGAGGCCAAATTCAACCTACTGTTAACTATTAAACTGCTTTAATGTACACGACTAAATACTCAAGCATAATTAAATTTGATTGCCCAGAAAAATTTTAGTGAGCACTGACCTCTATTGGAACTTGGAGACAATGGTTGTTCCAAATTTTTCATCATGTAACTGTTGTACTCGAGAGGAGGATAATGGAACAGGAGACGTTGAGAGCAGATAGGAGTGAGAGCTGGAGGGGGAGATTGAAGAGAGTATGGCGACAGGGGCAGCAGAGTCATAATTTTGGAAGTAGATAGTGGCAAGGAAAAAGGAGTATAACACACATGAAAATGATGACAAAGCAAATAAGTGCTAAGCGAAGTGAAATATTTAATTTTAATAAGTAAAGTAATAGTTTTACAGAAGAGCAAAAAATTCAGGAGACCCAGCATACGAGAGGTTACTAAAAAATAAAGAAGACTGATGTCACATGTTAGGGTGATCAATCTTTAAACTTAAGTCACTAAGATTTATAACAAGACAAATCACCAGTTTTTCCTAAACAAAACATTGAAACCCATCTCAAGGAACACCTTAGGCACAAAGTACAAGCAGAGAAAATTTAGCAGTAACATACCACTTTTGGAACTCTAGCCACAATATCAAAAATAGTTTCCATCTCCTGAAGTGCAAAGACCAAACAGAAGTGGAAACTCAGGAGAAGATTTTCTTAAAAAGTTGACTCAACATTGAGTAATTTCAAAATCCCAACCGAAGACACAACATCCACTCCGTAGATGCATTAGAACATCCAGTAGATGTGCCTCAAGATTTCAGAGGAAACACATAAAATGACGCTAGCAGCCAATGGTAGCTGATGATTCAATGTCTGCAAAGCATATGCATACATTTAAGTAAAAGTATTGAAGCTCTAAGTGTTAATTTAGAGTCAATGTTGCTTATAAAAGTTATCATTTCACTTCATAGAATGTTAAATCTTATTGTGCTGGTATATTAACTACTTTATCAAATCGAGTAGGGGATGTTGCTTTAATAGCTATTGCATGGATATTGAATTTTTGAAGATGAAATTATATTTTTTATTTGGATTGTTTATTAAATAAAAGTGAAATGTATTTAATTTCATTTCGGTTCACTATGTACCACTTTCAATTTTATCATCAAAGAAATGATTAGTTTAATTCAGAGCGAGTATTAAGTTTAATGATGATTTTTTTTTCTTTCTTAAGTATATATTTTTAGAAAAGTCTGTTCAAGTTGTGTAGAAAGGATAAATAATGTAAACAAAACAGATTTCTGAATTTTTATATAAAATTATTTTTAATATACAATAATCTATATTTAATTGAAAACCAACACATTTATTAAGTTAGTTTGGGTACTGAATATTATTACCTTTATCACTGGAAATCAGTGGTTAGATACTAGCTTAGATTAATATGGAACAGTTTTATTAAATTTTATGTTGTTTAGCTTACAACTGTGTACTATAAAATGTTACTGGCTCCCAGTAACAATAATTGAATATATAACCATCTAAATTTATTATACTTTTAAATTTTAGATTTAACTCTCTATTACTGTTAATGGTCATTTTATTTTATTACTTTTTCTACACATACTATGTCCATAGCATATAAATAAGGTAATGTATTCCACAAAAAAATTTTGATAACAAGATTTCACCAGAAATACATGCTTTAAGACCCTTTGAATAAAAAAAAACTTTTAGAAAAGTGTGTGTGTGCGCGCGTGTGTGCGAGCGCACGTGCGCATGCGTGGTTAGCATAGCTCAAAAACAAAAATATCATATAGACCATTAAATACCAAACTTGGTATTTAATTTCAGCATCTTCCAAGGATGCGACACCACATTTTTCAAGAAAATCCCCCCCCCCCATCCCCAACTAACCTTTGGATGGAACAAATTTTGAACATTTAGATTTTCTCAAAAATTGCTGCAACGATTTGGATAAAATACTGTATATTAAAGATATTTACATGACAAATAAAATGTAAATCTTAAATTTTCTGGAAATAGTCTCTAGAGACCTCTTCACCCTGGATGACTTTTGCATAACTAGTAAACTGTACGAGATAGACAAAAACTTACAGCACAAAAATTGTAGATACCATTAAAACACACAATTTACGTCCTATACATTTTTTCATGGAGTTGACTGCTTCAGAGATATTCCTTGTTATTAGTTTCAGCTTTAAAATACTTAAAACTTGATTTGTTTTTTTCACACAAACCGTGTATATGACAGGAGTTGGATAGATTGAGTTGGACTGAAAAATTCAATGCCATAGCCAGGATTTGAACCACAGATCTCCCAGCCTCTAGCCGGTTGCTCTACCACTGAGCTACCATGGCAACATGTCAGCATAGCACTAAATTTCTCAACTGACTTGCATGTTTCCAGGTTGAATTTTTCAGTCTGACTCTACCTATCCAACTCCTGTCTCAAAATAATTTGAGATCACCTTGTGATTTACCAGGAAACATGCAAGTCAGTTGGGAAATTTAAATGCCATGCCAGCATGTTGCTATGTTCGCTCAGTGGTAGAGCAACTGACCAGAGACCAGGAGATCCATGTTTCAAATCCCGGCTATTGCATTGAATTTTACTTAAAACCTTTCTCATACAGAAACTTGTAACTCTTGACCATGAAAAGAAATTGATATCTATCACACAAGAACCAGCTTTCAACTGATGTGACTTGCTTTAGCCTAGTACACTTCTTTATTTTTCTTATACTTACAAGGAAGCAAGTACTAAGACCATTTATGCTAATGCTTATCTGGATTAGCATGAAGTAGACAGAAGAATAAGCTTTTTAACAATAATTTGTTCAGAGACATAGAGAAAGTAATGAGAAAGAAATTTTTATTCATTTTACTCCAATTTTTTTATTTCTAGATTTAAGTAAACATCTATGTAATAATACTGTATAAAATGAAAGAAGTGTTTGGTACAGAATCACTTGGCAGTATTTCAAAATTCATTAAGCAAACTCTCTTCTTCAAAATTCCATTGATGGAAATAGCATAGCAAATAATTTATCACATAACAGCAACCACAACGTAAATAAACAAGAAAGCATAAACTGAAAATCTAATAAAAGGATTACAAAACATGTTCTGCTATTTTGAATTTATTCATAAAAGTAAGTGAAATTTTGTCACAAAATAGTTATATGTTATTAACAGTTATTTGTGTTGCTTCATACTGTTATTAGCATCAGTTTTTACTTATTATCTCACATTAAGTTTATGATTAAATATTATATTAATGCTTTAATTTCATCGTGAATGGCCAACACTGCTCAAGTGCATTAACAGCAATAAGATTAGATATTCTTAAGTTTTTGTAAGTTGTAGCAAGCAGCTGTAAGGAGGAACCACAATCACTAATCAGATATGTGGACATATCCTACTTAAAACTTAAGCAGCTAAATGTACTGTTTCTTTAATTAAAGTATGATTACAAGTTCCATTATGGTATTCAAACACCAAACCTGTGTTGGCATCCATTCAAAAGTATGATTGAAATATTATTTTAAAACAACTGTGAATAGGCTGACATTGGAATGTTAAATCAGATTTAAAATCCAAAGACCAAACGTTCAAGTCCTGGCTGTAGAACTCATGTTTAAAATCTGATTCAACTATACAATCACAGTTAGATTCTACTTACATTATCAGATATATTTCAGAGTTGCTTTGTTTTGTTGAACTTACCAGAAATATTTTCCTGAAATACTGACAAGTGATGGGGCAACGACAGTATGCAATACTCCTTGTGCACCTTGCCAAGGAGTTTTTACAACCAATATACGTATGGGTTTCTGTACAGCAAACAGCAAGGTGTTACTTAAGTATGGAAAATATCGGTAGATATTGGTTTCAACATTTCCTGGATCCACACAATTCACTGTTACATTTGTTCCTGTTAAAACAAAATAGAGAAATGAGTGATAGATGTATTTACTACATTTCAGTATTACATAAAAGTGTTTTCTTTCTCAGTTTATTATTCACTACAGTTGAGGTTTTACATTCTCTTGGTGTATACTCTGGATTATACAAAATAGGCAATACTTCCAGTATTTTCTATATGACTAAAAGAGGAAAAACAAAAATTAATATTTGGACATCAACAGTATTCTGCACCATGTATAATAGAAAGATAGATGTCTAAACAACTTCACTTCTGTTGGATAGGTAGAGTCAGACTGAAAATTCAATGCCATAGCCAGGATTTGAACCACAGATTTCCCAGTCTCTTGCCAGTTGCTCTAACCACTGAACTACCATGGCAACAGCCAGTACAGCATTGAATTTTTCAACTGACTCGCATGTTTCCTGGTATGCCACAGAGTGATCTCAAATTATTTTGAGATGACATACCCCAATGGAGACTTATAATGCTGTGTACTTTAAGTCCTATTAGTCACCTATTATGGTCAGTTAAATTAATTTCACTTTTCTTTATGCAAAGCACATACTCTACAGCAAACACAAAACATGAATTTACAAAACGTTGTAATTAATAAGCAAGTTTTAAAACAGAAAATATTTGAATCCCTAGTATATTAATTATAGTTTTGTTACAATACTTGAGTTGTAAAGAATATGGGATATATGAGTTCTGTGCCTGGGTTATTAAAATGCTTTTATAGTGGAGTCAGAGAGGTCTTTCTTGCATGTTTTACATCAGAGAGATTTCTGATCTTTTGAGTTCCAACAGCACAAATTTATGTAGTGATGTTTAAATGCTTCCCATATACTCTCTTATAAACCTAGATAATGGCTTTAGACAGTCAAAGGGTAGTGTCTGTTACCTCCATTGGTAGGATGATGAGAATGGAATTAGAACAAGACTTTGGGAAATATTGTGGGTTATAATCCAAGATAAATAGCTAGATGACAGTAAACTATGTATAAAAATCTGATGTGTTCCATTCACATGACTTTCTCTACATCTCTGCAACAAATTATTGTTAAAAAGCTTATGCTTCTATTTACTTGGAGAAAATTTGCTAATGGAGAAAAAATTAGTTGCTTGCTTGCTTGCTTGCTTGCTTGTAAGTAAAAGCGAAGTAAGGAAGTACCATAGGTTAAAGTGATAGTCAAAAGCTGGTTGCTATGTGACTGAAGTTCCTTTGTTTGAATGGACAGGAGTTGACAAATTTCTGTATGGGAAAATTATATTTTTAACGCTGAAACCAAAAACAAGGAATATCTAAAAAATGATCAACTCCACGAAAAAAATGTAATAACATTTAGAGATGTGCTGAGTGCTTAAACATTTTTTGTGTGGTAAGTTTTTGTCCATCTCTTACGGTTTAGCAGATATGGAAAATTCCATAAAATTCATCCATAATAAAGTAGTCTTCAGAGGCTATTCCCAGAAACTTCCAAATATACATTTTGTCAGGTAAATATCCTTAATATACAATATTTTAATAAAAATTGCTACAGCCATTTTTGAGAAAATCAAAGTTTTCGAAAAAAGTTCCATGTAAAGAGTAATTTGGGGTGGGAGGATTTTTCTCAAAATCTTCGAGTCACATCTCTGGAGATTACTAAACTTAAATACCAAGTTTGGCATTTTATTGACTTTTCGTTTTTGAATTATTGCATTCACAGACCGACAGACACCCACAGAGACCTTTTTTCTGAAAATGCTTTTTTTTTTGGATACAGGGGACCCTAAAACATATATTTCCGGTGAGATTTTGGTATCAAACTTTTGGGTGGAGTACAATACTTTCTCTATACACTAAATACATAGTACGTAAAGAGAAAGTAAAAATGGAATAGGACAGTTATCTCACAGATCCATAATCCAGAATTTTATAATCTTTTAGTGAAAGATATAGAGAGGTTGAGGGATAAATATATGTATTCAGTTGATAGTGACAATTTCAATGTAAGAATAGGAGAAACTGATGTGAATAAGTGGGTGGGAGAATATTGATGCATTACAATATAGAGAGAATATTACACATGTTAAAGATAAGTTGTGGATAGATGAAGTGAAAAATGTTGACTTTTGTGAATCAAATGCTCTTGATGCTTTACGGGAAATGTGGAAAGCACAAATGTAATATGTATCTTTATTAATACTACTGTGTCAAGAAATTTCCGGGAATTTGCCAATAAAACGCAAAAAATGAATAATTCATCCAAATTTTATTTTATCACCTACAAAGTAAGCCCCTTCTGAAATTATACATTTATGCCAACGAATAATCCAATCATCAAAACATTTCTTGTAGGCACTTTTAGGAATTGATGTCAATTGCCAGCGAATGGTAACTTGAGTTTCCGAAAGAGAAAGAAATGAGCAGGAGCCAGATCAGGTGAATATGGTGGTTGTTCGATGAAATTTGCTGAGTTTTTGGCCAGAAATTCACTCACAATAATAGCCTTGTGAGCTGGTGCGTTATCATGGTGCAGAATCCTTGAGTTGTCGTTCCACAAATCTGGCCATTTTTGTCATATTTGTTCTCTCAAACGCGACAGGGCGCTCAAATAATAGTCTTTATTTACCATCTGACCTTCTGGCAAGAACTCTTGTGTGCACAATACCGCGATAATCGGGGAAGAAAAAAAAAAATCAACATGACATTCAGTTTTGATCGAGTTTGACGTGCCATTCGGAAACTTGACTGTTTTGAGTGTCAAACTCATAAACCCATGTCTCATCACAGTTACAATGCGTTTCATGAATGTGGGGTCGGAACTGGCTCGTTCTAGCATGTGTTCAGCAATCTTTACGCGATTTGAGTTTTTGTAGAAAATTCAAGTCTTTCAGAACTAACCGAGCTGCAACACCTGTCATGCCCAAACAATCGTTTAAAATGGTATGAATCAATTCGTGAGACACAGAAAGTTCAGCGGCAATCTCTCTCAGACCTAAATGATGATTTTCAGTTCAGTCGAAACCGTTGATGGCCGACCAGAGCGAGGCAAGTCTTCCACTACATCTCGACCACTTTTGAATGCACTGTGCCACTCATATGCTCGGATTTTTGATAAAGTCAATTCACCGTAAGCCTCTGTAACATTTTCAGCATTTGCAATGCAAAATTTGAGACAGATTCTTTATTCAATATTTGTATCCATCGTAAAATTGCAAATCACCTTTGAGATGAACTAACAAAATGGCGTACTGTAAATACCAGATGACAGATGACGATCAAACTCCACGTGGGTACCAACTAAACGAAAACAATAATTTTGAATCCCCTTTTGAACAGGCTTTTTAAATGATCAATTCCCAGTACTTTCTTGACAGAATGTATAAATGGCCAAAGTCTAATTGACAATATACTATGGTTACGTGATATTAAATGAATGGTTAAATGAATTTAAAGCTAACACACTTTTGCACAAGTAGTGGTCAAGTTATGTTATAAAAATTAAACTAGAAAATTTAACACAGAATCAACTAGGGGAAGCAAATAAATGTAGGAGGGGATATCAGATATAAATGAAAGGAAGTATATAAGCATAATTTTGAAAATGTCTTAAATTCTGAGATAAGACAAATCTATCATTAGGGATAACAAAAACGCAAAAGATAATGAAATTGGAATTGCAATTAATTTTAAAATTCATTATGTGTTTGGCAGATGAAGAATGTAAAGTAAACAAAAATGATGCAAAAGAAAAATGGTTAAAATGGAAGGAGATAGCAAATATGATATTTAAACAACATTCAAGGCAAATATTTTAATAATTACTAAAATATAGAAAATATTTATATAGAAATTTTGGATAGTATTATAATACAGGAAGTAGCGATACATACTAAAAGAATGAAAGGAAACAAAGCTTTAGGAATTGATGGTATCTCTGTTTAATTCCATGAGAAGCAAAGGTTATGGACTAGATAGTTTGAGGAAAGCAATTATCAACGAATATATATCAAACTCTCTTTTCACACAACATACAACTCTTTATTTCATCCACAAACTGTATAGTTGGAATCTGTTCACAAATAAGTATATTTCTTTGATGCTTTCATAACAATTCTGCTGTATAGTTTCCTTTCAGGGTTTGCAGCGGCAACAACTACTATGGCTTGCTATGAATTTTCCATTGAAACTGAACTACCACCAACCACCACCTGCCACCGTCATAATCAACCTCATGTTCAACATATGCCAGACTTCCTTCTCTTACTCCTCTCTGTAGTCTTGAACCACAGGAATCTCGTTATCACCTTCCTGGAAATATTTATTATGAAGAACCATACAACATAAACAAAGGTACTCTGTAGCTAACATTACCTTTATTGAATTATTTGAAAACCCTTTTTTGCCTGGCCAAAATATCTTTGTATTATAGCAAGTTGGCAAGGTACCTACATAGGGTCTCTATGCTGTCCATAACCCTTTCCCTTAAGAAATAACACATTATTTATTATTATTACTATTATTATTGTGCAGTGTGTTGACCATTTTAACTATAGGGTACCTGAGGTTCATGACAAAACCCCTATTAAGGTATAAGGAATGCCCCTCTCATTACATATATAAAATGTATGATTTAATTCTCAGTGAAATTTATTTTACAAAAGTTCAATTAACAGAACTACAGACTCTATTCTATTACACAATCACTCATGACAAATAACAGCATACATGAGCACTACAGCTTAATAATTTAGTGACAATTTATTTGGTCTAGAGAATCACGAAACCCAGGTCTTAGAATCAATAGGAAAGTATGCATTGCAGACTAATCTACATACAGGGGAACCCTTATGTGGAACACTCAGCTGGAAACATTTTGCGTAAAGCAAAGTGAAGCTTTTAAAAATAAAAATAACATATTTAAAATACATACACTTCAACCATTTAACAATAAATAACTGAATCAACAATTTAACAATTATAAAATCCGAAACAAATAACTCAATCCTATCCCCAAGACATGGCCCCAGTATAACACCGAGATCTGAATTTACAATTCCCAATGTTCAATAACTACTATACAACACTTATACCAAACCTTCACTCCTCTTAGAAGAATTATACATAATCATTAAATATTATACTTTAACATTGATTCCACATTCCAACAGAATCCTGGCATGAAGCGACCCATTAAACAGCATATACTTGTATGAAAAGCAGCAGTCAGAAAGACCAATTAAGGTGGAACAAGAAATGCTTTTTACTTGATTTACTTACTGGGACTTAGCCCTGACTGAGAGCTGAGCTCAACTGGCCGACCAAAACCTCTCTAGCCTCGTCCTTTTGAGCAAAACCCCTTCAGCAGGGAAGGATAACAACTGTTACGCACCTAACAGCAATTTCCTTCCCACTTCTGCCCTCTCATGGGGAAAATAATGTTGTAGCCAGAAACAAAGTTGAATGGTAATGGCATATTATTACTAATACGAGGGCTGATCAACTAAGACTGAGACTGATTTTTTTTCACAGATGTTTATTACTCCAATTCAATGTGTACATGATATTTTTCAAAGTAGTCCCCTCCTACTTCAATGCACTTTTTATAGCGTCTCTGCCAGTCTTGAACATGTGCTTGCAGACCATTCTTTGTTAGGTCCTTGAGAATCGCCTCACTTTTCTTGAGCACTGCTTCAGAGTTCTCAAATCGAATATCCCTAAGCTTTGCCTTTAGTGAGGGAATAAAAAAAAAAGTCACAGGGTGCAAGATTGGGGCTATAAGGTGGATGTGGTACACAGGTAATGTTGAATCGAGCCAGAAACTGCATGGCATTGCATTGTCATGATGAAGTCGCCACCCAGTCCGAGAAAGCTCTGGGTATTTCTTTGCAATGTGCTTCCTCAGAGTAGCCAATACTGACATGTAGTATGCTGCTGTAACAGTAATGTGAGGGGGGACTCCATGCTGGTACATCATTCCATTACAGCCAAAAAATGTGATCACCATCACTTTTCCTGCAGATGGAACAACTTTTGCCTTTTTTGGTGTTGGAGAACCTAGCGATTTCCACACTGTGCTGGCTTATTTTCCTTCAGGATCATAATGATGCAGCCACGACTCATCACCGGTGATAATCAATTTAAAAAATGCATCCCCTCCATCAGCAAATAGATGCAGCACTTTGTCTCCACTCGCACAGCCTTATGTTTGGGAGTCAACAGACGTGGCACCCAATGAGCACAAACTCGGGTCATATGGAGATGGTCGTGCATAGTTGTAAACACACTGTCATATGAAATTCTCAACACTTCACTGAGGTTACGTAATGTTATACGCCGATCCTCTCGGACAATCACAACAGCTGTGTTGATGTTGACTTCAGTCACAGCAGAAGCTGAAACACCAGGCCCACCTTGCTTAACACTGACAAATCGGCCTTCTTTGAAGTCCTTGAACCACCTAAACACTGTTGCACGAGGTAGTGCATCTTCACTGTACGCTTGCTTCAGCTTTTCATTAGTTTCGGCGGCTGTATGGTTTAAACGAAAACAGAATTTGATTGCGCTGTACGCGTCCTCTTGCGTCACCTCCACTGTCTGGTATGCGAAATGCACGTAGGTTCTATAAAATAGAGCACTACTACCAACCTACCAATACGAGAGTGCTGCCGCCTATGGACATTATACATAAAAACCCGCTCTTTTCAAATATTTATGTTACAGATAAGGAACTATCATGGAAGCTACAGGAAAAAATCTGATGTGTACCATTCACATGACTTTCTCCATATCCCTGCAACAAATAATTCTTAAAAAGCTTATACTTCTATTTACTTTATGCTAATCAGAAAAAATTAGCAGAAATAGTCTTATTACTCGCATCCTTGTAAGTAGAAGCGAAATAAGGGACAACCGTAGGTTAAAGTGATAGTCAAAAGCTGGTTGCTATGTCAATGAAGTTCCTTTGTTTATATGGATAGGAGTTGACAAGTTCCAGTATGAGAAAAGTATATGTTTTTCATAGCAGAAACCAAAAATAAGGAATGCCACAAAAACGACAAACTCCACGAAAAAAATGTATATAACATAAATTGTGTGTTTTAATGTGCTCTACATTTTTTGTGTAGTAAGTTTTTGTCCATCTCTTACGGTTTAGCATTTATTCAAAATTTAGTAAAATTCATCCAGAATAAACTACTCTTCAGAGGCTATTCCCAGAAAATTCAAGATATACATTTCATTTGTCAGGTAAATATGTTTAATATCCGAAATTTTAATCAAAATTGTTAGAGCCATTTTTGAGAAAATCAAAATTTTCGAAAAAAGTTCCATGTAAAGGGTAGTTGGGGGTGGAGGGATTTTTCTCAAAATCTTTGTGTCGCATCCCTGGAAGATACTAAACTTAAATACCAAGTTTGGTATTTTACCGACTTTTCGTTTTTGAGTTATCTTGTTCACAGTCACACGGACACACACACACATGGACCTTTTTGTGAAAATGCTTTTTTTGGATATTGGGGACCCTAAAACATATATTTTCGGTGAAATCTTGGTATAGAATTTTTGGTGGAGTGCAATACTTTCTCTATACACTATGTACATAGTGCATATGGAGAAAGTAAAAATCAGTCTCAGTCTTTGTTGATCAGCCCTCGTACTTCTACAGACACCAGAATTTTGCTCCTAAACAGACCAATGCTGTTTGCATTACTTGTAAACAATGACTTTCCTGGTAATGATTTTGTCTACATGAGATTTGAATTTCTTGATCAATGTATGCTCCAATTGCATTAAGGAATGTGTCGCACTGTTGCCATACTGCTTTAGTTATTTGAAATGCAGCAATGTTTGCCAAAAATTTGATCCAATCAAATGCTCATACCCTTGTGCAGTTACAGCAGGCGAATTTTCCAGAAAGTTTTGGAAACTGAACTTTGAGACGCCTCTTTATCTTCTGTGATGTCACACTGAAACCCAAGATTTATTATCTGCAGCCAAGTGGTCACACCCTAAGGTCCTGGGTTCAATTCGCAGCTGGGGCTGGGATTTTTTTTTTTAACTAGAATCATTTCCTATTTCCACAGATTCTGTAAGTAAGCTGATGTTTAATAGCATGAAACTGAAAAACAAGTTTCAGAAACCCGCAGTTGTTTCTAAAGCAAAGCCCCAATATGACCACAAAACTTAGATGGACCTATATAAATGAAAAAAAATAATAATAATATTCTAATTTTTGGTCCTTTATATAAAGCTCCACCTCTTGTTCCTGCTGTTTCAAGAAGAAAATGTTGTAAAAGTCATTGCACATTTTGTCTTTATCTTTAGAGCTTGCTATAGGGTCATTCCATGTCATATCAACATACTTTAAATAAAAATTTTACCTCACCATCTCAGATTTTGATATTAATTTTCCTCTAAGTAGGTGTTAAAACTAAGAAAAATACCAAATTTCAGCCTTTTATCTTAAACAGTTTCCAAAATACAGCTATGTAAAGTTTCCAAAAATTGCTCAAAATTGCATGACTGCCAACTTTTTAAACAACCATAGAGTCTCTACTAATTGAGCTAGAATCATGACAGAGGTGTCATTTTGTAGCATTTTAAAATCCCTTCAATATGATATACAACACGCTATAGGTTGCGAAGATTTTTTTTTTTAACAAATTCAAAAATAAAAATTTAAATCCAAATTTTGAATGAAAAACATTCTGAAAAAACATTAAAAAATAGGTTATGCTATTGTTAAATTATGTACCAAGTTTGATGGTGGGACTATGTTGGGCTCATTACAAAAATAATTTCAATGAAATTGGTTTTAACTGGATTTTACAAACTCTTTACTGGAACCAAGTTCAAGGTTGAGATAGAATTTAAAATTGATATTATTACGCACATAAAGGATTTTAACATTAGACTACTACAGGTTATAACTAGAATAGTTTTAGTGAAAAATTATAAAGCATAAAATGAATGAAAAACAATTTAGCTTAAATTATTTATTAAAAATCATAAGTGATAAATAACATAGATAGTAAAATTAATAGCATTGACAATGATATTATATGCTTACATTACTACTTATTGTTCCCTATGTCTGCACAGTATTCTTTACATACAAGTTCAGACAGGCTCATCCCTCCCTCCACTCCAATCCAGCTACTATGTACAATCCCTAATTTTTGTGCCCACTGTACAGGTATGTGCATGGTTTCTTGGCAAGTTGGGACAGATTCATTTCCTCCTTTCCAGCTACTGTTTCAGATACTGTTCAGTCTACAGTTGAAGGCAGTGGTGTTTAGTGTTAGTACAAGTGTTTTGTAGATTCAAATTATTTTTTAGAGAGAATATTTTAATTAGTTTAGTTCAAATACTCATTTTAAGTCTTTATTGGTGATTCAATTACATAAGTTTTTAAGTGTTAGTTAAACTGAAGATGTCAAACCAATGTAAATTTGTGAATGTGCAGTGTTGTAATCCTCTTAAAAAGCTAATCATAATGTCAGGGATAGAAAGAAGTTAAGAAATATCACAGACTAGATTTGCTAATTGTATCCTAAAGTTTCAAAGAATGCAAAGATTTGTGAAAGCTGTAGGAAAGAAATATCAACTTTAAATCATGGAAATGCTTCTTCCATTATACGTCAAAATGAAGAAAAAGCACCAGACTCTGATAAAGATCCCAGTTTTCAAGCAGAAACACGCATGGTTGAGACATTAAACACATCTCAAAGAGCTATGTGAGTCACCTATTGATTATAAAAAAAATCAAATAAAAAAATTATGCTGTCAGGAAAGTAAAAAATATAAAGACTCAGCAATGAAAAGAAAACTCTTTGTATCAATTTTACAAGATTCAGATGATGATAAAAAAGATTTAATTGATTCTGTTCTTCAAAATCTTAAGACACAATTTTCTAATTCTGAAAGTAGGAACAAAAAGTTGACGATTTTAACTTGCATTCCATTAACTTGGGGCATCAGAAAAATCATGTGAGAGTTTAATGCACCTGATTATATCGTCCACCAGTCAAGAAGGTTACTTGAAGAAAAGGGAATTCTGGAAAGTTCCAATCCAGGACTTTTATGAAAATGATGAGGTTTGCAGAGCCATTCCTGGAATGAAGGACTGTGTTACCATAGTTGATAAAAGTGGAAATAAAACCAAAACATCAAAAAAGGCTAATGCTATGTAATCCTCGGTCAATTGACTGTTTAATAAGTGAATGTAAATCATGTCCAGGAGATAAAGAACTTAAAATAACTTTAGAAAGATCATTTCAGCAAAAACTCATTGAAAAAATTACATTTAGGCAGTGGATATCAGTTGATCGATGTACTTTGGAAACATTACAAAAACCATCAACAGAGTTTATTGATCTGATCTGCAATAAGTTAAAACAGTCTTAATCCACCATGATTTTATTGCAAAGCAACAAACCGCTTACATGAAACAGATAAAGTAATTTTGTGACTGAATCTGAATATGCCCTAACACTTGACTTTGCAGAAAACTACAGCATGGTTGAAGCCCAAAGTTATCCTGGGCTAGTAATCAGGCTACAGTTCATCCTTTTGTAATTTATTACAAAGGGGAAGAAAAACTTAAAAACTCTTGAATTATGTAGTTATTTCTTGAACACAACTTACTAGCTGTGAATACTTTCCAAAAGAAACTAATTCATTTTTGATGGCAAAGTTTGGACATAGTTCCTAGGGGGGGAAAAAAAAATTCTGATGGGTCTAATACTCAATTAAAAAAAAGAAGAAAAAAAAAATCAATCGATCTATGCCATCAAAGACTTTGGCATTGCAACTGAATGACACTTTTCTATTACTGCCCAGGAAGGACTGTGCTATGGAGTTAGCAGTACAGTAAAGAGATTAGCTTGCAACAACTTTTAGAATACCAAATCTTAACCCCATGTGAGCTGTACGATTGGTCTGTGAAAAATATAACAGGAATAAGTTTTGATTTCAGTAATCAGGAGGAACATGTGTTGTCAGAGATATTTCTGAAAGATAGTTTTAGTGAAACACACACAATTAAAGGAACCCAACTTGCATTCCATTAACTTGGGGCATCAGAAAAATCATGTGAGAGTTTAATGCACCTGATTATATTGTCCACCAGTCAAGAAGGTTACTTGAAGAAAAGGGAATTCTGGAAAGTCCCAATCCAGGACTTTTATGAAAATGATGAGGTTGCAGAGTCATTCCTGTTACCATAGTTAATGAAAGTGGAAATAAAACCACTATGTAATCCTTCATACTCCTAGCCTCAAGCCTTAAATAAACTGTCAGTCAAATTCTTTTCAGATGCAACAAACTCTTTTCAAGTATCTGTTTCAAGGTCAATAGACCAACTGAAATTAACAGATTGCAATGGTTATATGACTATTGTTTATGGTTCAAACTGGTGGCTTGCATATGTACTGGAAAAAAATGATGATAAAGTAAAAGTTACTTTCATTCACCCTCAAGGGCCTTCACCATCATTCAGCTATCCAAGAAGGCCTGATGTGTTGTGGATACCTTTTACCAATGTCCTATGTGCTGTAATACCAACAACTCCATTAGGAAGAATTTATGTTCTATCCAAAGATGAAACTTTGCGAAGTAATGAAAAACTGTTGAAGTGCTTCCAGTGAATTTTTTGAGCAAGGCATACGTAATTTCTTGCCTATTTTAACAAATATCTGTTTCAGATGTCAGTTGTAATTGCTAACAAAGTTTTATCAGTTCTGTTCACAGTCACCTTTACTCAAAAAGTTCTAAAATATTTGCACTGTAATAAATCTTTTAAACTTTGATGTAAATCATTTCAATAGTACACGACTTATATATAATTGATGACTGGGATTTGTTTTGAACAATTTATAAAATGAATAATCATTAACTTTGTTCAGGCATATAGTTTTTTTCCAATATAAAATGTGCTTCAACCACATTTATTTTATAACTAATTTTATAATGAACCCAACATAGTCCCACCATCAGACTTGGTACATGATTTAACAATAGCGTAACCTATTTCCTAAGCTTTTTGAAAAATTTCCAGAATGCGTTTTTTTCAAAATTTGGATTTAAATTTGTAAAAAAATTCACAACCAATAGTGTCATATATCATATTGAAGGGGTTTTAAAATACTACAAAATGATACCTCTCTCGTTATTCTAGCTCAATTAGTAGAGAATCTATGATTGTTTAAAAAGTTGGCCATCAGGCAATTTTTGGAAATTTTACATAGCTGTATTTTGGAAACCGTTTAAGATACAAAATTGAAATTTGGTATTTTTCTTAGTTTTAATACCTACTTGTATAAATGTCATCAAAATCTGAGATGGTGACATAAAATAGGTGTGTTGATTTGACAAAGAATGACCCTATAATTTAATCCATCAGAATCCCTTCCTCCCCCTGCACTCAAAAAAACACCAAAACTGCTACCAAATCTGCCAATAATTTGTTGCAAAAGGAGCACCTCACACGTTGAGACACCTTCCTCTTAACAAATCATAAGATACGTCTCATGAAAATAAGACCCAACTACTTTATATTCATTTCAAAACCCAAGACACACTCATTACATAAGCGAGTGAGATGTTTGTCATGATCAGTCACCTTCAGCTTGAGTTGTCAAGTTTTGAGACACATCTCACTTTTATTTACACCACTCATTGTCTGCTTTCACTACCCTCTACTGGAGGAGAATATACAAAATTGCCTGATATTCCTACAACATTATTTGGCTTTATGTTCTGAGTGAAAACATTTGCATATCCTTTTCCCTTCTGTCTCTCTCTGAAACTGGTTCAGGCAGGTCATAGAAAAAGCATTGGTTCAGTTTGAACAGTCTTGATCTAATGTTTTTGATATTGGATAATTTGCTTTCATGCATGACAACAGATATTCTGAGCCTCAGATTTGTGCCCAATTTCAAATTGTCATGAATATACCTTAATATACACGTACTTGTCAATTTGAATGAATTCATAGGGGCTAAACTCACATGATCTGTGTTTACTATTACTAGGTTATTAATATTGTCTGAATTTAACTGTCAAGTAAATGGTCACAGTTTCTTACTCTGCCATACAGGAATGAGTTTCTTTGCACTGAAATTTCCCTTGTTCCAACGGTAATTAATTGATATCTAACTGTATCACAATTTTTGCATAACCCTAAGAATTATATAGGGTAAATCTTCCTGTGGTTTCTATAACAAGATGGACGACACAAATAACTTCATTGTTGCAATGCCTCTTTCTTCTGTCCGAGTCCAGAGCCATTTTCTCTACTATTTTAACAATTCTCATAATGGAGCAAATACTGATGAAAAGTCTATTATGAATCTTGATTGTTACGTCAATATTCTAATATTCCTAAATTTTCATTGATGCTGCTGGAATCCCTTGCTAGAAATTATATCCCAAAAATTTTGCTGTCTTATTAAGAAAGCAATGTTACTTAGCTTGATAATCCAATTAGCTTCCTTTAATCTCTCCAGTATATTTCAATGTGCTTCAAATGATCATCAATATGTGTTGAGCATATAATACATCTACGTATGGAGCCACAAATCCCTTTATAGTTCTCCAAAAATGTTGTACAGTGCTGTTGATAATGCACTCTCACTATAATTCATACCAAAGGCACAACTTTTGATTGATTCAAAATTCCTGAATGGAGAAATACAGTACATATTCTCAGATCTGCTACAAATGGAATTTGCCAAAGTGAAGCTGTTAAATCTAACTTTGGAAAACTTTTTCTTTGTGCAATTTATTTAGCTAACATCCATGGTATCTGGCCTGAATCTATCGAAATGTTCAATTTTCTACAAACCTTTCCATTTGTTTCTTAACTACACAGAGTGGATTCATGTACATATGGATAATTTGAAATTTCAATCACCCCTCTTCCAAAATTTTCTGAATTACTTTGTCTACTTCTTTTCAAATAGTGAAAGAAATTGCTCTTGGTTTATTTGTATATGATTCTACAGGTGTAATTTCAAAAGAATGTATTTAACCCACACATTTCCAAGTTTTTTTCTGAACACACTTCCCGATTCACTGATTCTTACCTCTGTGTTTCATTTAAGTAATTTGCCAGATTCATTTTCTAACAAAATAGATTTTTTTTTTATATCTTCACTGTTTTCTGCCTCATTGCACCTATTCACATCTGGATAACCAAAAGAGATTATCCAAAGATTTTTCTCTGGGATTTCCTCCTACATAATTATCAATTACTTCTATTTCTTCTTCATATCCAATCTATTTCCCATTTTCAAAATTACATTCTTTTACAATTACTTCTATTAGCTCCATAGCTGCTATCCTAATATTTTCCACCTTTCCTTATTTTTTCCTCTTAGTCATTTATTCTGACATGTCATCCTCAATAAATGGTACTATTTCTTTCAATATGCCTTATTTCAAAAATCTATTTTCAAAATTGACAAGGGCTCCACAATGATCCAATCATATCCAACGATAACATCGATTACTAACCTTGGTACAACCAGAATAGCATTTTCCTTCGCTTCTACACTTTATTTGAAATTTCATTCTTTCTTTCCTTTAGCCAACAATCAATGGACAATATACAAGCACCATTAGTGTGAAGTGTATGCAGAAGTTATCCATAATTTACTTTTCAAGAAGTCTTATGGGCTTCTCCAGAAAAAGCCAAATCAATACTTTAGAACCTATGGCCACTATTATCCAACCATATGTTTTTGCAGTTAATACAGGTAACCACTAACAGATAACATTATTTTCATACACTACTAATTTCTCATAAAAATTTTAACATACTATATTATTTGTACCTATCTACATATTATTGCATTGTAATCTTATCCATCAACTTTTTATTTTTAATCTAAGCAAGTCTAATATTTTTTCAATTTATTTGTGCCTATATAAAATGTCACTCCATCTTTAATCATCATTGTTTGCCTTCTGGAAACCCCTTCTGTTTAACATAATTATTCTTTAAGGCCTTTATTGAAGATGCATGTGACTGGAAGTGCTACATACCTGAATCTTACCCATATCTAGGGACCTGCATTTTTTGCAGTTGCATAAATATGAACTTTTATGGGAATTTGGCTGTTTTTACGAAAATAATGTGAAATTGAAAGTTTTTGTAAATTATGCACATTTTGTGTTTTTGAGGCTGAAAATACTGTTTTGTATTGATGTTCAATAGTTTTAAGTGTTAATGTGGATTTAATAAAGAATTCGGATAGATGGGCATTTCATTAGAATTTCAAATAGAGGTGCCATTTTATAAGGAGGTTTCGTCAGTGCTCAAAAATGCCATAAGCATCAATAGTATGCTCGAGGATTGCTACTTTAAAGTTTTACACCTGATCAGGTTGTAAAAATTAAGAGTAATCACTAGAGACTTGCATAATTCATGCTGTGATAATGCTATTTTGTTTACAAAGTTAAAAGTTTTTTCATTAAAATCATGGTTTTTACATTGGATAGTGTTTGAAATAATTTGGAATTTGTTTTTATAAACAACAGTTTTTCTGTGCATATTGTGATGCAGTTATATCCTGTCAGGATAATGAAAAAGCTGTGCAGAACATTGTGGACACAACTATTGCTGATATCATTCTCCCTTTTCCTGCAGGTCCATGTGACATAAGATGTGTATGCACATCACAAAGTTTTTTTCATTTAGAATGGGATGCTGAGAGCCACAGTAGTTAAAGAGCGACCATAAATAGCACGCCATTTACATTTAAGTGGCAGTGAGTGATCATAAAAATCATAGTATATTATTTATTGTAAAAGTATATAAAGTGAGAATTGCTAACAGCAATTCGGCACCCAAGTTCTCCTCTGGTAAGTCCCTTAGAGGACAAGCTGGGGAGATTGTTTACAGTGTTACTCTTACTTGTGAAAACAAGTATTTGTTTTCATCCTACATTCAGTCATGCACGCGTATTGTAACAATGACATAACGGTGATGACAAACTCTCCCACCAACCCCACCTTACCTACCATCTCCGAACGGTGGCTGGTAAAGCTTTAAGGGCTGAAATGTGGTGATATTTGTAATTATCTTGTCAAGCTATATGTGTGAGACTTACCATATGGATGACACCGACCGACTAGTTGATTGGAGAAGCAAATAGAGATAGGGGGCAGTACTCTCTCCCCGATGTAAATTCCAAGAACACTATTGAGATCTAGAGATGTTTCTGTCTCTTGAGAATTCTCTCAATATTCCAGAAGCTATATATTAAGATGCTCATGGCAGTCAATGAAACAAAGATAGTGAGTTGTCTTCACACTACAAAGAAGAATAGGAGAACAATGTTGAAAGAGGGAAACTAGGTTACAATGACTTTTTTTCATTTGATAGTAAAATAGTCTTAAGACCTGCATTAAATGCTTGTTTTGTTGGTGTTCAGTCCTGAAGATTTTTTCTGATCTAGTTTTGTAAGAAATTTGTTGTAGAACAGGAAGAGAAAGTCATGTGAATAAAACATATAAATTTTTTTTTTTAAAAAATAATTATAACCATGCACTCTTTTACTTTCTCAACTTCTTTACATAGACAAGATATTGCTTTCCAACCAAAACTTGAATGTTGATATTACTGGAAATATAAGCATTTTTAGAAAAGGTCTGTGCACATGTATGTGCATTAGAGAGAACATGATAATACAAAAATAGTCTGTGCAACTGCACGCAATCCTCCTAATAATGCATAATTAGAGTTAGATAATCATCCAGCTAACATCACTGTATATACCCCTATACGAAATATAAATGAAATACCATACTCAATATTTAGGTTCAGTTTCTTCCAAAGATGATACAAAGATGACCAAGAAAATCCCCACCCATACTTCCCTTAAAAGAAGAAATAAACATCTAAAATTTTGATTTTCTCAAAAATGTTCAAATCAATGATTTTTATTAAAATACTGTATATTGAAGATATTTATATGACAAATAAAATGTATGTCTTGAATTTTCTGAGAATAGTCTCTGAAGTCTTCATTCTGGATGACTTTTGCATACCTGGTAAACTATAAGAGAGAGAAAAATTGTACACAAAAATCTTGTAAAAACACGTGTTATGTCATATTTTTTATGAAGTTAACCACTCCCAAGATATTCCTTGTTATTGGCGTAATTTTTACATACTTATACTTTTCTCATGCTGAATTTGTCAACTCTTGCCCATGCAAAAGAACCAAATTTCAATCACACGGCAACTAGCTTTTAAAAGATTTGACATTAACTCTAGCTTTGTATATTCCCTTATTTCCCTTCTACTTATAAGGAACTAAGTAATAAGACCATTTTTGCTAATGTTTAACTTGATTAGCATGAAGTAGATAGAAGAATAATCTTTTATAAGAATAGTTTGAACAGGTAGAGAAAGTCACATAAATGGAACACATTTTTTTATTTGTGTGTATGTATATTAATAATATACAATGAAATATGTTAAGAGAGACTGGTCTTAAAATTTATTCTTTAAATCAATAAGAATTGTATTAAGAATAACACCATTTTTGGGGGAAAAAATAGTACTCTTTTTGGAGAAAAGTAATACCACTTTTGACCAAATACTACACACAGCTTTTATACCTACCTACTCATGCCACCTGTTCCTGATATGCTACTATTTACAGTTTCGCTGTTTGATTTTGGCTTTTTCCTGCCATTTGTCTTGTCTACTGTTTCCAGCCTATCTCTATCGAAGTTCTCCCATTTGTATTTCTATCTTATGTACTAGGTGATCTAGGTGTATATTTTCAGGCCATCAATGCTAATACATGAATTATGCTTCTGAATTAAGTGTTTACCCCTCTAGAATTACTGGAAATGAAGTTTTATTTAAGGATGCTCTTTAACTTCTGTGGTTCTCAGCATCCCATTCTATACTGGGCATGAAAGACCCTTAATTTTACCCAGAGGCCTATTTATCAGGCTTGAGGTTCTTTTAAGTGTCGTAAATCTACTACACAGGACCAACGGCATTACTTCCCTTCCGAAGGAAGCCATGCTAAGGATTTTTATGCCCGAAAAAATCCATCCTCCTCTGCCAGGTTTAAACCTGCAACCTTGGGTATATGATCTAGAATTACTTACTCTTCCATTATTCATATACCATATTTATCTAAATACAAGACAACCCCCTTTTTTCAGAACTTGATTTTAGAATCTAGCACATCTATATAAAAAGAACACATGACTTTACACAACAAAATTTAAAGTGTAGCATATATTCTGAATTAAGGGACTCTTAGTGATTAATTCCCGCTTTTTTTTTTCTTTGTTTTTTTTTGCTTAATTCAAATTTGTTTGAAATGCATGTAATGGAGGAGAGAGAAGAGTGAAAATATATTGATAAATATATGGTGGAAAAAAGCGATGATAGGCACTGCTGTAACAATGATGGATTAGATTTTCTATTTAGACAAATACTCAATATAACACATTGCTGTAAAAAGCTTTTCCTAATTCAAATTTTGCAGAACTTCAAGTAAAGGCTGAAGGGAGAGGGGATAATAGGAATGTATTGGTATGTGTGCAGTGGGTTAAAGTGACAACAGAAGCAGCAGCAGCAAAGTTGCAACGACGATGAGATTACATACCTAATGTAACACATCATTGCAAAAAGTTTTACTTAATTTGACTTTGCACAGAAATTCACCTAATGGGTCAGCAGGAGAGAGGAGAATGGAAGTGTACCAGTATATGGGCAGTGGAATAAGGTGACAGCCAATGATGGATAAAATTTTCTATTTAGACAACATACTAAAATAACACATCATTGTAAAACCTAATTTGAATTTGCATAGAAATACACATACTGTAAGGGCGAGAGAAGAATGTAGAGTCTTTAACTGGCTAAATTTTAGGTATGAAATGAAACACACAAAATCTGATGCATACAAGGGTGGTCTGAAAAGTTCTCAGCCTCACCCAGAGATCGCGGCACTACTTGCAGCATGCTTTTTTCCCCCCTACGTTGATACACATGTTAATAGACCCTATGTAAAATTACAAGTCATTCCAGGCAATAGTTAACTGTAGGCAGTTGTTAGCAGTGGAAGTGTGCATTGCTTTGAAAATGGAGAAATTTGAGTATTGTGATGTGATAAAATTCTTTGTATAAAAAGGTTTAACACCTACAGAAATTCATTTGAGGATTGTAAATGTGCATGGTGACTCTTCACCTTCAGTTTCCACTGTGAAGAAATGGGCGGCAGATTTTAAATGTGGCCATGAAAGCATCCAAGATGATCCATGCGAAGGACGTCCAAAAACTGTAACCACACCAGAAATATTTGAAAAAGTGCAAGACATGATTTTGGAAGATCGGCATATAAAGGTGCGTATAATTGCTAATGCTCTTGAAATTTCAAAGGAACGTATTGGTCACATCTTGCATCAAGAATTAAACATGAAAAAGCTTTGCACAAGATGGGTGCTGCGTATCCTCACTGTGGATAAACACATTCAAATGCATAACACTTTCTGAAAAGTGCTTGGCGCATTTTCAGAAGTGACTTTTTGCGCCGATACGTCACAATGGATGAAACTTGGATTCACCACTACACACCCGAATCCAAGTAGCTGTTGAGGCAGTGGACAGAAGCTGGTTTCTCAGCTCCAAAGAAGGCAAGGATGGTGCCATCGGCGGGAAAGATCATGGTGTCAGTGTTTTGGAATGCCAAAGAAATTTTGTTTGTTGACTATCTCGATAAAGGCAAAACCATTACTGAAGAATCCTACTTTCAACTTCTAATCAAACCGAATGCAAGCATTTGTGAAAACAGACCCTGGTTAAAAAAGAAAATTATTTTCCATCAGTACAATGCCCTGTTTTGGCAATGGGGAAATTGAAATATCTGCACTATGAAGTGCTGGAACATCCATCCTATTCCCCAGATTTGACTACCTTGGTCTTCCATCTGTTTCCAATTCTGAAGAAATTCTTTGCTGGTAGGCGCTTTTTGTCCAATGAAGAAGCAATTGCTGCTGTAAATGGGTACTTTGCAGCACTTCCAGAGGAACACTACATAGAGGGATAATGGCATTGGAACACTGCTGGACAAAATGTATTGATACTAGAGGAGATTATGTTGGAAAATAAAACTATTTTAAAAACATGAATTGTCATTTTTCACTATCAGGCCAAGAATTTTTCAGACCTCCCTCGTATGTCATGATCTTGTCAGTAGTCTTTACCGTTTTCCCCTTGCTTCGCCACTAACAAAGTTTGAAATTGACTTTTTGTCGCATACTATTGAGAAAACATCTCAAATGCAAGACGACCCTCCAGTTCTCAATATTAATATTTTTGGGGGGGGGATCATCTTGGATAGTTATAGTAATTCACCCGACCATGCCTATCTCTATTGTCTGAGCTGGTATCTCTATTATTTCTATCAAACTGATTCCTATTTCCACTTTCCCATTTTGCTTGTCCTTTTCTAGAAACTGGTCTTCTATGTCTATTCTTTTTTCATCCCAATTTCTATTTAAAGGAGACACTGTACCTTGGCTAAAGAAATATGAAAATTCTTCATTCTTACCTTGATTTTTGTTATAGTCTACTTCTATTTTTTGTTAACTACTTTCAATGCTAATTATAAAGTGATCATTTTAGACAGTATTTAATTTTGCTATCACTAAATAGCATTGAATGGTTTCAGGAAAGGGTGCTGTCACATATTTATAAGATCTTTATTGCTGATTTTAACTTTCATAAAATAATTACCTCTCAAATGGTCAATCTTCTGGTTATATTTTCCATTGTTCACCTCTAACCTAATACTTGCTTCTAACAATCATCATTTTATAATCCTTCAGTATACATTTCACAGCGAAATATTCCTGTAATTTGTAATTAAAGGATTTCAGACTGTCTCCACATCATTTTCAGAAGTTAGGGGTGAAATTTCATTTAGAAGATGGTTAGGTATGTACCATGTTGCAGTTCTGGCCTCCATTTCTATGTACATTTTCCAGATTCACTATTTAAAGTGCTTGCACGTGTATTTGGCAATAGGATATGCTGATACATTATGCATTGCTTGTCTCGTGCTGTTCGTTCACTTAGATTACTGCAACTAGAACTCTGTACATTGTCAACTATCAAATTTTCTAATAAATATTTTATTTTGTTATTTCTTTTCCTACCACTGAAAACTGATCTATGATTTCTTCTGTTTCTAGCCAAACTCCTACCTTCCATTTCTGCTTTCTATATCTATTTATACTTTCCTCTACTTCTTTCATTTTGTTTCTAGTTGCTTTCTCTATACATACTATATACATAGTGTATAGAGAAGGTATTGCACTCCACCAAAAAATTCAATACCGAGATTTCACCAGAAATATATGTTTTAGGGTCCCCTGTATAAAAAAAAAAGTATTTTCAGAAAAAGCTCCATATGTATGTGTGTGTGTGTGTGTGTGTGTGTGTGTGTGTGTGTGTGTGTGTGTGTGTGTGTGTCTCCCCGTGAACACGATAACTCAAAAACGAAAAGTTGGTAAAATACCAAACTTGGTATTTAAGTTGAGTATCTTCCAATGTGACATGAAGATTTTGAGAAAAATCCCCCCACTCCAAACTACCCTTTACGTGGAACTTTTTTTGAACATTTTGATTTTCTAAAAAATGGCTAACGATTTTGATTAAAATATTGTATATTAAAGATATTTACCTGATAAATAAAATGTATATTTTGAATTTTCTGGGAATAGCCTCTGAAGACTACTTTATTCTGGGTCAATTTTACGGAATTTTGCTGCTAAACCGTAAGAGGTGGACAAAAACTTACCACACAATAAATGTAGAGCACTTTAAAACACACAATTTATGTGATATACATTTTTTTTGTGGAGTTGATTGTTTTTGAGATATTCCTTGTTTTTGGTTTCCGCTTTGAAAAAATTATACCTTTCTCATACAAATTCCTCTCCATACAAATAAAGGAACTCCAGTCACTTAGAAACCACCTTATAGTTATCAGTTTAACCTACAGTACTCCCTATTTCCCTTCTACTTACAAGGCAGCAAGTAATAAGACTATTTCTGTTATTTTTTTCTCAATTAGTAAGAAGTAAATATAAGCATAAGTTTTTTAACAATAATTTGTTGCAGAGATATAGAGAAAGTCATGTGAATGGATTACATCAGCTTTTTTTTTTATCTACTTCCTCAATTTTCTAGCTCCTTTCTCTGTTTTGACTGATTTGACAAATTTCTTGTCATATTATTCTATTTCTTGGCTAATTTCTTTCCTTACATTTTGAATATTTTTAATACTTGTTATTGATTTTCTAACTTCTTTTTATTTCCTTCTTTCTTTTTACTAAGGTAGAGAAAGTTGTGGTTGGGTGGGTGGTGTGTGCGTGTATCTCAGTGAATTAACTCAAAAACGAGAAGTTTTTTTAAACATCAAATTTGATATTTAAATTTGGCATAGTCCAAGGAAGGGACATTAAGATTTTCATGAAAATTTCCCCTCCCTAAACTATTCTTTAAGGAAAAATTTAAAAAATTTTAATTTTATCAAAAATGCCTCTAATGATTTTGATTAAAATACAGTATACGTTAAAGTACTTATATGACAAATAAACTGTAGTTTAAATTTTCTGGAAATACCTCTCAATTTCTTAAGACTTTTGCATAACTGGTAAACAGAGAAAGACACGTCCAGCGCCAGTATACACATCTAGCATCACTCATGTCCTGTGCAGCTACTGCACACCTCTTCTGCCCCTCCATGTACTCCAGCAAGGACTTGGGTTGCTGTTCGTCAAGCTCCTCAGACAGACAGAAGGCTTTTCAGCTAAAGGGCTTCAACTCCTCACTCTCATGATGCAGACAAAGGAGGATACGTAAAATCAGGCACAGTGCACCATCTTGTGTTCCTATAATTCTTGTGCAAGTTCTGAACTATTCTACTGTACATAAGTTCTTTTACGCATATCCATACTAATTGAGCTGATCTTCTATAAAAGTATGCAGTTTTTATTATATTGTACAGGTATTTCCTGGACAGTGAAGCATTTTGGTGCTTGTAATATTGCATGTGTTCCAGCTAGCCGCAACTGGTGCAGCATCCTTTTCTTTGTTACATGTGTACACTGTGTGGTAGTAGCACTATCAGGTTTGAGTCTGGGTGATTTCACAGGTGTGATCCTATGCATAATATTCTGGAATACTTTTTAGTACTTTGGGAGGGAGGGAGGGAGGGGAGAGAGAGAGAGAGAGAGAGAGAGAGAGAGAGAGAGAGAGAGAGAGAGAGAGAGAGAGAGAGAGAGAGAGAGAGAGAGAGAGAGAGAGAGAGAGGGAGGGGGGGCAGCAGTTCAGCAGTTCTAGCGACAGCGAGTATTTCATTAAACTATTATTTCTTTTTTCCAGGAGTATTAATTTTGTTCTCATTATGTGTATCACATATTATCTTTGTACTGTATATTTTACCTGAATTGCGAATTAAGCCAATTTGCTCAGCTTGGCTTTTGATATAACTAGATCAGTTCAACTAATATTTCTGTAGCTTATCTAGCACTTTTGTTTTTAACCAAGTGCTTTTGCCCTATTTGTACATTTGAAAGATTTCTTATACTATTCAACTGTCCCTTCTAAGTTGTGAAGGTTATCTCTACCTGCTCGATCCATTTATTGGAGTGCTTCCTGTGTTTTTATTTACACCTATATGACAATTCAAGATTGGGGAAGGGGGCTTTAGTTTTGGAAAACCTGAGTGCATGGTGGTAGCAAGATTAATAAGTGATCTGTTTGAAACTAGTTGCTGATGAATAATCAACTTTTCCTGAATCTATGCATGTTGAATATTAACTATGTTGTTGTAAACCTGCCAACTTTAAGAGCATTAAGAACTTCACGTTACAGGCAACATTTGTTTCTGTGGTAAAAGTAACAAGTAACTGTTTGCTAAACTGCTATTTGGTGAATCCTCAATCACCACTAAGCAGGTATGAGCCATGTGCTGTAATTAAGCGCTACTGACTTGTTACAACTGTAAAGAGCAGAGGCAGAAGATGCAGTAAAAGCTGCAATGGAAGTAACTTGATTTTTTAAATGCACAATCTTTTATAAATCTAAGTCCCATCACAACTTCCTGCCAAAATTCTACACTCCTTTCATATCAGCATCTGAGACAACACTTTACTTTTAGACCGACTAATTCTCAGTATTCTTGTTTCTTCTACAATTCACAAAATTAACTTAAATGCCTTTTAACACACATTCTTCAGTATTTCTGAACTTACTGTGAAAACTGAGCCTTTAAACATAATGGATTTCTTATTGATCAAGTTCACAGAGCACTTATTACTCTACGATTGTTCCTAATTATTTCTCGAATGCAATTTGTTTTATTAATTACCTTTACATACTATCAGAATTACAACTGGTGCTTCCATTTACATTATACCTTGATTTTAATACATAAATTATTTCTCACTTCTCCATTATATCCCTATAAAATAATGATTAATATGATACAACAATAATTCTGTTAACAAGAGTGAATAGCTTATTTTTTTGTAAGAAAGTACTGCAAGATTGTTAAAACATTAGACATGCAAAATGAATCAACATTGAGTTCTTGCTACATGGATTATGCTAAGACATTTGACAATTGGGAGTTAAATACTAATTTCAGTCTTGTGACTACACATATTAACATATATATGTATATAAACATACCTCATGTTAGTACATACTATATGGTTATGACTATTTTGGGATTAACGGCAGCTTTGTTTTATCTGCTGTAATATTACCGTCCATTGAGAGTACTGTATATAATCGAGAGTACTGTAAAATGCAATTTAAAATGGCAAGTGTTTTAGCTAAACTATAATACTTTTTACCTGGAATGTTTTTAATACCTATTTTGAATTAAAAAAAACCAGCAGAATATTTTTTAAATTATTGTCCAATAGCACTTATCAGCGTATTCTCAAAAATCATAGAAAAAATTATTTCCAACCATTTGAATTGGTTTCTAGAAAAAAATAACTTAATTTCAACTAAGCAAACTGGATTTAGAAAACACCATTCAACAAATGAACAGATTTTAAATCTGTCAAGACATTAAAAATGCATTAAATAAAAAAGAAGACACACTAGCAATATTTATTGACTTTCAAGGAGCATATGTATGAGTATTTGGAGATACAAACTACTTGATAAACTTAAAATTCTAGGAATCCAAGGCAAAATGTTACATTCTATCAGTAAATTCATTATTCAACTCTTTATTGTTATCAAATATGATGATGAACTATCAAAATATCAACAGACACACCGTGGCATACCTCAAGGCAGTATCCTTAGTACTGCACTCTTTAATATTTGTATCAATGATCTTCCATATCAATTACAAAAAACACAATCAAAAGTCTTAAATGTTTGCAGTTGGTGTAATCTTATGGAATTCTAAACTGAAAAGTCAAAATCAACAGTTAATAAACATGGCACAACAATGCTTGACAACATTACAGAATTGGACATCTAATAATCAAATGAAAATTATTTACGCTAAGGAAGAAACCATAAATATTTCCCTTCAACTAAAAGGAAAATCTCTCAGAAACACATGGAGCCAAATATTTAAATATTGTTTTTGATAAAAAATTAACATGGAAATAACATATTGATAATTAATACAAAAAAACTGAAAAAATTACCACTATTAAAAAGACTGGCAGACAAGAAATGGGGAAGCACTACACAAACTTGAAACACTTTTTACAAGACGTACATTAAACCAACATTTAAATATTGTGAAGAGATACTAATAACTGCAAATATAGAAAAACTTAATATTCTACAAAATAAAATTCTTCGCCTAGTACCTGGAGCTGTTAAAACTACCCCAGTACTTGCTCTACAAATTTTAAAAAAATAATCCAAGAATTGAACTTGACATAGAACAATAAGCCATCTTACCTTATAATGACTGTGAAAAAAGAAAATCACAAGTAAACTTAAAAACTCAACAAAGTTTCCTTAATAAAGTCAAAGAAATCAAACATACATTAAAACTTCCTTACTTAAAAGAAAGCATACAAACAAATATTAACCCGTTGGAACTATTTGATATTGAACACTATCTACACTTAGCTGAAGAATTTACAAAATCTGAAATCTCTTCGTGTGTTCTAAAACAAATGACACTAGAAATAATAAATTTAAGATACCCTACCAATGAATGGCTACATGTTTATACTGATGGTTCTAGCTTACCAAATAACAGTGGTATTGGAGCAGGTGCAATATGACCTCTCTTCTCTTTCTACAAAAGATTAAGTTTAAATACTACAAATTTTGAAGGAGAGATTTCTGCAATACTCCAGAGCTTACAAAACCTACTATATCATATAAATAAATTTGAAAAAGTTGTAGTATTATCTTACTCTAAAGCAGCTATTATATCTATAACATCTGATGTAACACCTAATAACTTAAATATTGCAGAATGCTGCAAAATCATAAAACAACTAATGAATTTAAATAAAAGATTAATACTTCAATGGATACCAGCACATTGCGGAATACAGGGTAATGAAGCAGATGATTTTCTAGCCTAGAAAATTAGTAAAATGACATCAAATTCATCTGATTCAATATCACTATCAAAAGAATCATTATACCAATATATGATAAAAACATTAAAGAATATAATGTATTACAAACAAAAGGAAAACCATGGGAAAATGAAATAACATGACCAGAATGACTACACTACCAAGAAAATCCCCTACAGCAACTTTTAGACTCCTAACAGGCCATGACTATCTCAATAAACATTTATTCAAGATTGGTATAGTGAGATCTCTGCGTCCTTTTTGTACACTTAAAGAAGATATGGATGGAGGCCACTTACTCTGCTGCCCAACCTTTAATCAACATGATAACATATCAAAATACTGAAATACAAGAGAGCGAATGGCTTCCCTGCCAGCTGCTCAAGATTAGATACCAACCAACCATAATACATTTTCACACATAGAATCAGCACGATTCGTAAAACCATTTAAATAATTATGTTTCAAGTTACCTTTTAAAACACAAGCAAGTTGATGACTGAACAAAACCATGCAAACTTTTGATTTTCCATATTCTTCTAAAAAGTTGTATTCTTGCTTTCCGTTTTTCTGTATCTTGTCAAATATATCTAAGTCTTTTGGTATTTTATGAGCTGCTGATGCCACATTCACAATCCTGCTGTGTTGAGATTCCTTCAAACAGTCTAGCAGCAAGTATGTGAGAAGAAAGGGTCCTAAAAAAAACAAGCTAATTAAATACAAATACAAAAACATGTGCAGAAAATAAGCCTCAAATAGACACACTGGATACATCAAAAGTGGTGATGTGTCAAACCGTAAATAATTTTTTTTTCCAGTTGATGTAACTTTACAGAATACTTGGGACCCTTGAAATGTTATAGAGATAAGCACTGAAAGAGAATGTTTTATATATTAAATTGAATGAGATTGCCTCCTCTCATCTCATCAAATGCATGAAGCATTAATTATTAAAGACACAAATTTAAGGGGAAAATTGTTCCTTTGTTGATCTCATATGCAGTTTTTGAGCGGTGAATAGTGAAAATAATCATTGTAATGAGAGGGCTGATACAGACAAAGCAATTTAAACTTAAATCCAATAACAATATTACTGATAGGCTGTGGAGTGTTAAAGAGGGAGGGAGAGAAAATTAACTCTGGTGCACCAAGCCATTTGAAGCAGAATTTTAGAGATATAAGATATCTTTTTTCAGTGCACATATTGCTAGCATATAGGGGACGCAATCTACAAAAAGTTACTAAAAATTGCAGATGGCAGAAGCTGCATGCCGGGGTGGTTTTGAGTCATTAAGTAAACCACAGAAATCACCAAACAGTTTATTTACAAAAGATATACTATTACAGTCTTCTACTAGAATTATGAGCCAAGTCCTAATCATATATTTCAGGTAATTATATCATTAAAATTGAAAATGGATAATTACAATGAGTTTGGCCTTTACCTTCTTTCTCTGCCATAATTGTTGATTAATTATTGTACTCAAATTTATATGCTCTAATAGCGGTTAATATGCATACAACTATGCCATCAAAGTCAAAGAAATATGCACTCAAAACCCCAAAATATACTTTATATGCACTAATAAAAGTTCACACAAACGGCAAAAGATAAACTGTTATATACAATTCCCTATTTATTGTAACTATATAATAATATATAAAAAAAAAAAATTTAAAGACAAAGACAAAGGCAAAAATCTCCTTCATGCCAAATATACTAATTTATCATATCAATATCATAATGTAATTATGCTGTCAAAAACTAAGAAATAACACTTAAAACTACAAAATATGATGATGATAATAGTAATTATAATAATAATAATAATAAGTAATAAAGTATTACTTGATAAGTGTTAATCGACTCAAACAAAAAATTAAATGAATAGCTGATTTTAAATTGGGTTTAAGTTACAAATATGGCAAAATTGAATTAGCCATGGATTTATAAAAGGTACACACACCCCTTTATGATTTGATATTGTAAGCAATCAAAATATGCATGCAAAAGTGGTAGATACATCACTTTTAAATATGCATGCAGATACTCACTTTTAATTTTATGTTGATGTTCTAATGGGCATAAAATGAGAACTTGCATCCATTAGAAACTCAATTACGTGTCAACGTGCTCTATCGCTTGTGTTGTAAAGATAAATAATGCACTTCATTAGCAGTTGGTGTGCATAGTGCCCAGTTGCAAGCTGAAGGTCTCAGGTAAAGGAAAAGAAATTAAAGAGTGTGATTTGTATAAAGAAAGTCTAAGCTTTTTAAAATGTCATCATTTGAAGTTGGATAGTCTAATGGAGAATCAAAAGTACAATAAAGGTGTTTAGCATCTGGAATTATATAGGAAGACTATTACTAAAATGATATGGCTTTCTGGGAAGTATACCAACCAAGCTTGGATTCTAGTTCCTGCCAAAGCAACTGGTCCTGATTACAGGTGTGTTTTCATTGTTACAGTTTACGTTGTTGTATTCCTATCCATTAGTTTAATGTAGCTATTTAAAATTGCAAAATGAGGTGCTTTGAGTTTCTCACCAAAGACCAAAGCATATATTGAGTAAACTGAATGACATAGAAAGCAAAGACTCACAGGAAATTTCTTCCAGTCTCTTATTGAATTGCATTAAATCAAGAGATGGAGAGCAAGTATAGAGGATACTAAACTTCATGCAGTTTCCTGTTCATACTTCTTTCTCTGTGGTAGTGAGAAGAAAGCAAACTACCATTCTATCTCTGAAAAACATCTTCACCCTCTAAGGAACCTTCAACTAGAAAAGACTGAAGAACAATCACAGGATACTTTTTGAGTTATTGCTCCAAGAATAAACACTGCTTACTTTCCCATTTGTGTTAATGGTATGATGAAACTTCCAACCATGTCCATAATTATATTTCTTATCATTATGCTGTCAGAAGTGAGAGTGAGACTTTACGAAGTGTCACTTTGATCTGCGTGCATTTCTTTAATAAATGAATTGAATACAATTCACTGCAGTGAGGAAGTGTACGCACACGTTCATTGAAGTTCAGTTCAATACCACTGCATAGGGTAAATTAAATTTTAGGCGTTTTGTATAACCGTGACAAAAAACAAAGTTTTTATTTTTAGTCTGTGCTCTGTGAACTGCTAATAATGTCACTTTCAAAACCTGGCATTTCTGTTGCAGGCACTAAGGGCAAAGTAGTCCATTCCTATGTCAAAAGTATTATTTTTAAAGTGTTTACTTTCTTTAAGGAATTGTCATCTGACAAAGTGCGTATTCAGAGACAATTTTTCACAAAGCCGGGAACTCACAGCCAAAGTGTGCAATGTGAATGTGCATAGTGTGTCGCAAATTATAAAACAGGGCAAAACTCCTAGCACAGAAATTGGTGAACCTATAATTAAATCTCCTGGAAAGTAAGCCAGAAAGCAAAAAAATGTCCAATTTAGCTGGTTTTTACTTTCTCTATAGGCACTATGTACATAGCGTATAGAGAATGTATTGCACTCCACCAAAAAATTCGAAACCGAGATTTCACTGGAAATATATGTTTTAGGATCCCCTGTATCCAAAAAAACTATTTTCAGAAAAAGGTCTGTGTGTGTATGTGTGTGTGTGTCTGTGTCTGTGAACATAACTCAAAAACGAAAAGTCGGTAAAATACCAAACTTGGTATTTAAGTTTAGTATCTTCCAGGGATGCGACACCAAGGTTTTGAGAAAAATCCCCCCACCTCAAACTACCCTTTACATGGAACATTTTTCGAAAATTTCGATCTTCTCAAAAATGGCTCTAACAATTTTGATTAAAATATCATATATTTAAGACATTTACCTGACAAATAAAATGTATATCTTGAATTTTCTGGGAATAGCCTCTGAAGAGTAGTTTATTCTGAATGAATTTTACGGAATTTTGAATAACTGCTAAACCATAAGAGATGGACAGAAACGTACTACACAAAAAATGTAGAGCAAGTTAAAACACACAATTTATGTTATATACATTTTTTTCGTGGAGTTGGTCGTTTTTGAGACATTCCTTGTTTTTGGTTTCTGCTATAAAAAACTTACACTTTTCTCATACAGGAATTTGTCAACTGCTGTCCATACAAACAAAGGAACTTCGGTGACATAGCAACCAGCTTTTGACTATCGCTTTAACCTATGCTACTCCGTTATTTCCTTTCTACTTACAAGGAAGAAGGTAATAGGACTATTTCTGCTAATTTTTCTAGATTAGCATAAAGTAAATAGAAATATAAGCTTTTTAAGAATAATTTGTTGCAGGGATATAGAGAAAGTCATGTGAATGGTACACATCAGATTTTTAAAAGATGTACTTCGCCACACAATATATGAAATGTATGACAATGGTAAATACCTACTATTAAAATGCTAGTTCATATAAGAGAAAAAAATTGATTATATGGCAGTGATGATTCGTGGTCAGTATTTAGGTACACCGCTCCCTTTGTCATCGTATTTCTTAGTCTATAAAATTTAGTCATCCCTTGATTACGCGATCTCACTTTATGCATTTTCCCTTAAAGCGATTTAAAACATGATTTTAACACTGTACAAATGGCATAAATAGATGATCTGTTTAACACTAGTTTTTTGCATGTTTACCTTATCATTATCACATTCAATATACGCGTTTTTCGTATTATGTGATAATTCATGAGAACCAATTACTTGCATAATATGAGGGACACCTGTGTTCGTAAATTATTGTTAAAATTAGTAGTAGTACTTACTAGTTTACTAAAACGTTAGCTCAATCGACTAGATTTCTTCAGAAATAGGTTCGTAACAGCTTGCATCAAATTTTCATGAATATCCTTCCGAAGCATACAAAGCATGGACATTATTGACAGACAGGATAATCTTTCTTGATCCTTGTAGACCTACAATGAGATATTACTTGATTTAAAGTGGAAAATGACCGTTCAACAGAAGCTGTAGTTGCTGGTAGCGTTAGAATTAGACAAGCTAATTTGTAAACTTCAGGCATAGCCCACACCAGATCTCTTTCATTCATAATTTTCACTATTTCACCAACTGACTTTTCTTCAAAATGACTTATCTTCAAAAGCGTACACACCAAATCAAAATTTGAGCCATTGGTGTCCAATTTGAGCAATAGTGATCAGGAAAAGACATTCTGTAATTTTTGAATTTTGAGGAATCAAGGAAAGCAAAGAAATGAAAACTTTGGTAGTCCGAAAACCTATTTTGTATTTGATAGAGCACATTATCCAAAATTTCATAGAATATCATCCTCCTGAACATAACTTCAGTAACTTCACTTGGTTCATTGTTCTTCCTTTTCTTTTGTGCTTGTTCATTTATCATTTCAGTACAAATGCTTAGCCAAATATTTTGGAACCCTCCTCTTCTTAGCTCTTCTAAAGTGTTATTATTATAGATTACTTTTGAATGGCAATATGCAATATCCATAGACTTGCCTTGTAATATGTTGAAGAGAACGTCGATATGAGTAAATTTGCTGTAAACATTTTGAGGAGGAAGAGAGTATCTAACCATCAAAAAAATAATTAAAACCTTGTGCTTTAACCAATGTATTGGGTTCCCAATTAACATTGTTCTCCAGTTCTGTCATGAATTCAAAGAATAAAATCAGGTTATCTCGTTGCTCTTGTACAGTGTTGACAAGGTGTGATTTGAAGTTCCAGCGCTTTTGGTAGCTTTTTATTCATAAAAACATGCAAAGTTTCCATTCTTTTAGTGGAATGAGAAAAGAAATTAGAATGCCCTGATAGAATTAGAAAAAAAAAAAATTGCACTTATCAATACACTTCGCTGCCTGTTGCAGAACCAAATTCAGGATATGACAGTAACAGTAAACAATTAATGCCCCTGTGGAAATACCACTTTTACTTTAGATTGCAGATCACGTAATTGACCAGACATTACGACCGCACCATCATAGTCTGAGTGACAAGTTTCTTAGAAATATTAAATTCTTTAACTGTTTTAAGTATATGTCAGCAGATCTGTGTGCACTGACATCTGTAAAGCCCATCAACTTCCCCTGATTTGTTCACATAGCGTAAAAAGATAGAGAGTTGCTCACTATGTCTGAGCACACTCTAGAAGAATAGCCACAAAATTAGCGGATGCAAGTTATTTGGTTATACAGTTAACCAAAACTCCCCTAAAAGTTCATTAAATCATTCTGAATAGATGACTTAGTGCCCCAGGAAACTGTAGCATTTTTTAAATGATCATAAAAAAGTTAAAATAAGAACTGAAAATCATAAAAAAGTTGATCATACATGCTGAGTAAAACCTCTATTAAAGGAACTTTCTGACTTGTCGTGTCATCTATATGCTAATTCCTGCTTCCTGAAGTGACAAAATCAATGAGTCTATTCAATATTTCTCTGTTCTTTTTTACCATTTCATTATACTTTGAAATTTATAATGATTTCTGAGCATTTAGTTACAGGTCTACTCGCACATTGCCAAAATTACAAAGAGTGAATACACAAAATATGAGAGTTTTTGATTTTTCAATCTTACTTAATGAACCAGTTAGAGAAACTATATTATCGAATCCTTTTTGAGACCATGTGGTGCTGCTTTTGTCATTACTAAAAAGAAGACATGGCCAATAATAGAGTTTGTTTAATTTGGGGAAACCAGTTAACCATTTGTGCCTAGGATTGCTAATGCATAATTCTATTATACTCTTGTTTTCTGTCTTGACATTTTACAATCAGACCTGGTAGTTTGGGAGTGGGCCTGCCATTGTTTTTTATTTTAAGTTTTTGCGAAACTTAAAAATTCCAAAATCTAGTCTTTAACATGTTCTATTGCAGTCACAAGAACCACTAGCTTGAGTAATACTTATATCGGTCATTTTCACAAATACTTATAAATAAAACAACATTACTACATACTAAAAATGATTGTCAATCACAAAATTTAGTGACAAGCTAATGGCTGGCATCTAAGCCTCTCTATCGGAGAAGTGGGAGTGCGTAGCTATTGCTTCAATTTGCAATGGATAGATGCGCACGCACATATTACTGGCCTTGCCTAGCTAGCAGGGAATGTTGGGAGTATGGTTATCGTTTTAACTTGCGGTGACGTAGATGTATGCACACCCCATTGAAAAAAAAAAGAGAGAGAGAAAAAAAAGATTGCACAAACTTGCGATTATTTTGAATTTAGTTGAAGTGACATACAAAAAACTGATTATTTTGCTTGTTAATTAAGAGTCATTTTGAACCCTCTCGAGTTTAGTACACCGGTGGTGTATGAGGTGTATAGGAGAATTCGCCATTGTTATATGGGTTCCTCTACTTCAGTGGTATTAAATCTGAAAAATTTGGGCTTCAGATTAAAAACAAAAGACACCACCACCACCAATGATTGTCACAAATTCTTGCTAGAAAGAGGTGGTATAGTTGCTGTGAGTTTTAAGAACTATGCACATGCTTAGGGAATCTGGAGATATACACCCCATTTTTATCTTGACGAGACGTGGATAAATCAGAACCACTGCAAGCAAAACCTGTAGTGAAAGGAAACAGACTTACAGGTTCTGCAGGATTCATTTCCTAAGGCAAGGGGTTTTCTGTTACAGATCAAGAAACACAAATGTTGAGTATTATTCTGATATGAATTAGTTTTCTTTACACCAATTGGTTCACAAATACATTTTTAAACTTTTTAGAAGAGGGGTCAATCATCAACATTAATAACACTGTCCTGCAAAATTTATATTTTGTTCGCCGGTTTGCGATCTGAAAGGTGATATTACCTAACTTTGATGTGCTAAATTGAATGGTGTTTTCTGCTTTTCTCTATCATGTAAGGTTTTCTCACAAATCACAAATTAAAGATTTTGAAAATACTGTTTCTGATGTTAAAAACGTGCATAATAAAATAAATACATAATGCAAAATTTCTCTAATAAATTAACAACACCTACATACCTGCAAAAGAAGGCATGAAGCTAATTTTTCCTTGGCCACAAGGATGGCTGCGTTGATTTACGTTTATGTAGTGGTTGAAAAACTTTCCTTTTCAAGCACCAACATAGTCCGCTAACATCGCAATGTTCCACCCACCCTGATATCTCCTCTCCATCTCCTTGATTTCTTGATGAAGTTTTTCACCTTGTTCATCTCTGAGGGATCCCAAATTATCAGGAAAATAGTCTAGGTGAGAATTCAAGAAGTGAAGCTTTTAACTCATATTATTAAACTCGACAAATTAATAAAATCATATTATATCGCAGGTTTTGTGGCATATTTCGCACAATTTCTTTATATCGCAGATCTTTTATATTTCCAAGAAACTTATTAATTACCTCTTTGAAAGCACACCATGCTTGCAGTTCTCTATCATTCATGTTGTCCAAAAATGTGTTATTCTTCATTGTCTTATCTGATGTACATCAAATATAGCCTCTTTTATCTTAGCTTCAGACATCACAGAAAATTTACTGCTCAGGTATTTGAAACAAACCATTCTTGTCCAGTGCTTTCACGAATTGTTTCATTATACCTAATTTTATATGCAAAGGAGGCAATAATATTTTCTTCGGATCAACTAGACTGGCACAAATGACATTTTTTCTCCTGGCCTTAAACTTTTTCTCTTAAGCTATTCTCGCATGGTCCATTGTTCAACCCAGTTTCTCTGTCCCATTCACACAAAAATCATGAATATTTTTATATCCTCCTAATTGCCCTAGTATGATACTGGATACATTTAACTCTCCGCACAATAGCCATTGATGTTTCTTGTAATTAATTCTTTCTAAAATGGTTTGAAGATTTCCATATGATTCTTTCAGAAACAAAGAATATGCAACAGGTATTTAGAGAAACTCGCTTCTATTGTGCAATAAAACTGCTTTTAGACTTCTTTTCGAAGCATCAATAAATAAATGCCAGTCTTTACTATCATATGTTGGTATTCCCAGTTGTTGAATTAAATCTGGTACATCACAACAATAAACAAGTAGATCTTGCATCTTAAAGAACTTTGTAAATTCTTCATCTCTATTCCTATACCAGGAAAAAAATGGAAATGGCCTGTTAGTTATGTATGCTCTTTAACTGCTTTGGTTCTCAGCGTCCCATTCTATATTGGGCGTGAAAGATCGCTTAATTTAGCTCAGAAGCCTCTCTTATCAGGCTTGAGGTTCTTTTACGTGCCATAAATCTATGACACGGGACCCACAGCTTTACTTCCCTTCCGAAGGAAGCCATGCTAATGATTTTTTCGCCCGAAAAAATCCATTGTCCTCGCCGGGTTTGAACCCGCGATCTTGGGTATATGAAGTTAGCATGGTAACCATTACACCACGGAGGGCGACTCCTATACCAGGAAAATGTGGTGTTTGGAGCCAGATTTTCTTCTCTTTCAACCTTGATCCAAGTAATTCGCTCTTCTCTTTGGTAAAACCTAAATCTCTTACTAAGTCGTTCAACTCTTCTTGTCCAAAATGCTGTGACTTGTCTTCACCAGTGTGTGCTGAGAAATCCTCATCTGTATTCAATTTTCTGTTGACCCAGAGACTGAACTCTCAGTATCCTCTAGTTGAGCTGATGGAATAGGAATAGGGACATCTGCTCCATGTGGCACAGGTCTAATAGCTGAAGAAGGCCATCTGGATATTTAATTTTTGTTTTATTTGTTTTATTGTACCCCGATACTTAACAAATGCAGAAGTAACAATCATCATAGTGATTTTTTTGTTCATGCCATATCTTAGGAATTCCAAACTTTATTGATTTCTGTTTTCCATGGTACCACTGTCTTAGCCCTTCACTACATGTTTTGCAAACAGTATGAGGAGACCATACTTGACTTTGATCTCCTAGCTTAACTTTAAAATATGCAAACTACACTTTCTTCAAATCGGTGTAATGTTAGTTTTCTGTCTCCGCAACAAGAAAGAACCACATATGTAACAAACATTATTTGGATTGTTCACACATTTTCTCCTGGAAGAGGTAGAAGCCATTGTGAACAGTATATAACTACACACACATACTAACAATACAAAATAACAATGAATGTTTTCCGGAAACTGCAATACCGATCACCGCGAGCTATAGAAAGCAACTTAAGTCCTGAGATTTTAAGACGCATAAGCCCCTGAAGGGTGAGTGTCATGTGGTTGTTTATCATGCAATGGTTGATAGTTTTATTGCCTGCACAGGGTCACGCATTGATAAATAAATCCCAGCTGTCTTTCGTCTGTCATCAGCTCATTGCATTAGGAAGATAAGGGATACAGAACAGGGAAACCCACAAGGGATGGTTCACTTTTAAATATATAACTTTCATATATACGGCATGAAGATGCATAATATGTTACTTTATTATTCATCCTTTGCTGCAAAAATATATTTATAATCGCAATTATATATACATATATATTGCACAATATATTAAAAACATATATAAAATATTGATTTACATAAAAACTGTACGTGTTACGTGAAAAATGTTGTCATTTTCGAAACCAGCGCGTTTTCTTCCATATAAGTAGCCTATTATCATAAAAACCGGGAAAGTTTTGTATATCGGTGTACACTGAGCTGCCATTCTAGACTCTTAGATAATCCTCCCTGCACTAATTCTAAAAAACAATATTCAGAACTGGCAGGCAAATAACATAGCATTCCACTCATCCAAAACTAGTGCAAAATTATTACAAAAAATACAACAACAATAATAATAATAAACAAATTTAAAAAAGTTTGCGCTCAATAAAATAAGATAAGAAAAGGGGCACCAAATTTGTTTACCTCCTTATCATTGTCAATACAACCACATAGAACTAATTTGGATTAAGCTAAAAGGG